>VDFB02000003.1:619737846-619849849 GCA_007258455.2 Sequoia sempervirens | reverse complement strand
GAGACGTGAGAGAGAGAGAGACATAGGGAGTGAGAGAGAGGAGTGAGTGAGGGTATAAGGGTTAAGGGTAGAGTGTAAATGGGAGAGAAATATAATTATGGTGTAAGGGTAGAGGGGAGAGATATAATTAGGGTATAGAGGGTATAGACAAAGAGAGAAAATAAATCTATAAAAAACCAACATTCTCATAACACGAGAACATTTTGAAGAAGTAGAGATATGACCTTTTTTAGCAAGAAATAACGTGTTCACATTATAACATGAGAACATTTTGGCTTGCTCTAAAAAAGTAAAAAACTCAATATAACTGTGATCTCAAGGCCCACATTTTGCATATTCTCTCGGTTCTGTGCATGCTTCAACAAAAAGTAGCTTTTTGATGATGTTGTGAAATATGCATGCATGTTTTTCACATTCCACCATCTTTTTCATGATCTTTCCACCACCTTTGCATGAAATAGAAAAGTTTTCATGTTGAAAGGAATATAATATCAATTCAAGTCCGAATTCCATTCAAAAGTGATATACAATTGAAGTTTGAAGGAGAAAAAGCTTTTGAAAAAGTCAAATTGTTGAGGAGTTTGAAGAAAGAAGAAGCAAAGGCTACATAATTGGGTAGAACTCCTCCATTTGAAACTTTGGTTTTTTAGGTATGTGAAGTCTTTACACATTTTCTTTCATTCTATTATGGCTTGCTTTCATTTTCGTTATTTTGCATATTCTATGTTGATCATTGTTTGTTTGTCATTATAACCATAGGTTGTCAATTCACATTTTAAATTACACAATTATATACACTTTCCAATTACATTTTTAAACCACATCTCTTTAAGGAATTTTGTTATTTAACAATTGAATTACCTTGTGTATGCTTCCACATTTTGTATACACATATATGACATAATTTTCAAGGAAGTAAAATAAAACATCATTTCTCAATCCTTTATTATGGATGTGCATACCACTCTCCAAAGCTTTCATTGAGGTATTTTTTCAAACAATTATACCAAGCAGTTGATTGCCTTGTCTATGCTACCAAATTTTCCATACAATGCATCTAAAAAATTGGAATATACTCCTCCCACATTGATAGATCTTAGAAACTATTTTGGTTTTCATCTCTATTTCTAAATTTACCTCATCACTAAAACTACCTCATCACTTATGTTGTGATATATTTTAAATGTTTCCTTGATTAGTCTACCTACAAGGGATTCTAATCCTTCTCTGCACTGTTTCAAGACTCTTTGTTCAAGGCTAAGTTAGCAACATGGGGAAAGGTGCAACCTATCTTGCAATCATGGCTCAAAATGGAAGCATGTAAAAAACATTTGAATTGTTTGAAAATAATGTTTTTCGTATAAATGTATGCAAAATGTGGTAGCATTGACAAGCTAGTGAGCTTGGCAAGATAGTGAGCTCACTCACTAGCTTCCAATGTTGTAGGGTTGACAAGGTAGGGGCAATGTATGCCTCATAGAATTGGGGACTCATACCTTGTCAATCGATACATCACCATGATTCCCCAATTCTATGAGGCATATGCTGCCCCTACCTTGTCAACCCTACCGCATTGGTAGGCTAGTGAGTGATCTCACTAGCCTCCCAATGTGATAGGGTCAAGAAGGCAGGGGCAACATATGCCACATAGAAATGGGGTCTCACGGTGATATACAACGTATGCCTCATAGAAATGGTGTCTCACGGTGACAGTGAGTCCCCATTTCTATGAGGCATACTCTACCCATACTATCTCAACCCTATTGCATTGGCAGGCTAGTCAGTGAGACCCCAATGTAGTAGGGTTGAGAAGTTAGGGGCAGCGTATGCCTCATAGAAATGGGGTCTCATAGTGATAAAAGGGGTAGTGTAAGCCTCATAGAAATGGGGTGTGGTGATATAAGCAGTGTATGCCTCATAGAAATGGGGTCTCACGGTGATATAAGAAATGGGGTCTCACGGTGATGTATATCACTATGAGACCCCATTTCTATGAGGCATATGCTGCCCTACCTTCTCAACCCTACTACATTGGCAAGCTAGTGAGTGAGCTAGCTTGCTAATGCTCCACTAGCTTGCCAATGCAATAGGGTTGAGAAGGTAGGGGTATTGTATGCCTCATAGAAATGGGGTCTCATGGTGATGTATATCACTGTGAGACCCCATTTCTATGAGGAATACACTACCCCTACCTTCTCAACCCTACCACATTGGCAAGCTAGTGAGTTAGCTAGCTTGCAAACACTCCACTAGCTTGCCAATGCGGTAGGGTTGAGAAGGTAGGGGCAGCGTATGCCTCATAGAAATGGGGTTTCATGGTGATGTATGCTACCCCTAACTTCTCAACCCTACCACATTGGCAAGCTAGTGAGTGAGCTAGCTTTCCAATGCTCCACTAGCTTGCCAATGCTGTAGGGTTGAGAAGGTAGGGGCAACATATGACTTATAGAAATGGGGTCTCAAACCACCATAAACATCACTAAAATAACTAACTCAAACCAAGGAAAGGTTCCTAAAAAACTCTGATCTATCTCTTCCCTAAACATTCACTCTCAACTAGCTCACAGGCTAGCAGTAGTCCTTAAGCACAAAAATGGGTATAATTTCCCAACTAATTTAGATCTCCAAAAACTAAAATCAGTTCTAAGAACCCATTAAGGCCTACTTAAACATATATATAAATCAAGAATGCTTACTTTGAAAAAGACTCACCTAAAGCGAACTGTCATACTACTACAAGGCTCAATTATGCCTTTTTAACAAAGCAAGTACCATAAAAATCACTCTAGAAAATCAAAAAAACATGGGGAGATCTTAAATAGGTTATAAAACTTTTAAATCATCAAATATATATATAAGAAATCACTCACTAATGCAACAATTCATTAAACCCTTTCTTAAATACTTAAACTATGCTCAAATAGTGAGGGTTTATTGTAAGTATAGATTCCATAACTCCATATACCTTGCCACAACCTCAAACACCTTGAATTGGGTATGCACAAGCTAAACAAACTATCTCCCAACCTTTACCACTGTTATTTCTTCATATCATAACTTGTAGGCATCCATTCTTGCATGGAAATCACAAAAAATCACTTGGAGCAGCAACAAG
The DNA here is from genome assembly GCA_007258455.2 of Sequoia sempervirens. Lineage (NCBI taxonomy): Eukaryota > Viridiplantae > Streptophyta > Pinopsida > Cupressales > Cupressaceae > Sequoia > Sequoia sempervirens. The sequence continues at coordinate 619,846,734 of VDFB02000003.1, read as the reverse complement.
AACTATGTATCTTCACTTCCTCAATGATAAAAACCTACACCTACACCTAAAAATACTCTATTGGTGCCCATTCCATTGAGTCACATAAGAAAAAATAGGTGGAATGTGGCACTAATACATTTTTACAACTTCAAAATGCTTAAACTCAAAATTTCAAACCCACAGTCAGTAAATTGACTGTAAAATATTTGTTTCTTGATGGAATTCAATCAAAACCACCTCCAACCTGAAGCTAGTTCACCTTCCTAATGATTTCAATGAGTTTCAAAGCAAACCTAATCTGTACAGATTCATATAGAGTAGAATAACAACAAGAAAATAATAAAAATTTAGAAAATTCAATGATTTGATTTTCTTGTTCAAAACATGAACAACCACCTTACATCAAAAATTTTCAAGCCTTAGTAGTCTTCTTACATTAGGAATAATTGACTCAATTGACTATTTATCTCCCATGATTGATGGCATTCCCACTATGACTATTGGTATTCCAATTATTACAATTTTGCAACTTTTCCTTGACAATATTTTTACAAGATTTTGCATTTTGCAACTTTGAACCCCACTATGCCTAATACAGTATGAAAATGTTCTAACAAGACCTTATTTAGATGAAAACACCTAAAACATACCTAAAACAAATTACATAACGAAGATTGACAAAACTTGAAAATTGGACTCCTATGGTGCCCCTGCACCACCTTTGTCTATGCTAGAAATACTCTTCTATAGGATGATTGTAAGTATTTTTTATGAAGCCTTGAATGACATATATTTCATTTATTTGAATGGATACATTTTTAGGAACTAATATTTGTCTCATTACCATGCTACAGGTAAAATTATCCGCCATGCCAAAGAAATGAAGAAGGAATAAACTAACAAATGAAGAGTATGAAACCTTCAAAGCAAAGGAGAGAGAACGGGTGGCAACATATCATGAGAAGAGGAAATTGGATACGATTGAAGAAAATAAGCCAATTGAAGAGGAACCTTAACCATAAAAAAGAGTACATGCATTAGCAGCACAAAGGGCATGAATGCAAAAGTGTCGTGGTAGGATAGATTCAGATACCGTAGTTGGAGACACTCCGTCTACCGTAAGTGAATATGAAGGGACACCATTAAGCATAGGAAAATATGGAGGGACACCATCTACCACAAGTGAATATGGAGAGACACCATCTACCGCAAGTGAATATGGTTGGACACCATCCACCGCATCTCAAGTTGAGAGTACATCATCACTCGGATTTGATGAAGAAGGTATGCCATCATCCCCACATGAACCTCAAGGTATGTCTTCTACTCCACCTTCGATCAAAGGTATGCAATCTATCCCACCTCAATTACATATTGATGAAATTCCTAATGTTGAGATGTATGTACCTAGGAGAACACCACTTGGAATTTTGCATAGAAAGCCAAAGTATTTGATTAATATTGATGATGATATTTTGCAGCACATGGAAAGTAAGATTCTAGCACGCACTTGTAGAAGATATGTTGATAAGATTCGGAAATTATTCTTTGAAAGGATAAATGAGACTGCAAGATGTCAACTATTTGTTGAAATGATGTGGGGTATAAAGTATAGAAACATCATGAAGACTCTTGGGTTGAGAACATCAAATGCATCAAGTGAAAAAACTATTGTGAAGAATCTAATGGATGCTTATGAGAGTGTGGGTAAGATCTCACACTCAAAGGATAGTAATGTCATTTGAAGTGTCATTACATCAACCTTGGTAAGTAGTCAAACAATGAGAGCTCGTCTCATTAGAAAGACGAGTGAAAAAATGAGAATTAGTAGAAAAACTTTATCAAAATCCATTCAAAGGCGGCAAAGAATTGAGGGCATCGATTCAAATGAATTACGAGCATTCTTGGGGAGACTTCCATGAAAGATAAAAAAGTTGTTGAAGCATTGAGAACACTAAAGGGAATCTTTGAATCAAAGGGATGTGGTAAGAAGGAGAATCGGTAGTCAGAACTGTGAGCCACATCCAAAGCATTTTTTGGATATGACTCAAACCCAATTTTTTCATAAATTTCAAAAGGATTATCCTCAAATTAGTATTTGTCAAAGATTTTTTGAAATTCTTAAACCTTTTTATGTCAAGATAAATCACACACGCACTATTTGTTGTTGTAGACTACATATGGAATTCTCTAACCATTATGATGTTTATTGTTCTATATGTTTATATTTGCATACTCCCAGTGAAGATGCATGACCAAGAGTGACTAAGTTGAGAGACTGGCATGCCTATCCTCAATGGAAGCATCAAGATTTATGCCTTGTTGTTCCCGAGTTGGAGCCAAATGGTGTGAATTTGTTTTTTGTAAGTGCCTTCCATCTATTTTCATTTCATTTCCATTTTGGATGCCCTTTCTTTTTCTTCTTTTACTTTGCATATTTGTAACTAAACTACTAAAAATTGATTCGTATATCCTTGCGGAAAATGCTGGTTTATGAGCCATTGAAGAAAATATCAGCCAAAAAAGAAATGCAACATCCTTATTTTGATGATCTTGAAAAATCTCAATTCTAATTTGAAGCAATTATAAAAGAGTGCGTGAAGATTAGTGAGGGAATGCCAAGTTACTCATTTGAAGTTAACCTCATCATGAGCACATATGATGTAGACATTATAAGAGAAAATCAAATGTGTGAGTGACATTGTAAGAGATATGTGAGAACAAGTTACCTAAGGCATTGTAATGAGATTTACTTGTAATGAGATTTACTCAAATATTGAAATTTGGTGTAGGGACACCAAGGTTATTGAGCAAATTTGGTTCATGGAATTCTTAAGTTAGTTTTGTGTTTTGAGTTTTTTCAATTGAATAAGGTCATATTAGACCAATTTATAATCTAACAAGTCATGTTAGTTTGTTTTGGGGACATTTTGGAGTTCATGTTTTATATTTGTCAAAATGATGTAAAATTGCAAAAATTGAAAAGTTATCAATGTGAAAAAAGTGCAAAAAAATGTAAACTTGAAGAATCCCAACGGTCATGGGAATTCAAAGGGTATTTAGAGACATTTTCATAGGTTGGTTAAGGTTTAAATATGTTGGGAACTCGAAGGAAGAGGTTGTCGAAGGTTTTTGTGAAGGAAAAACAATAAAATCCCTTGATTTCTCTTGTAATTCTATTTGTTTCATTGAATTATAGACTGTTATACTTAGCCGTACAAAAGTATTATGTCTTGAAATATTTTCCAATTGGTAGAGATAGGTGTTAGCTACATTTTGGCTTTGGAGTGAAGGAAATTCATTTAGTTTTAAGAATTTTTTTGTCAAATTACTGACCATAGGTCTTTATAGCCAACCATAAGGGTTTGAAGACTAAAAATGAATAAATGACTCATTCTACCTATTGTTTCTCTTTGTGGCTTAGTGGAATGAGTCCAAAATGGTTGGATTAGATGTAGGAGTAAGATTTAGGAGTAGGGAAAATGTTTAGGAATGTTTTTGGTTGTTGTCTTAGAGGAAATTATGTGAATTTTGGCTTAAAAATGGAGTTAGATGTCGGGTTTTGGTGAAATTGTCTTAGGAAATATTGGGAGATGATTGATTTGGAATGAGAATGAATATATTGAAGTGTTTGAAGCTTTGGAAGGGCAAGGAAGGCGAGTTGAGTGCCTGGGCATGATGCCCTAATTGTCAAACTGTGTATTTTGAGTGAAATTTGATGGTTAGAGGAGGGAAGTTGTAGAAACTCTTGGGAGCAGCAGTCTTTGATGAACCTTCAAGAATGTGCAGACATAACTAAAGGTGTTTGAGGCCTTGTTCAGTTGGGTAGAAGCCTGAAACAATGTTTTTCAATAAACCCCTTTGGAATGGCATGATAAAGTGAGGGTTTCATGTTTTGGTGTCATAGGAAGTGATTCTTTGATCAAAAGTTGTGGATTTATGTTAGGAATGGTACATTTACACTAGGAATGGTCCTCTTTTTCACCCAAACATGTGGAATTGATCCAAGCTACGTTCAACTGGCTCAATCCTTTAAGGGTCCAAAGTGTAAAAGGGCAACATTCTTTGACAGGCTATTACTTGGAAACCGTGGCACTTACGAAATATTCATCTGAGTCTACAAGATCATGTTGAGCCCCTCTACAATAAACTCTCTCAGTTTTTGATATCTAGAAGTGGTTTTCCCGTGGTTTCCAGTTTTCACTTGATGGAAAAAGTGTCAAATGCTAGTAGTGCAAAGTTGCAAAGTGGTGCAACATTTGTTTTGCAACTCGTGTGACCAAAAATATTGTTCCAACACATCTGAATAGGTATGTTTATGCTAGAAATGGTACTCTTTCACACCGAAACACACAGAATCTCTCCGAGCTATGTTCAACTAGATCGGTCCCTTAAGAGTCCAAAGTAAAAAATGACTGCAAACTTCAACATGTTGTTACTCTTATACCATGATTCTTAGAAACTTCTTGTCTGAGCCGATGAGATCATGTTGGGATTGTCTACAATAACCTCTCTCGGTTTTCACTATCTTGGAGGCATTTTCTCGTGGTGGTGAATTTTCACTTGGGGAAAAAGTTATCAAATGCAAGTACTTGAAAGTTGAAAAATGGTATAAATTTTTTTTCTGCCACTTGTGTGACCAAACAGACTGTTCCAACGCATCCAAATAGGTATGTTTACACTAGGAACGATCCTCTTTCACACCCAAACATGTGGAATCGCTTTGATCTATGATCAAACAAATCGATCTCTTAAGAGTCCAAAATGAAAAATGGTTGCAAAATTCAACATGTTGTTACTCGGATATTGTAGGACTTAGAAACTTCTCATCTAATCCTACGGGATCATGTTGGGCCCCTATATAATAACCTCTCTTAGTTTTTGCTATCTCAGAGGAATTTTCCTATGGTGGCAAATTTTCACTTGGGGAAAAAGTTGTCAAATACAAGTAGTTGAAAGTTGCAAAGTGGTGCAACTTTCGTTCTGCAACTCGTTTGACCAAACAGACTGTTCCAATGCGTTTGAATAAGTATGCTTATGCTATGAATGGTCTTCTTTTGCACCCAAACATGCAGAATCACTCCGAGCTACATTCAACTGGAATGATCCCTTAAGAGTCCAAAGTGCAAAATGACTGCAAACTTCAGCATGTTGTTACTCTGATATCGTGATGCTTTGAAACTTCTTGTCTAAGCCTATAGGATCATGTTGGGATCCTATACAATAACCTCTTTCAATTTTCACTATCTCAGAGGCATTTACCTGTGGTGGCGAATTTTCACTTAGGGAAAAAGTTGTCAAATGCAAGTAGTTGAAAGTTGTAAAGTGGTGCAACTTTTGTTCTTCCACTCATGTGACTGAACAAAATGTTCCAACGCATTCGAATATGTATGTTTATGCTAGACATGGTCCTATTTTGCACCCAAACACGTGAAATCGCTTCGAGCTACGTTCAACCAAATCGATCCCTTAAGAGTCCAAAGTGCAAAATGACTGCAAACTTTAGCATGTTGTTACTAAGATATTGTGACACTTAGAAACTTCTCATCTGATCCTATGGGATCAAGTTGGGCCCCTCTATAATAAAATTTCTTAGTTTTCGCTATCTCAGAAGCATTTTCCCATGGTGGAAAATTTTCACTTGGGGAAAAAGTTGTCAAATGCAAGTAGTTGAAATTTGCAAAGTGGTGCAACTTTTATTTTGCAACACGTGTGACTAAATAGATTGTTCCAACGCATCTGCATAGGTATGTTTACGCTAGGAATGATATTTTTTTGCACCCAAACACACAAAATCTCTCTGAGCTATGTTCAACCAAAATGATCTCTTAAGAGTCCAAAGTGCAAAATGATTGCAAAATTCAGCATGTTGTTACTCAGATATCGTGATGCTTAGAAACCTCTCGTTTGATCCTATGGGATCACATTGGGCCCTTGTATAATAACCTCTTAGTTTTCACTATCTTAGAGGTATTTTCTTGTGGTGGCAAATTTTCACTTGGGGAAAAAGTTGTTAAACGCAAGTAGTTGAAAGTTACAAAGTGGTGCAACTTTCATTCTGTGACTCGTGTGACCAAAAAAACTATTCTAATGTGTTTGAATAGGTATGTTTATGCTAGGCATGGTCCTCTTTCACACCCAAACACGTGGAATCGCTTCGAGCTACGTTCAACCAGATCGATCCTTTAAGAGTCCAAAATGCAAAATGGCTGCAAACTTCATCATGTTGTTGCTCAAATACTGTGACACTTAGAAACTTCTCATCTAATCCTATGGGATTATATTGTTCCCATCTACATTAATCTCTCTCAATTTTTGTTATCATGAAGTCGTTTTCCCATGGTGTTTAGTTTTCACTTGATGGAAAAGTGTCAAATGCATGTAGTGTAAAGTTGCAAAGTGGTGCAACTTTCATTTGCAATTTGTGTGACCAAACAAACTACTCCAACACATCCCGATAGGTATGTTTATGCTAGGAATGGTCATCTTTCACACCCAAACATGCAGAATCGCTCTGAGCTATGTTCAACCAGCTCGATCCCTTAAGGGTCCAAAGTGCAAAATGAAAGCAATCTTTGACAGACTATTACTCAAAAAAATGTGATGGTTATGAACTCTCCATCTAAGCCTATGGGATTGCGTTGGGCCCCTCTACAATAACCTCTCTCATTTTTTTTTATCTTAGAGTCATTTTTCCGTGGTGTCCAGTTTTTACTTGATGGAAAAAGTGTCAAATGCAAGCAATGTAAAGTTGAAAATTAGAGCAACTTTCATTTTGCAATTTGTGTGACCAAACAAACTGCTCCAACGTGTCCCAATAGGTAAGTTTATGCTAGGCATAGTCCTTTTTTGCACCGAAACACTACATCTACTATGACTATTATGTTTTGCAAGTGTTGAGAAGATTATGTATCCTTTGCTTAATTGAGTTGTTCCAATCAAATGATTAAATATATTGGAATCTTTTTATGAATCATTTCATGGAATACCAATTGAAAATGTGTTTTTTTCTTTTAGATAAAGAATTTCATGGAACTGTTTGGATTAAATTGAATTAAGATATGTAAGAACAGGGGAACATTAGGAGATAGATTGCTCAAAGATCTTAACTAAGCCTTCTTGGTGTAGGGGCACCAAATGCATTTTGTGTCAATGTTGTCAAATGAGGTCTTTTGATAGTCTTAGGTGTGTTTGATTTTTTTTCAATTCAATAAGGCCCTAATAGACCATATAATAGGTAATTAAGATTCATTGAGTTTATATTGTCACATTTTTACAAAATTGTCAAGAGTGCAATATGGAAAAATTGTAAAAGTAAAAAAAAAATGTAAAATTGAGGAAGCCCAATGGTCATGGGCATTCAAAGGGTACTTAGAATAGTTGTAATTGGTTTTTTATGGTTTAAAATATGTTGTAAACTTGATGGATGAAGGTTTTTGGAAGTTTTCTAAAATATTGAATAATAAAGCTCTTATTTTCATTGAAATTTTGTATCTTTTCTATTGAATATTGTTGTTTCAGAGTAGTTGTACGGCCTGTACGGCCTGATGGTGACTCCAAATTGATTTGAAATTTTTTTTTTCAGTGTCCTATCTATCATTTTGACTAAGTTTGAGGCACTCCCATAGGGGTTGTAGAATCTTATTGAGTTTTCCCCATAAGCGGGTTTGAAATTCCAAGTTTAAGGTTTTGAAGATATAAAAATGTGATTATGGCCAATTCCACTAACTGTAACTCCTGTAGCTGAGTATGATGGGCCCAATATGGTAGGATTTAGTTAATTGAATGGTTTTGGGAGTAGGAGAGGTCATTTGGGGGTTTGGGCATGATGGCCTAGTTATCAAATTTGAATGTTTTGAGTGAAATTTGATGGTTAAAGGTGGGTAGGTGAGGAAAACTCTCGGGGAAACAAATTTTGGAAATAGATTAAGAATGCGTAGTCCATTTGAAGCATGTTTGATCCATTGGTGAAGTCTAAACAAGTTGGCAAGTGGGATTTACGATAAACCCCTTTGTAACTTGCTAAAAATGAGGATTTTGTATAAAGAGGACTTAGTGAGCAGTTCATTGGCTAAAAGTTGTAGTTTTGGTGGTTTTATAGACTAGTAAATGACTATCCATAGGTATTTGGGGTTGGAATATTGTTTAGAGGAGAGTTTCTTTGTAAATTAGGCCTATTTGGCTTAAGGGGACAATGTAGAAGCATCCGTTTGAGGGATTTTTCCAAAAGAGTTATATGAGATTTTAAGATATGTTTTGGTATGCCTTAAGAGTGTATAAAAATATAACTAGTTAATGGGTTTGAGAGTGGAGTTGTGAGATAGGTCAAAGAAACTAGGTTTGTAGGCCTACAAGGAAAATAGTGAAGTTGTGAAGGGAATCACCCTAGTTAGGGTTTTGGAGATTGAAGGATTGTTGAAATTAGTTAAATTTGTGATTGGTAATTGAAGACCTCCTTGCTCTACATTACTTCTCTCCCATTGCAATTTTGGGTGGATTATTACTTTCAAAGTATTAGGAATGCTTTTCCTATTTCCTAGTTGGCAGTTTCCATTTTAGAAGACTCATCTCTTGATATATTTTATACTCATTCTTAATCAATTATCATGTTAATAATCAGTGCATTTATTTATAGTTAATCTTTTCTTTTCAATTTGTACAATTTTAGAATTTGTAACTCTACTAGTATTCCTAGAAATATTGAAGTTTTTTAGCATCGACTAATAAAGTTGTTTAGCATCAATCAATTAATATTCAAGACAAACCATGAAGGACAACAATGATCAATGCTAGGGCTAACCAATTAATAAGTATACATGTGAATAAGTCAAGCATGTGCATGTGAATAAGGGAAACAAAAGTACTCAAAAACACATAAGCTTTGAAGTATACACATGAATACATAGTAAACAAAAATTAATACAAATTATATGCATAAATACAAGGTATACACATGAAAACACGTAAGTCATAAAGTATACATTGGAATACACGTAAGTCACAAAGTATACATGTAAGTTGTAAAGTATACACTTGAATAAAAGTAACTCGTATCTATTGAACCATGGATTTATAATGCAAATATGGACACCATCAATAATTTTTTTTTGTATTAACCAAATATCCATGTAGGCATACATCAATATATGTCAATATAAGTATGAAATATATGTACAAAATAGCCATAGAGGCTTACGCGAATGCCATATAGGCATACAATGTCAAATATATCCAATACAAAATATGTACAAAAATGCCATATAGGCATACAACAAAGGGCTCTGGAATCAAAAGTCATTTCTCTACATGCCCTCAAAATAAACTCTTTCCCTTTGCTTGTCAATTGAATGGTGATATATCTATCACTCATTTATGCTGCAGTCGAGGAGTGCTCTTGGTGATCCTCCTAGTGTTTAGTTCTTGGTGAAGTCTTATATGTTATAATAAGAAGTAAAGGAATTAATATATAGAAATTACATTAAAAAATGATATATTTAACTAAATAATCACTTATCGCCATCTAATGATCACTCTCCATGAGGGAAATATTCAAATGCCCATGCTAAAGCCTTGTATAAACCATCCAAATAGAAATTAAACTACAAATCAATAATGGTTTGATTTTTCACTAACTAACATCTATAACAACGAATGTAAATTGAAATTTAGTAATTTGCATCATACCTCCCCTGTTAGAGCCATCGAGGATTCCATAGTAGATGAAACACCAATGTCCATTCCCATCTGAATATTCAGAGATGTTTCTACTTGCAACATCTGAAAATAAAACAACAAATTATTCAATCACGAAAACTGCAATAGCGATCCATGTCATGACTTATAATGCATGAGATAATGAACAAAATTTTTAGTACTTATTAAACTATATATTTCAGACTATCATGCTTACTATCTTCCCTATCCATATCTTGTTCAAAAGAACATTTTTTTAGGCTTTTACCCATAGCAGCAAGCCGGTGAACCGTTTGATAAAATGCTTTTGTAGGCATGTACAATAACTATGGTGGCATAGAGAAGGCATTGAACTATTTGAAAAAATGCCTCAAAGAAATGGGGTCTCATGGTGGTGGAATGCCATTATAAACAAATGCAAGTCATGGCATTCCATCACCATAATACTGCATTTCTTTTATACATTTTTTCAAACAGTTCATTGCCTTCTCTATGGTAATATTTCTTACTATTATGCTTTGATAGAAATTTTTACAAAGCATCCATAGTTTGTTGGAAAGAACCTATTTTAGGCTTTTATCCATGGCAGCAAGGAAGTGAGTAGTTTGATAAAATTCTTTGGTACACATGTTTGGAAAATGTGGTATCATAGAAAAGGTGGTGAGCTAATTGAATAAATGCCTCAAAGAAATGTGGTCTCATGGTGATGGAATAACATTCCATCACCATGAGACCACATTTCTTCAAGACATTTTTTCAAATTACTAACTGCCTTATCTATGCTATTGCTTAATATTATGCTTTGATAGATTTTTTCCAAGCATCCATAGTTTGTTGGAAAGCATCTTTTTTAAGATTTTAGCCATAACAGTGAGGAAATGAACTATTTGATAAAATTCTTTGGTAGACATGTATGGAAAATGTGGTAGCATAGAAAAGGCGGTGAGTTGTTTGAAAAAGTACCTCAAAGAAATTGGGTCTCATGGTGATGGACATCACCATTAGACTACATTTATTTGAGGCATTTTTTTCAAACAACTCATTGCCTTGTCTATGCTATTGCTTACTATTATTCTTTCATATATTCCTTCCAAGCATCCATAGCATAGAAAAGGCAATGAACTATTTGAAAAGATGCCTCAGTAAAAAGTGGCCTCATGGAATGCCATGAAAAGCAAATGTAGTTGGAAGTTTCTCCTAGACTTATTACTTATGCTATGTGAAGTAATTGCATTACTGCTTATGTTGACTTTCTAAACAATTATATTGTAGTTGAAATTTTGTCATCTATCAACATCTAGTTATTAGTCATGTAATGTGAAGTAATGCTTTGAGTTTGAAAGATGTGCAATACAATGTAATCAACGATATGAATATAAACTACACAAATCTATTAAGTATAATTCATTAGTTAAACTATTTATTCTATTACCTACGTGTAGGTTTGACTAAATCCACTGGCATTGAGAGGTGTTCCCTCGAAACCTCTAATATTAGCCTATTCAACATCCAAAATCACATATTAAATTACCATTCATAAAATAATGCTATTAACATGTAATCAATTTATAATTGTTTACTAGTTACATACCTCAACAGTAGGTGCAGTGGAGAAATAAGCAGGTGTAGGGCTGATGTATCCAGTATCAACATTGTGACCTTGCAATTTTATTAAAATCATAAAACTAAATTAGTTAATCTTGCATTTCAAAATCAAAATTTAATAAATTAAATTCAATGAACATGCTAACTTTTATCTGAGTATCAATGCCATAGGCCTCATGAAAAATTTCAGCTGCCCTTGCCATCTCCATATCTATAGACGAATCCTGCATAGAAGCCTCCCGAGTTTTGGTGGGGTCATATGAACAAGGTACCCTACAAGATTGACACAAATGGGATTGAAGCCCACCACTCGAAGACTCCCCTGGATGGTGCCGTAGAATAGGGTTGGAATGCTGGATGACACTCTGGGTCAAAGAGCTGATGGCCTACAAAGTCTCTACATCAACACTCTCCTTCACGATGAAATGGATGACGATGTGCTCATGAGGTGGCCTAGCGAGATGTCATCTACCTTGCCATGTAAGGTCATGTTGTGCACTTGGTCTATCTTGAGCCGACCCCCCACCTCTCCCCTGGAAGTCCCTCATATCAAAATAATTTGGGATTTTGTTCAAGTTGAACTCACAGTATAGTTTCCTAAGGAAATATTGTGGGACCTCACAATTGTTGCATGGTGGGTAATCAAAAACCATGTACCACCTATCCCAAAAAGAGTTCCTAATCTATTGGTGGTGGCACCAACGAATAGGAAACATCTTCGCATTGAGGGTAAGATGAACATTTGATCATGGGCCAGTTAATAATGAGAAAAAATCACCTTTTGTAATTTTTAAATCTTTTACATCTTTATATGATAATTTATCTCGATAATAAGCCCTAGTCGCCTGCCTCCTATCTTGCCAACTAGTTAATTGTTTGATGATTGAATCTACATGTTTTAACATTTCTTTCAATGAAGTTTCCAGGGTCATTCTTTCTACAGTTGAACCATTTGGATCGTTCAACCTCCTAATTAAATCCTCAATTTGTTTTTTATTATTCTCAATTTCACTCATTAAGTTTTGCTGAGTGCCAAGAGGATGTTGACGGATTGGTGGAGGAGATTGAGGTTGTGGTTGATTAATTTGAGGATTTTGTTGTTGTTCTTCTTGCTGTGCTTGTTGAGGATTTTTTTCCTCTTGTTGTTGTTGTGCTTCTTGAGGATTTTGAGGAGGGTTTGCAGGTTGATTAACATCTCCTACAAATTCAAAAAATAAATATAAAAAACAACCTAAAACTAGCAAATTCAAAACAAAAAATACACAATCCTTACCTCTCAGACCTCATCAACATGGCGGCATCCTAGAAATGAAACAACAACCGTTGATGAAGAATTTTGCAAATACCTCCTCCTAGAATGTGGGCGCAAAAAATTGGGGTTTTGGCTGTGGGCAAGAGAAAAAACATAGTCAAGTGCAAGAATGAATTCAATTTTTTATTTTTTTTGCTTTTAATAGGTCATAACATGAACGCATTATAACGAGCTCGTGTTATGGGCTCATTGTATTTGAGACTCAGAATCGACACACCAAGCCATAATTTGAGCATGTTATAATGCACTTGTGTTATGAGCTATCAAAACTTTTAAAAAAAATTGTCCACAAATTGGCTACCCATCTTTATGCACCTGCCCAATACTAATGAATAGGGTGTTTTATTTTATACAATGTGTAGTTACCACATCTCTTCTACTGGACTCAATGTGGAAGAGAGTGTCCCAAAAGGAGATGGAAAAGAGCTTCAACTTGTGTAACTTTAGGTATTTGGACTCCATATAAGAGGTGGTGGAGAGGGATTACCTTGGAGTGGTCTCATGTAGTGGTACAATGGTGTTTGGATAAAGGGTAGGTGCACAAAGATGGGGGTAGGAATCAAAAGTAGCTTAGTGAGATTAATTAACATTGTGTCATGTTTGGAAGTATGTGTAGACAATGTGTATTGATGTAGGAGCATCCCTGGTTGTAAAGAAATCCTGTATCAACCAAAAAAAAAAATTCTTGCATTGCATTCAGTATTTCATTTTTCATTTCACAACATTATCATTTCTCAGCTCGCAAAGCAGGATATAACATCTACACATTGACATCTATCACATATCCACATTTTAGATCATTTGTAATTGCTTTTAGAAAGTTATCGCTCTCAAAATTTCACTATATTTCATAGTTAGAGAATTTGGGGCTGACCTAGTCCAAATTTCTTAGTGCGGACCTATTCTAGATTGTGGAGAGCTTAATGGGACATCATACAAGCATTTTGGGTCCAATGGGATCTATATTAGAGATTCGTAAGTCATTTCTTTTCGTGAAGGAATATATTTTCATATTTTGAGGGTGACCTTCATGTATGTTCATTCATTAGGTTTATAAACCCTTATGGTTGACACAAACCTTTGTTGGAGCTTGAGAAGCATATTTATATTATTTGTAACTCATAGGAAGTTAGTAGTTTAGAAGGAAGATTTTAGGATTCAAATGATATTTTCGCATCAACCCTTTGAGGGAATGTAATAAGGCCTTTGGCCAGTTGTAATGTTGAAAGCCCTTGTGATAGGCTTGTGAGCCATGAATATTCTCCCATGAGGCATATGTTGCATGTAAGATTTCCAATTCAATAAAGAGTCATATTTGCAAATCATTTTTTTGTGTTATTTCCACTATGTTGACTCTAAAGCTGCATGGTTTGGATTGTTCTTTCTAAACCCTCCATCCATGACTGCACCAAGTGGTACCAAAGTGAGTTTTCAAGTCTTGAAGGGATTCCTTGAGGTGAACAGATCATCGGCTTGAGGTATACTGCATGTGTTTTTGACTGATCGCCGATTGTTAGGTAGTTGAAACCCTTGTAACCAGATTGCTGAATTGAGGTAGTTGCATTGAATTCGAGGGGAGAGATTCCACCAAGGAGAGTTACTGCTATGGTGAATGTTGCTAGAAGAATGGATGAGATTATGGAAATGATGCACGAGATGTGAATTTGATTAGATGCAGTTGAAGAAGATAGAAGGTGAGGCCTAAACCCTAGGCAGGAAGATGAAAGTGATGATGAAGTAGATCATGCAAATCAATTTGTAGAATCCTTAGGTGAAGAAGAATCAGATCAGATGAAGATGTTGAAAGCTATTTCAAAAAATGGAAAAGACCTAGAATTGAAATTCAAAATTATTCAAGAAATTTGAACCTTGAAGAATTGATTGATTGGATCAATGAAATGGAGGAATACTTTGAATATGAATAAATTGAAGATCCAGAAATATCAGTTAGATTTGTGAAAACAAAGTTGAAAGGTCATGCTGCATTATGGTGGAAAGAAGTCCAATTGGATAGAAATAGAAAAGGAAAATAAAAAATCATGAAATGGGATAAAATGATGACAAAGTTGAAAATTCAATTCATACCAGTAGATTATGAACTGGAATTGTTGAAAAGATTGCAAAACTTGAGACAAAAGGAGAGATCTATGAAGGAATATACTGAAGAATTCTACAATATGATAATCAGAACCGGTCATAGTGAAGTAAGTAAATAAAAGGTTGCAAGATACATCAATGGACTGAGAACAAATATTCAAGAATAATTGAGCTTAGTAAAGATGACATCAATTGAATAAGCATATCAATTTGTATTGAAGGTGGAAGACAAGATGAACAAGAAGTTTGAACAAAGGCATAAAAGTGCAAGAGGAAGATTCTAGAGGAGTGGATCACAATCTAGAGAAAGAAGACCTTATGCAAAGAAAAGAAAAGATGTAAAACCCTACCAGAGTGAAGAGAAGGGAAATAATTCATACTGCAAACAAAGAAAATATAGAAATTTCTACCGTAGTGAAAGAGGAGGTCATAATTCTTACCACAATGAAGGATACTAGAGAGGTGAAGGAAGATTTGAGAGGAGACCATTTAGAGGAACCTATTTCAAGTGTGGAGGTGAAGGACATATCATTTGAATGTCATCAAGGAAGTACTAGAAAGAAACCTAAGCATACCAAAAGAGTAGCTGTAACACTCAAAAGATGATGTTCATTAAATCACATATGTTGCCAAAAACTCATTACACTTCAAGTAAAAGTAAATGATGCATAGATCAAGAGATTTCCATAAGAGCTCAAAAGAAAAATTAGTAATAAATCTCATTTCATGTATCCACAAGAAGTACATTGTATCTACAACAAGGATCTTTGCATTGATACATATGTATATGTCAATAGCATATTGATGAGTTTTCATAAGTTCATTCAAAATTCAAATTACATCAATAAATTTCAATCAATACATCTATTTCAATGTTACATCAAAATATTTCATTCAATACATCTATTTCAATGTTACAATAATGAATGTCAATAAAGTTACTTTTACATGTGGGCTATACAAGCCTTTCAAAATTAATACATGAATACATCTATAACATAAGAAACTCTGAACCTCAGTTGTCGTGACACCACCAGTCTTCTTGCAAGCCAGGGCCAAGAGTGTGATTAAGGCACCTTTTCCGCCCAACCACGAAGTACAAGACTTCCTCGAGTTTCTTCCTAACTCAAAGAAATCCCCGACCCTACATGAGGAGCCTAGCAACTTAAAACAACAAAGTAGGAGGGAACTCTCGACACAAGCCTGATGCCTATATGCATTCCTAACATGAGAATAACATATTTCTTGCAAATAGGAGGTGGCAGAGACCTACATACATTTATTTCTAGGCTTTTATTTCCATCTATTTCAATGGTGCATGTGCTTGGCCAAGCAAAAATAAAATAAATAATAGTTTTAGAAAAGGTAAAACTACCGTCTCTGTGGGTCCACCTTCGACATCCTATCCTGGAAGTTTCCAAAAGGAACAATAAATAATTATTTTCCATCTAAAGTTTTCATTCCATGTTAGACATTTCTACTTTAAAATAATTTCGTCACAATTTGATGTTGACACAGAAAGATTCCCAAATAGCTTTTCATAAACACACTCTGTTTGAGAGATATTTCCATACAATTTATATTGAAAGTCACAAAGCAATTTAAAATCAATATTTTGTAAAGAGCATGCTTAAACTGACACTTTCTATATTCTATTTAAATAATTTGTGCAAAGTAAGTAATTTATTTAGGTTCAGAAAGAGATAACTACTCTATTCAGCCTTTTTATGTATGGGGTAAAATCATAGTTTACATATTACTTTCCTATTTAATAGGAGTAGGTCTACATCTTTGTGAAAAAGAATAATAGGTTAAATTTAAAGAAATGAGAATAACTTCACTCACTTTCATTCACAATTACATATTTTAGGTAATATCATCTAGTTTAAAATGCCATAATGTTTATATATATATATATATTTTGTGTTTTATATTCATAAAATTCACTAGTTTATAATTAAATTTTCTGTAGAATACATTTGCAACTAAAATAAAATATCCCTCTTAAGCCCTATATAAAGTCTTGTATATATCATTTAAATTTTTACAATGATGAATACATACATTACTCCAAAATTCAGAAATAGGATCAAATTTTTAAACAGGCAATATAAATTTCTAGATTTGTATATGTGCTCATATATTTCCAGCTGAATGCAGAGTTAAATGTATTTACAGGTGTAATTACATGCATATATATATATGTATATCTTACATCCATATAATTTTTCGAATATAGAAGTTTAATGCTTAGATTTGTACATAAGTTTATTATGTATATATATATACATACATAATCTATACATAATATATTTATAAATATATTACATACATATATATACATATAGACAAAGTTGTGTTTTTAGTGGAATAACAATGATAATGCGTAAATGTTCCAGCGTTTTAAATGTCAAACGAAATGAAGGAATAAAGGTTGCAGATTAGGGGAGGCTTATGCCTCTCCCCAAGGGGAAGGCACTACTTGTGAGGGGGTAGCACCACCTCCATAGGCCATGACCTGTAGAGGGTGTTGTCCCTCCATAGCGCAACCCCTTCTTCTTGGGGCGGGGCTTGGGAAGCCCCCGTCACATCATACACGGTCCTTAGAAAATACAGTCAGACCATTCATTACTAAAAAAATGAAGTTTATAAATATTAGTTGGTAGATATATACCATTGCACAAAGCTTAATTCAAATCTTAGCACAATGACGAGCTTGAAACAAAGCTCAGAGAAAAAGAGAGTTTTCCTGTTAAGTTTCCAGCTTAGGACACATTGAATACAGCGTACGGAAATTTCTTCTTCAGGAAAATATGTATATAAAGATGTGTGTATATATATATATACATTTATACATTTATAGTCTTATTTCAGGATATTTGTATAAAGATTTAATAATCTGAAAGAGGATTATAAACAAAGATTTGCTAAGAAAAGAAACCCCAATCTAGTAGTAGAGAAGTTTTGCAAATTTTTTTTACAAATGCATATAAAAGAATGGGAAATTTCCACCAATTTCACAGTTTTGAAAACAACTTCACACAACAAACACTTGAAATTCAATCTTTCAACAATACTAATATTTTCAAACACCTGGGACTTAAATTCATGGAATGAGAATTAGAAACTTGGATATTTTGCTTCCAACTGTAGTTGCTCTCTAGTCAAATCTTCTCTTTGCTTCTTTTGGAACTTGTTTTCTGAAAGAGTTTCTTCTTCTCCTCTCCTTTTCCTATTGCTTTGCCAACTCCTTTTTCCTACTAATTCAAAATCCTTCTGAAACTTTTTGATAAAAATAAGCATTTACTTGGCCACCATTAGAGCTAATTTGCAGAGCATATTTTCAAGAACCGTTGTCTCTCACGAGAATTATTTTTCCCTTAATAAAGTTTTCTTTTTCCCCTTTCTAAACCTAATCTTGAAAAATAAGAGATTTTTAAAATATAAATAAGTTATAACTTACCTTTTTACCTTTCTTATTCTCCAATGAAAATATAAAATAATTTTCAATTTTAGTTAATAAATCCCCTTTTCAGAATTATTTACCCAAAACTAATTTTAAATTATAATGTAAGTATTTATCTAATAATTAAATGAATATCTTCTAACTTTAAGTTAACTTATTATCACAAATAATTAACACACAATTAACATAAATAGAATGCTCACTCAAATTTTATCATGCATAATCATTTAAACCAAAATCTATAATTAAATTATAATAATAATTAATTCTTTTACTTTATCATGCTTATATTTTAATTTGACTCTTCATTAATTATTTGCAAATAATCAAAACAACCATGCAAAAATTATCATTTCTAAATGCAATCTACATGAATCTAAGTGCTTGTGTGTGTGATTGAGAGGACATCCTGCTTTATCCTGTTAAGAAGCTAACCTGCTCTCCTTAATCACACCCTTGGTCTTCGACCACTTGCATCTCAAGTGCACTCAAGAACACAACAATAAACTGAATTAGTATCCCATAAGGATATAAATAAAAACAATATAATACATTAATTCAAATATTTCTATTCTATTTTGCTTCATTTCCAAAATAAAGCACATTTGATACTATTCAACTTTCATAATTTTAGTAAACACTTTCATATATCACCACACCAAAACACCAAAGTATTCATTATTACTCTACTGCACACATCAGATCATATAACAAATCCACACAAAACCAAAAGCAACCTGCATCAGAGTCTGAGACATGATAGTAGCCTATGTGCATGAACATGTTGAATCCCATAATTTAGTTGGGAAACTAGAGAAAGGTGAATAATTGGTGATGAGGAGAGGTTTGATGTATGAAGAAGTGACTGAGGAACCATCATTCTATTTAGAACCAGATGTAAGTCCAGAGGAAAGGTATGCAAAGTTATCATTGATAGTGGTAGCAATGATAATCTATTTTCAGAGGAGATGGTAACCAAGTTCAGTTTTGAAAGATTGAAACATCCAAACCCTTATAGGATAGCATGGATTCAAGATGAGCATAAGATTGGTGGATGAACAATACTTGGTGAAATTTCATATTGGGTCATATAGGGATGAAGTATTGTGTGATACTAGCCTATGGATGATTGTCATTTACTATTAGGAAGACCATGGCAATATGATAAGAAAGAAATTCATGATGGAAGAAGGAATACTTATACTGTGACTTCAAATGGAAAGGGTATGTGTAGGATCATCATGGAAAAAAAAGGCCCTTAAGTGGCAAAAAATTCAAAAAAATCAGAGTTAGGCAACTTGATGTAAACATTTAAATAAGTTATCTATATTATTTCAAAAATATGTAAGAATATAATCTGTCACAAATTAAATGTAGTTTCTAAACTACTAGGTTTATTTTAAAAAAAAATCTTTTTGGTGAAAATTTGAAATTTCAATGTAGTAGTACTTAAATTTTAGGGAAAAAATAAGAAGTAGTTGTTTGTCTAACCACCCTAACCACAATAAAATGATAATAATTTTTTTTAATATTTTAAATATAAGTAGAGGAATCATGTCCCGATGTGATGCATTATTTTTTGTAATTTTTTCCAAGTAAATAATTAATTATGATTTTTTATTACAACTTTTAAAAAATATAAAACTCGTATGTCTGACCACCTTAACTTGGTCAAAACTTCATGAAATTCATTTTTTTAATCTTATAGTATGCAAAACATAGAATGTGATGCATGTTTTGGATTCAAAAATGTGACAACTGTTTGAAAGCTATAGATGTTTTCAATCCTTATCAATTAGGACTTTAGTTAAGTAATTCAAATAGAAAATGAATAGTAATTATTTATTAAATTCAAAGTAAAATTATAATTTATATTGGTGGAGAGCTAAGAATCTCCTTTAAAACCCTTTTGTTTCATCAAATTTGGGTTAAAAAAGTCATCACCATATACCCATCATATCGCCACTTTTTGGCCCATCATGATCCTGCACATACCTGAAAGAGAATCAAGTTGATACCTTTAGAGGAGGAAATTGAAGTATGTGACATTGCCAGACTATGTTTGGTAGATGGAAGGAAATTTGTGGATGTATTTAGGCATGAGAATATGTGTTTTGCATTGATTCCAAAGAAGGGTGGTAGTATGGAGATAACAAAAGGTGAAGATCCACCATAGATAGAAGTTGCAAAATTGTTGACAGAGTATGGAGACATCATGTCAGAGAATGTACTAGATGGATTACTACCAGTCTGGAGTATCAATCATCATATAGATCTTATATTGGGATAAATTTTTTTGAACAAGGAGGAAAACAAAATGACATTGATAGATAAAAGAGTTGCTGAGGAAAGGATCAATCAGAGAAAGTTTGAGCCCATGTGTGGTACTTGTTGTACTTGCACCAAAGAAAGATGGAGAGTGGAGAATGTGTACAAATTCAAGATAAATCAATAGGATCACTGTTAAGTATAGATTTCCATTGCCAAGGATGGATGACATTATCGACTGTTTGAGTGGAGAAAAGTATTTCACAAAGATTGATCTCAAGAGTAGATATCATCAAATCAAAATTAGAGAAGGAGATGAATGGAAGACTACATTTAAGACTAATGAAGGATTGAATCAATGGTTAGCGATGTATTTTGGATTGACCATTACATCAAGCACTTTCATGAGATTGATGAATGAGGTATTGAAGAAATTATTGGGTAAGTTTGTCATTGTTTACTTGGATGATATTCTGATTTTCAGTAAGACTAGGGAAGAACATTTGTTGCACATTTGACAAGTATTGCAGAAGTTGAGAGAAAAGAAGTTGCTGATTAATATTAAGAAGTGTAGCTTTATGAAGAAAAATTTAGTATATTTTGGTTTTGTTATTTCTGCTAAAGGATTGAAGATGGACCTTAAGAAAGTAATAGCAATTGTTGATTGGTCTACACCAATGAACATTGGAGAGGTTTGATCATTCCATGGATTAACTAGTTTCTACTAGAAGTTTATCAGAAGCTTAAGTAGCATTTGTAACCCCATGAAAAAGACAATGAGAGTAGATAAGAACGATTTTAAGTGGACATCTAGAGCACAAAGAAGTTTCGAATTGTTGAAGAAAAAGGTGAAAGAACAACCAGTGTTAGCATTACCGAAATTTGACAAAGTATTTCAAGTAGATTGGCATGCAAGTGGGAATGCAATAGGAGCAATTTTGAGTCAAGAAGGAAGACCTATAACTTATTTTAGTGAGAATTTGAATGATGCGAGAAGGATATATTTAGTTTACAATCAAGAATTATATGGCATAATTCAAGCCTTGAAGAAGTGGATACATTATTTGTTGCCTAAGAAATTTGTGTTGTATATAGATCATCAAGTTTTGTAGTATTTGAATAGTCAAGGGAAGCTTAATCAGAGACATATGAGATGGGTTGAGTTCTTGTAGAGTTATAAATGTTGGAAGCCTTACAACATGAGCATGAAGTATGGATGGTTTTGTTGGTTTTGTTATCATTGATGTCAACATGGTAATAACTACATGATGATGACTACATGGGATGTCTGCTTGGCTTACCAAAAGTTGTTCTCTACCAGTAACACTCCTTTATGATGGATCAATATGTTGGTATTTGAGTTTGGAACTCATTGCAAGATCCAATATGACTCTAATCTCCTAAGCATGTTTTTTTGACTCATTCAAACTACTTTTTCTTGGATCTTGAGACATTCTTTTGTCTATGAACAAAAAGTTATCTCTGACAGAGTTCAAATCTATATCCTACAATTGTTTTGTGTGTAGTGTACTATATGGGAGACTCTGCATTCTACTAAGGTGAACATTCTTATGTTGTAGTTGAGTTGTTATTCTCTTTAATGGTAGTATGATGAGAAATTAATGTGTTCTCAGATCTGTAAGGTATTTTCTTTGAGGATTATTTACTGGTTTGAATAATTGTTTTTTAGTCTTGGTCAACTCAGCAAATGCAATATATTATGAAGACTAATAGTCAACTTGGCATAATGCACTACATGAATAAAATGTTGAATCTTATATGGTGCCGACCTATTTGATGAATAAGATATGCTTGTAACCATATATACAATATATATTATGAAGACTAATAGTCAACTTGGAATAATGCACTACATGGATAAAATGTTGAATCTTATATGGTGCTGACCTATTTGATGAATACGATATGCTTTGAAGATGGAGAAGAAGAAGAAGAAGAAGAAGAAGAAGAAGGAAAGAGAGAAAAGGGGTGAGTATGTTGTGTGCAAGCAAGTGAACAAAGGAGAAGATTAGATCTTTATCAATAGTAAATTTTTTTTGAGCAATGTAGTGCTTTTATTTTGAACTTCAGTGGAATTGAATCCTAGACATCGAGGGTGTATTCCATCAATTCATTCTTTGGTAGTGAGCCACTACCATTGGATCTTGGCAGTGAGCCTTTTAAGTATAGTGAGTCTTGGAAGTGAGCCCCGTAATATTTTGTATCCAGCTATAATATGTTGTGAGTTAACCCTCACCATGATTTTTCCCTCATTTGGTTTTCCACATAAAAATCCTAGTGTTCTTGTGTGTGTTGCATTGACTTGGTTTTATGTTCTCTCTTATTGATTCGGTGAAAATAGTAATAATGGTTAAGTGGATTTTATTACCAGTTTTTGGAGTATTGATTCACCCCCCCTCTCAATATTTTGGATGTTCAACAATTGGTATCAGAGCTTGGTTCCTTGGAAGAATCCTAATAGCTTGAGGAAGGTCCCAAAATTTTAATATAATTTTTTTTCCCTTGAAAGTTGCCATTGCTGAATTTTTAGGAGAAATGGAAGCCCTGAAGGACAAGCTAATAAAAGAAAATGAGCACATTGAAAAGCTACAAAGTACATGTATGAATGCATGCGACCTATTGAATGAAGGAGAAGAAATCATTACTAGCCTACAAGAACAATTGGATGAGAAGAAAATAATTGAAGAGTATCAGGAAATTAAAATTTAGAAGAAGATGGATGAATGCATGAAGCTTGAATTAGAAGTAGAAATCCTAAGATCTAATCTAGAAAAGGAAAAGAGTTTTGAAGAAAAAATTAAGATAAGATTGATGATGCTTGATGACTTGATTAATTCTCAAAGACTAGAAAGGGATAAGATTAGTTTAGGGTTTGAAAGAGCTCAAAGTTCTAAAGCGAAGAAATTCATTGAAAAGAAGATGTAGTACAAGGATAAACAGGTCAAGGAGCGAAGAAGAAAATTTGGAAAAACTCTTGTAAAATGGCATGATACAAAAAGGTATTTATACTTCAATTGTGTTTTTCATTCCTGCAAGAGATTTAGTCATAAAGCAAAGGATTGCAACAATAATGTGAATGATTCTAAGGGAAAGAAGAATGGATGTAAGGATAAAAAGGAAAATGGAAAGAAGAATGTTACTTGCTATAAGTGTAGAAAATTGGATCATCCTAGTAGAAACAATAGAAGGAATAACATCTATCCAACAAAGAAGAATGATCAAACCTTTGATTTGGAAGTGACAAAAAAAGAAATGGAAAGGACTTGGAGAAAGGATTCATCAGTTTTGTCTATGCTGACCTCCGATATATATACTCCCATCAATTTCTAAATGAAAGCAACATCTAACGGGGTGCAATCATCAGAAAATCTAATAAACCTCTTATTGGTACTTGTGTCATATCATGACACAAGTATATTTAATGTGGTAGCAGGATTAAGGTATTTTTTGCATGTGTGAAGAATGAGGTCCACAGAAATTGAAAGAATGGATGCGTACACAGTTTTCAAAGAAATCTACTTGCAAGATGAACTATTTATTGCAAAATCATTCAGAATGGAAGGAATCAAATTAGATAACAGTAAAGACTTATTTATTTTTGGAGAAGCGTGCAAAAGAAGTTTTGAAGGGAATTCAGAGTTTTAGAATTTGAAGAAAGCAATAGTCGAAGTGTTCTCTGGAATGTTCAAAACATATTTACATTTTTATAGGTATTTCTGTTTGCTCAATCTTTTATTGTTATTGATGGATAATTCAAAGATTGTGAATTATGTAGATAAAGCTAGATTAAAGAGATAGATGAGGAATGTGTCAGAAGAGTCTTTTGGTGCATTCTCTTGTATCCCTTCAAGAGTGTTTCCTATAGAAGATATCTAGGAATTTGTTTACATTAAAATTGAAGAAATGTCATCAGTTCAGTTGAATATGCTTTGGGAAAATGAATTGAAAGAGAATTATGATGCTTACAGAGTATTAGATGAGAAAAAGTTGGATGTTTGGAGGAAATTTCTTTTGTTTTAATTTGAAGAGAAATATATTCAAATAGTATTAAGTAGAATTCATGATGAATATTTGTGGATTGATGAGGCACATTTGGTTACCAGAGAAGCAATTAGAGATTTAACTAGTCTATGTTCCTTTGGACTGGTTCCTAAGCTAAAGAATATGGATGAGAGAGAAATAATTGAGGTTAAAGGTGCAAGTTCAAAAGGAAAGGAAATTTGGTTAAGATCGATTGTTGATCTGGTAATGAGGTATGTTACTATGGTCATTGGTCATAAAGTTTGTATCCCTAAGAATGACTCTATAGTTTCTACTATTGTGGTGAATATTGTTGTTGACATGGTATTAAGAGGTATGGAATATGACTTGTGTGAACTACAGTTTCACATACATATTTTGAAGAACTTAAAGGAAATAAAAAAGAACAGGAAGAATACTTTTTGGTATGGAAATTTGGTTGTTTGTCTACTCTTTTACTTTTTGAAAGAGTTGCCAGTAATAGGAAAGTTAGAATGGTCAAATCCAGAGCCTGTTGCCTACCAAATTAGGAATTTCATGATAAATCTTAGTAGTTTGGATGCACAAGATTCTTCCCTTGCTACATTCTTTGAAACATTTCAGATGAGGATGAACAAATGGTCTAGGATTCTAGTAAGTGTTGTGGAAAGATACTCCAAAAGCATAAATTTTCTTGTGTCTACAAATTTATGTCACATGGAAGCAGTTGAATCAAGGTTGTTTTGGATATCTGATTTGGGTTATGAAGTGCCAGAGATTGAAATTGATAAATATGCTAAAATTCTGTTGGAAATCCCTAAGGATCTCAATGAAAGTACCCTTGGTAGCAAGACTGGAACCGGGAAGAAAAGGAAGAGTGTAGTGAAGCAAGAAGGTGCAGAAGAAAGAAAGCTTGAACATGAGCATGAAAGAATAAAAATTCAAAGAGCTTTGGAAGATTTGCATAAGTTTATTCCTGGTGCTAATTTTGATTCATCTATTTCTATTGTGGAGAATCTTCGTGGCATGATTAATTCTTTGAAAGTCTACATGTCTCTAGACTTAAAGAGTTTGCTGCAACTGGGTCTAATGAAGAAGATTTGAATGATATCAAAGGAAAATGTGTGAATGTATACAATTGAGTAATGAAAGAATTGGAAAATGTACAAGGTTGTGAAGAATAGGAACTAGAACTACTCTTGTTTTGTCTAGATTAGTCTGTAAATACATTGGATATGAGAAATGAAATAAGAATGAGCGAGTCTCGGTTGAGCACTCAAGCAAATACATACAAGTTAGTAGAAGATAAAAGACAATCAAAGGTGGTCCTACATTATGCAGCTTCATGACAAATTTTTCTCTCTATAGGATCGAAGAACATATGTCATCAAAAAGTTTGTGGCACTCAAAGACATGATTAAATTCAGGCATACTTTTGTTTCTAGTGCTCTTGGTTGTATTGGTGAAATATCAAAATTTAATCTTAGTCCCAATACTTTAATCGATGGTATAGAGTCTCTAACTAAACTTGAGCTAGTTAACAAGACTCTTGTCACTGCAAAAGGTTCATGGGATGAAGGTAAAGCATCATGGAAGGCTATTCTGGAGAATCTCAGAGATTCCTCTTCTAATTAAATTTGTGTTCATATATTTTTGGATACCTTTTGATAGACATTCTTATATCAGACCCCTTCATTTGTCATTGATGTCAAAGGGGGAGAGATAAAGAGAAGAAGAAATAAAAGAGATGGAGAGTCATAGGAAAAACTTTATGTGAAGACCAATTTTGATAAGGGGAGTAAGTCAATATTTTGTTGCGATACACTTGAAAAAGATTTTGTCGTGCATGTTGCCATAAATGCCAAAGGGGGAGATTGTTGGAAGCCTTGCAACATGAGAATGAAGTATGGATGGTCGTGCTGGTTATGTTTTCATTGATGTCAACATGGTAATAACTACATGATGATGACTACATGGGAAGTCTGCTTGGTTTACCAGAAGTTGTTCTCTATTGGTAACACTCCTTTGTGATGGATCACTATATTGGTATTTGAGTCTGGAACTCATCGCAAGATCTAATATGAATCTAATCTCCTAACCATGTTTTGTTGACTCATTCAAACTAATTTTTCTTGGATCTTGAGACGTTCTTTTGTCTATGAACAAAAAGTTATCTGTGATAAAGTTCAACTCTATATCCTACTATTTTTTTGTGTGTGGTGTACTATGTGGGAGACTTCACATTCTACTATGGTGAACATTCTTATGCTATAGTTGAGCTGATAGTCTCTTTACTGGTAGTATGATAGGAAATTAATGTGTTCTTAGATCCAGAAGGTATTTTATTTAAGGATTATTTGTTGGTTTGAATAATTGTTTTTTAGTCTTGGTCGACTTAGTGAATGCAATATATTATGAAGACCAATAGATGACTTGGCATAACGCACTACATGGATAAAATGTTGAATCTTATATGGTGATGACCTATTCAATGAATAAGATATGCTTGGATACATACATACATACATATATATATATGTGATGCTTTGGAGATGGAGAAGAAGAAGAAGGGAAGAGAGAAAGAGAGAAAAGGGTGAGTGTATTGTGTGTGAGCAAGTGAATAGAGGAGAAGATCAAAGATTAAATACTTTATCAGTAGTACAAATTTGTTGAGAAATGTAGTGCTTTTATTCTGAGTTTTAGCAGAACTAAACCCTACACATTGAAGGTGTATTCCATCAGTTCATTCTTTGGCAGTGAGCCATCTTTTGTACTCATGTTGTGAGCCTTTTTAGGACAATGAGTATTGGGATTTGAAGAGTAGAAGCATATATATGAGGATGATACAATTTTTTCTAAAGCTTGGAGAGCATGTAATGAACCAATAGTGATAGATCAGAGTAAATGGTTGGATTACTTAATTCAAGAAGATATTTTTTTCAAAGGATGTGTATTTCAAGGAGTTCAATGAGGTAGAATTTGATCATGGAGAAACATAGTGGAGGAATAGAAGGACATTTTGGAGTGGATAATATAGTATCTTTGGTGAGTGAACATTATTTTTGGCCAAAAATATATAAGGATACCAGGGAGTATGTTCAGAGTTGCGAAATTGCTCAACTTGCAAAAGGGTGTAATTAGAATACTAGATTGTGCAAACCATTGATAGTACTAGAGAGACCTTGGGAAGATATAAGTATGAATTTCATATTGGGGACTTAACTAGATTGAATAGAAGTAGAGGAGAGGAGAGAGGAGGACACATCAAGAGGCCCTGATGCAGGGGTAGTCATCTCCTCTTCCTTCCTCTACAAGGTAACATGCTTAGCTATGAGAGCCTCTTGTCGAAACTTGTGCTCGTGCACAAAGAGGTTTCTACGAATCTTTGAACTAGAGATCGAAGGCCGAAAAGGGATGGAAGGCTCTTTCTCAGTCATAGGAGTTTCCTCCACAACTATTTCTAGCAGAGGGATAGGCTCCTGAGTAGGAGCAGGAGGAGTAGGTTGAGTAGCAATAGGAGTCAACCCTAGAGCCTCGACAATAGGCCTTTTCCCATTTATTGCTTTGGGAGTAGAAGCGGTAGGAGGATGCAGAGGCTAGGACATAGACAATTCCACATGGGGACCATTCCTCCTACTATACCGAACAATCCTAGGCTTTGTGGGTAGAACTAAAAGCTCAAACACAAGACGCTTGGAATTTCGCCAAGCGGGCACCATAGGATTCTCCCATAGATATAGCACATAGTTTGATGGAGCCACAATAGGGCAAGAAGGAGTGTTAGACTAAATAGCGAAAGAGGAAGAACGAGGATCTTGGGACCACTTCTCTTCTTCCCTTCTACATAAATTGGTGGCATCACTGTTAGCTTTTAAGCAAGCCCTATGTGAAAAAACATAAGGCGATGGAGGGTATCTCACTCTCGGTGTTAAGCGCCCTCTCTTGTAAATTTTATAAGTTCATTACAAGAGGTCCTTCCTAGGTGGAAGAGGACCAACAACTACAAGCCAAGAGTAATCCAAGGAGTAACTACCACGTGCAACCAATAGTTTATAACCGATGTCATGAATCAAATGCACATAAACCTTTTGGATAAGTTTTAAACATTTATGCACAACCGAGGGTACTGCATTCATAGCTACTAACCAGGGGATACCCAACTTCACTATGAAGAGTTTAGATCTTGGGATTATGTCAAACAAAAGATTCATGGATTTAGGTCCAACCAAAACTAACAAGAAAATATACCTAGAGGAGGTATGAAAAGTTTGTCATGCATGTGGATGGTGCTCACACATGCATCATACCCATTTTTATGTAGAAAGTTTATTAATGTGATTTCCTGAGTTATGATGTTTACTTGAGATGTCGGATCAATGATAACATCTACTATAGTGTTTCGGTTGATTCACACAGGGATGTAAAGAGGAGATGGCTCCCTATTAAAGCCCATCGAAAGATCCTACAAGGTGAAGGTTATACTAGTACCACTTCTCATAGGTTGTGCAAAGGGAATAGGTTGATGCAGGAAAGAGGCCATCACATGCACTAAATGAGACTCTCATAAAGCCCCCCAAAGTTTGCAAGATAGGATAGTGACCCAATTAAGGTTTCCTTGCACAACACTTTTGAAACCTTCCGACTATGCCTACTAGGGGTCACAAGTTGGGTTATGAGGTGAGAATCCCAAAAATTCTCACACCTACAATGATCCTTGAACATGAGGAATGGAGCTTTTAGTATTGCAAGACAAAACCAAAATGGTTCACGTCGAGTTCACCAAAAATGTAAGAGAGGGGAACCAACCACATCAAGGCCCTAGGTTGTGAAGAGTTGAGAGTGGAAGGCTGCCCTAACTTACCTCACTCTAAAGGGGTGTTTGAAATGAGGGACGATAATGATGAGGACTATAATGTCCATCGATCACTCTATAGACCCAAGATCCAAATTTAGGTGATGTGAGCCAGTTTTTGGATTCAATACTAATGTCAGGTAGCTCTCTGCTCGAGGATGAAAGTGTTGTTCTAGGATGACAACATGGCGTGCTGACATCTCTTAGGTGCTCTAGCGTCAGTACAACCAAAGGACAGAGAATACAATATGAGCTTCCAAAAAACAAGCTGATGACCTAGCTAATGACTCCTAAATGAGTAAAAGAAAATTATAAAGTATGAGAAATACAAATGGATGTGATAAAATAGATAGATAAGAGCTAAAGTGATGAAGATAATCTCACCAAGGTTCCAATTCGCCAACTAGCTCCAAAATCACGTCCACCTACACACAAGAAAGAGGGGAAATTTTTTGGGGCTGTATAGGGACCTACCTCAGTTAGACCCCCATTTTGGTGTTTCCACTTCCATGGAAAACTATATAGCAACGATAGAGAAATATGCAATAAAGAAGTAAATAACAGAGGAATGAAAATAACTCTACAAAACAGTAAAGAGATACTCAACCAAATTGTAAAGGAGAGGAGCGAAACGATACCACCTCCACCAAGAGCTCAATAGCCAATGGAGGAGAAAGAAGGCTTAAAAAATCACAATAGCATCAACTATGATGAAGGGAGGTCTCACAAAACCTCAAGCCCATGCTACAATGGTTTGCTTCACACTTGCTTTATGGAGTTGATAGAGTGTTGTTGCTACTATAATGGAGTCTTGAAGTGTTGTTGAGAGTGAAATGAAGGTTGAGAATGCTTGAAAATGTAAAAAGGAGATGAGTTGAATGCTTAGAGGATCAAAATGAAGTGAAGATAGATTAATTTGAAGGAGAAGAGGGAAGACTCTATTGTTTTCAGGGTCAGTTGGTGGAAGAGGGATGTGACAAATCTTTCCCAATAGGAAGTGTAACGCCTTGTAAAAATTTAGACTTAGGAATCCATTAGGGACATAGGTGTGCCACGCAGACATCTACGTGTCACACGAGTGTTCACAACATATATTATTCTACTAACATAAAGGACATGTGCCAAGTGGAAGAAATTCACCTAGCTGATGTAGATTTTCAACTTTGGATTTGGTTGTCTAAGGTGAGGATGTATGAAAGGGGAATTTGTGCAAGGGGTGAAAATTTTCTCCTATATATTTTTCTGCCACTTTAGTGAGCACAAATACTAATGAGTTCTTCAATAAATTAGATCAAAGAGTGAATAGGGCTAGAAATGTATTCCTAAACTGTTGAGGAAGCAAATTGGAATCTAGCGAGCTCAAAAGCACAAGGCGGGAAAATGACTCCATAGCTCCGCAGAATTATGAAGTTGTAGAATTAAAGCATCTTACAGGCCCATAGACCTACAAGGAGGAAACCCACAAGATCTCTCATATGAGGGAAGGCTCGAAAAGTAAGTGCCCCATAGAGTTACAGACCTACAAGGAAGGTTTCCTCCAAGATCTCTCACATGAAGGAAACCTAGAAAAAGTGCCTTACAGACCTAACCTGCAATGAAGTTGTCCTACAAGATCTCTCATATGAAGGAAACCCAAAACAAGTGGCTTACAAACCTTCAAACCTGTAAGGAAGGTGTCCTCCAAGATCTCTCACATGAAGGAAACCTAGAAAAAGTTCCTTAAAGACCTGTAGACCTTCAAGGAGGGTGTCCTCCAAGATCGCTCACATGAAGGAAACCCAAAAAAAGTTCCTTATAGACCCCATAGACCTGCAAGGAAGGTGTCCTCCAAGATCTCTCACATGAAGGAAACCCAAAAAAGGAGACTCCATAGAGCCAAAATGTGGCTTTATAAGTGCACTTGCAAAGCAACATGTTTACCTACAAATAGAACATGTTTAGAAGCAGCCACGTAGGCAAGTAAATGGTTAGTCATGTAGACCCTCAATAGGTCAAAAATATTTCAAAGGGGTCCCTCGAGAACCTGATAGGATGAAGGTGTCCACTGAAGTGACACATTTTGAAAGTGTGGAAGAGATGTTGTTTCTCAAATTGATTCATCATTAAGGAATCGTTTCAAAAGATGCTCACTTCATCAAGGAATTCAAAAGGAAGAAAATTCCCCCTTGTGAGGGGAAATCCAAAGCTTCTCCCACCTCGAAGAAAAGTTCTCAAGTTCTTTCTTTGTGAACCCATGATGAAGGAAACACATTCCATTAGGGGTACAAGTCGAGCCATACGATTCTTTGAAAAAATTTATGAGGATTTTTGAGAAAAGATTCATTGGAAATGAATGTGTTTTCCAAAAATTGAAGTGATGGCATTGTCACACATGAAAGGGAAAAATCAAGAAAAGAAAAGAGAAAGATAAAGAAAGAGGGAAAAAGAGATAATCACAAACAAAGGGCATAGGGGTGATATGATATTTTGGGGTTAGAACTGCTCATAAATATATATTTAAGTATAATAATAGTATATAAATGAATTGTCATCAACCCCCTACTATATCAGACCTTTTAAAGAATGCACAAGAAGATAAAGTAAATATAAAAAATTGGGGCAACATGGAAGGGAATCCTAAATGCCCCCAATGCTTTGTATCATTCCCAATTTTTTGCAAATCAATCACAAACATGGGAGAATGATGATACAAAGAGAAGAAGGTTGATGAGTCAAAATAACACCTATATCCAAGCACCAACAAGGGTGGAAAGGGTAATCCAGGAACATATAACACAAGTACGGGGAAACACATCACAACACACACACACAACTAATCTATAAAATAAAGAAGAGGCCTCCACCTAAAACTGATCAACCAAGAGGTCATCCACTTCCCAATCTAGATCTTCATAAGGGGAAGAAGCACAATACTACAGTGGTGGGATGTTAAGAGGAGGAGCTTCTTACCCTCCTGCAACAAGGGATAAGGAAGAAGGCCCTGCAAGGTCTCCTCCACTAGGGTCTTATGGAGCTGTGGTCAGTGACTTCGCGAAGATCACTAACAAGGTTGGAACTTCATCTAGAGATTTAAACATGCACTTCACTAGAGTGCCATGTCATACCTCAATGGATGGAGAAGGCTATGCCTGACATTCACTACTAGGCTCACCGAGTGACTAAGGGGTGGTGATGAACTCAGGGGAATCTAGGGCTGGTTTCATTACTAGGAAAAAACAAGCTAGCGCAGGACCATCTTTAAGAGAAGGTGGGCTCCTCTTACGTCCTTCGTTACTGGAAGGACCACCCTCCACCTTTTTCTCCAGTAGGGGATGTTAAATCCCCACAGGCGAGGAAAGAGGTGTGGAGGAAGAGGAGGAGAAAACCATAATAGATACCACTGAAGTGTTCGACATATCCACAGGTTTTGGGAAAGGATGGACATCCTGAAAGGACATCAACAAGGGAAGCTACACCAAAGGAGTGATAAACACCTACACCTTTTTGGGTTTAGGCGCATTCATACTCACAACAGAAGCTAAAAGTGAGAATGAACTAGATTGAATAGAAGCAGAGGGGAGGAGAGAGGAGGATGCATAAGGAGGCCCTTAAGCAGGGGTGATCATTTTCTTCCTTCCTCTAAAAGGTAGCCTACTCAGTCATGATAGGCTTTTGTTGGCGCTTGCACTCGCATGCAAGTCGGTTTCTCTGACTCCTCAAATTAGAGATTGGAGGCTATAAAGGGATTGAAGGCTCCTGCTCAGCCATAGGAGTTTCCTCCATAACTATTTCCAGCAGAGGGATAGGCTCCTGAGAAGGAGTAGGAGGAGTAGGTTGAGTAACAAAGGGGGAGTCGGCTCTAGTGCCTTGGTAGTTGGCCTCTTCCCATTTATTGCTTTGGGAATAGAAGTGGTAGGAGGCTACAGATGTCGGGACATAGACAATTCCCCATAGGGACCTTTCTTACTACTATACTGAATGTGCCTAAGCTCCATGGGAAAAAAAAGAAGCTCAAACGCGGGACGCTTGGACTTTCGCGAAGTGGGCATCATAGGATTCTCCCACAGATGTGGAACAGAGTCTTACGATGCCACAATAGGGTGAGAAGGAGTATCAAAATGAACAACATAAGAGGAAGAAGGAGGATCTCAGGACCACTTCTCTTCTTCCCTTCTATGTGCCTTGACGACATCACCGTCAGCTTTTAAGCAAGCCTTATGTGAAACAACATAAGGCGATGGTGGGTATCTCACTCTTAGTGTTAAGCTCCCTCTCTTGTAATTTTCATAAGTTCAGTACAGGAGGTCCTTCGTAGGAAGAAGAGGAACATGTGTAGGCCAAGAGTAATCCAATGAGTAACTACCATGGGCAACCAATGGTTTATAACCTATGTCATGAATCACATGCACAAAACCCTTGTGGATAAATTTTAAACATTTATGCACAACCGAGGGTAATGCATTCATAGCTACTAATTAGGGGATGCCTATCTTCACTCTAAAGAATTCAGATCCTAGGATTATGTCAAACAAAATATTCACAGATTTAGGTCCAACCAAAATCGATAAGACAATACTACCCAGAGGAGGTATGAAAAGTTTGTCATGCATGCATATGGTGCTCACAGATGCATTGTACCCATTTTTATGCAAAATGTTGATTAGCATGATCTTCTTAGTTATGATGTTTACTTGAGATGTCAAATCAATGAGAACACCTACTACAATGTTTTCGTTGATTCACACATGGATGTAAAGAAGAGATGGTTCCGTATTAAACCCCATTGACAGATCCTACGAGCTGAAGTTTATACCAGTAGCACTACTCACAAGCTGCATAGAGGGGATAGGTTGATGCAGGAAAGAGGCCATCACATGCACTAAACAACACTCTCACAAAGCCCTCAAAGGTTACAAGATAGGATAGTGACCCAATTAAGGTTTCGTTGTGCAACACTTTCAGAAACTTCCAACTATGCCTACTAGGGGTCATAGGCTAAGTTACGAGGTGAGAAGCCCCACAATGCTTACACCTACAATGCTCCTAGAACACGAGGAAAGGAGCTTCTAGTACTGCAAGACGAAACCAAAATGATCCACGTCGGGTTCAC
Source organism: Sequoia sempervirens (assembly GCA_007258455.2). NCBI lineage: Eukaryota > Viridiplantae > Streptophyta > Pinopsida > Cupressales > Cupressaceae > Sequoia > Sequoia sempervirens. Next base: position 619,812,350 of record VDFB02000003.1, on the reverse strand, counting down.
CAAAAATGTAACAGGGGGGACCAACAAGGTCAAGGCCCCAGGTCACAAAGAGCCAAGAGTGGAAGGATGCCGTAACTTACCTCACTCTAAAGGGGTGTTTGAAATGAGGGACGAGAATGATGAGGACTGTAATGTCCTTCAATCACTCTATAGACCCAAGATCCAAATTTAGGCTAGGCAAGCAAATTTTTAGATTCAATATTGTATATCAGGTAGCTCTCTACCTAAGGATGAAAGCGCAGTTTTGGGATGAGAGCGCAACATGCTGGAATCTCTCAGGTGTGTTGGAATCCGTGTGACCAAAGGACAGAGAATACAATATGAACCACCAAAAAATAAGTTGATGGCCTTGCTAATGACTCCTAAATGAGAAAAATAAAATTATAAAGTATGAGAAATACAAACAAATGTGATAAAATAGATAGATAAGAGCTAAAGTGATGAAGATAATCTCACCAAGGTGCCAATTCGCCAACTAGCTCCAAAAGCACATCCACCTACACACAAGAAAGAGGGAAAATTTGTTGGGGCTGTATAGGGGCCTACCTCAATTAGACCCCCATTTTGGTGTTTCCACCTCCACGGACAGCCAGATAGCAATGATAGAGAAATATACGATAAAGAAATAAAGAAGGAAGGAATGAAAATAATACTAGAAAATAGTAAAGAGCTACTCAACCAAATCATAAAGGAGAGGAGCGAAACTTTACCACCTACACCAAGAGCTCAATAGCCAATGGAGAAGAATGATGGTTTGAACAATCACCATAGCCTCAACTATGATAAAGGGAGGTCCCACAAATCCTCAAGCCCACGTTGCAATGGCTTGCTTCACACTTTCTTTACGAAGTTGATAGAGTGTTGTTGCTACTGTAATGGAGTGCTGAAGTGTTTTTGAGAGTGAAGTGAAGGCTGAGAATGCTTGAAAATTCAAAAAGGAGATGAGTTGAATGCTTAGAGGATCAAAATGAAGTGAATATAGATGAATTTGAAGGAGAAGAGGGAAGAATCTATCATTTTTGAGGTTTGTTGGTAAAAGGGATGTTACAAATCGTTCCCAATAGGAAGTGTAACACCTCTGCCAACTTTAGATGCAGGAATCTGTTCAGGACATAAGCATGCCACACAGATTTCTATGCATCACACGAGCATCCTTGACAAATATTCTTCTACCGACACAAAGGAAAAGTGCCAAGTGGAAGGAAGTCAGTGAGCTGATGTGGAATTTCAACTTCGGATTTGGTTTTTTAAGGTGAGGATTTATGAAAGTGTAATTTGCGCAAGGGGTACAAATTTTCTCCTATACATTTTTCCCCCACTTTAGCATGCATAAATACTAATGAGTGCTTTGATAAATTAGGTTGAAGAGTGAATAGGGTTGGAAATGTATACCTGACCCGTCGAGGAAGTAGACCACAATCTAGTGATTTCAGAAGTGTAGGGTAGGTAGAGGACTCAATAGCCCCATAGAGCTATGAAGTTGTAGAATAAAATCATCTTACAAGCCCGTAGACCTATAAGGAGGCAACCCCCAAGATCTCTCACATGAAGGAAGCCTCGAAAAGCAAGCTCCCCATAGGCCTACAGACTTGCAAGGAAGGTGTCATAAAAGATCTCTCACATGAAGGAAACCTAAAAAAACACCTTATAGACCTGTAGACCTACAAGGAAGGTTTCCTCCAAGATCTCTCACATGAAGGAAACCTAGAAAAAACACCTTATAGACCCGCAAACTTGTAAGGTGTCCTCCAAGATCTCTCACATGAAGGGAACCCAGAAAAAGTGTCTTACAGACTTGCAGACCTGCAAGGAGGGTGTCCTCCGATATTTCTCACATGAAGGAAACCTAGAAAAAGTGCCTTACAGAACCACATACCTACAAGGAATGTGTCCTCCAAGATCTATCACATTAAGTAAACCCAGAAAAGGAGACTTCGTAGAGCTAGCAAGCAATTGTACAGGCGCACCTACAAACTGACATGTTTACCTACATATAGAACATGTCCGAAAGCGGCCACGTAGGAAAGTAAGTGGAAAATTGCACAAACCATCATTAAGTTGGAAAGCTTTAAAAGGGGTCCCTTGAGAACCCAATGTGAAGAAGGGATCCACTCAAGGGATGTGCTATTTTGAAAGTGTGGAAGAGATGTTTCTAAAATCAATTCATCATTAAGGAATCCTTTCGAAATATGCTCACTTCATCAAGGAATTAAAAAGGAAGAAGATGTCCCCTTGCGAGGGGAAGGCCAAAGCTATTTCCACATCAAAGTAAAGTTCTCAAGTTCTTTCTTTGTAAACCCATGATGAAGGAATCTTGTTCTGTTAGGGGTCCAAGTCGATAATGCGATTCTTTGGAAAATTTTACAAGGATTTTTGAGAAAATATTCGTTGGAAATGAATGCATCTTCCAAAAATTGAAGTGATGGTGTGTCACACATGAAAGGGACAACTCAAGAAATGAAAAGTGAAAAAGAGATAATCAAAAACAAAGGGCACAAGGGTGATCTGATATTTTGAGCTCAGAACTGCTCATATATATATAATAGTATATAAATGAACTATCATCAACCCCCTACTATATTAGACCATGTAAAGAATGTACAAGAAGACAAAGTAAAAATAAAAAATTGGGTCAACATGGAAGGGAAGCCTAAATTCCCCCAACGCTTTGCATCATCCCCAATTTTCCAAAAATCAATCACAAGTATGGGGAACACATCATAATACACATGCATCTAATCTAAAGATAAAGAAGAGGACTCCCCTAACACCGATCAACCAAGAGGTCATCCACTTACAAATCTAGATCTTCATAAGTGGAAGGAGGATGAGCCTGTAGTGGTGGGATGTTAAGAGGAGGAGCTTTTGACCCTTCAGCAACAAGGGCTAAGGAAGAAGGCCCCACAAGGTCCCCTCCACTAGGCTCTTGTGGAGCTATGGTTAGTGACTTCATGAAGATCGCTAAATAGGTCAAAACATCATCCAGAGAGTTAAACATGCACTTCATTGGAGTTCCATGTCATACCTAAATGGACAGAGAAGGTTATGCTCGAGATTCACTGCTAGTCTCACTGAGTGATTTTGGGGCAGTGATGAACTCAGGGGAAGCCGAGGATGGTTTTGTTACTAGGACAGAATAAGCTAGCGCGAGACTGCCTTTCAGAGAAGGTAGGATCCTCTTACATCCTTCACTGTTGGAAGGACTACCCTCCACCTTCTTCTCCATCGGGGGACATGAACTCCCCACAGACGAGGCAAGAGGTGTGGAGGAAGAGGAGAAAACCATAATAGATACCACCAAAGTGTTTGGAATATCCATGGGTTTTGGGAAAGGTGGGACATCAACAAGGGCAGCTCCATCGAAGGATCGATAAACACTCACACCTTTTTTGGGTCAGGTGCATTTCGACTCACAACAAAAGTTGAAAGCGAGAATGAAATAGATTAAACGGAAGTAAAGGGGAGGAGAGAGGAGGATGCATTAGGAGGCCTTGAAGTAGGGAAAATAGCTCCTTTTCCTTCCTATGCAAGGTGGCCTAAGCTTTAATTTCACTAATGTTGGTGCTCACACACAAGGAAATTTTTATGACTCTTTAGACCAGAGACTAGAAGTTGTGAAGGGATGAAAGGCTCCTACTCATCCATAGGAGTTTCCTCCATAGTGTTTTCTAGTAGAGGGACAGGCTCCTAAGCAGGAGCAGGAGGAGCAAGTTGAGCAACAATAGGGGGTGTCGACTCTAGTGCCTTGGCAGTGGACCTCTTCCCGTTTATTGCTTTGGGAGTAGAAGCGCTAGGCAGCCGCAAAGGCTAGGACATAGATGATTCCCCATAGGGACCTTTCTTTCTGCTATACCAAATGGGCCAAGGCTCCATGTGCAGAATATGAAGCTCAAAGGCCGGACGCTTGGACTTCCACCAAGTGGGTACCATAGGATTCTCACACAAATGCGGGACAAAGTTTGATGGTGCCACAACAAGGCAAGAAGGAGCGTTAAACTTAATAGTGGAAGAGGAAGAAGGAGGATCTGGGGACCACTTTTCTTCTTCCCTTCTACATGTCTTGGTGGCATCACTATCAACTTTTAAGCAAGCCCTATGTGAAACAACATAAGGTGCTAGAGGGTATCTCACTCTCGACATTATGCTCCTCCTCTTATAATTTTGATAATTTTGGTACAAGAGCTCCTTCCTAGGTGGAAGAGGACCAACGGGTGTAGGCCAAGACTAATCCAATGAGTAACTACCATGGGAAATTGACGATTTATAATTGGAGTCATGAATCACATGCATGAAACCCTCATGGATAAATTTTAAACATTTATGCACAATTGAGGGTACTACATTCATAGCTACTAACTAGGGGATAGCCAACTTCACTCTGAAGAGTTCATATCTTGGGATTATGTCAAACAAAAGATTCATGTATTTATGTCCAACCAAAATTGAGAAGACAATACTACCTGTTAATAAATAATTAACTAGCTCCCTTCAGGTGTATTTTCCTCTATGCTTCGACCCATGCATCACAAGTAATCAACTTGGCGTTTTATCTAGGTTTTTTTCTCCTACTCCATGTGTCTACTCCTAACAACTCCAAGTCTCTGCATTCCTTCACATTCCAGGAAACTCTACTATGCTTCCACGTGTTGTGGCTGTGGGATACTTTTGATCATGCTTTCTTGCTGTCTCATCGGGCTCCGCTTAGGTGCCATGAAGCCCTTATTCCCAAAATTTTTTGGTGGGCCCCACAGTTTCTATCTACATTGCACTCTTGCTACGTGTCTACTATTCACAAATCTTTTAGCATGGAGATGAAGTAACAACCGTGGGCAGCAAAATGCTGCCACGTGTCTCTTTTGCGCTCGGTTGGTGATCGTTCCCTCCTTTATTGATGAAGTGCTCCACCCATTCGACATGTGTAACATTAACGCAAGTGCTCAACGACGAAAGAGAGAGGTTCATATGGGCAGCGAAAGGCTACCACGTGCCTAGCCAGTGGATCTTATATTCGGGTGATAGACCAGATGAGCCTAATGATGCTATTGGCCACTGTGTGTCATAATAATTCGCATAGGATGGTGACACTTGTTTGATTAGGCCTTGTCGAGACCATTGCCATCATTTGCAGAGGATGCACCTGTGCCTAGAGTGACTGGATGCTTGGTTCTAGATCGATTCTATTGCAATGGCTTTGGGAATATTTTGATTCTTGCATCATTGCTAGGGAATTGCGAAATCTTTTCTATTGTTGCTCTCTGAAGCAGTGTGGGTTTTTTCCTACTATATATACTTTTCTCTGTTGTGAGAAAAGGGTCCAGAATTTGAAGAAAATGCTGGTTTTAGTAAAAGACGCCAGGCTTTTATTACTGCTTTATTTTATTGCAAAAACTCTCAAACTATGCCAATTGTTCAACCTTTCTATTTTTTCATGCTATTTGATCAAACTGTAAATTGTGCTTTTTATTGTCTGTACATTCTATCTAAGAACTTCTATATATGTTGAATACAAGTTTGCTGACCTAGACCATGTCTAATGACTCTTCTTGGCAGTAGGGATGTATGTAATATTATTTTATGTCAATGAATGGATTGTCTATGCTGTAATCTTTAGTTTCTAATGTTCTAGAACACTACAAACACCATTCAGGCCCTTAAATCTATGATTTATCGTGGCTAGCATTAAGTCTTCGCACATCGCCTTAGGTTAGACTTTATTTTATTATATCTATTTATGTTTCCCCTTACAACCCTCTATTATAGAAAAAGTCAACTTCTCTAAAAATCTGGAGGTTACTCAGTTTAGCGTAAAAGGTCCCCCATAAACTGAGTTTCCCATAAGACACTGTTACGTCGTCAAATTTTGGCATCAATAGTTTGTTCTTTTTCTGGCATGCCTGGTGGGACCGAGCTTAAATGAATTTATGTTTTAGAAGGGTGTATGAGCCATTGGCTTGTAACTAGATCCCAAACAGAAGGCAACCCCAGTTTAATAGTACCCCCACTAGGAATAGTGCGAGTCACAAATTAGTTGGTAACCATTCCATTCCCACCACCCATTTCTCTCACCATGTTTCCAGCTGCCAACAAAAAGTACATGGCATGGGATGCTGGAAGTCCCCTAGCAGCCCTAGTAGCACCTGCTGTCTAGGGCGCTATCTTGGTTTCAAGCATGAAAGCTATACCTAGGTTTACTGGAGATGGCTCAAGAACACCAATAAAACATTTGCAGGATGTGGAAAACATGTGTCTGGTACATGGGATTACAGCGCAAAATGTAGCTCTGAGGCATCTTACCACATCTTTTAAAGGCAAGGAATTGGATTGGTATTAGACGCTGTCACTTAGTACTATTCACACCTAGGACGAGATCGGAGATCCGTTCTATGAGAGGTTCTCAAATGACATAGATCGTTCTTCACTGTATTATAAACTATCTTTCATAAGACAAGCCCCCTAGGAGGCTCTAATGGAATTTAATGCCCGATTTCACACAAATTGGCAGAGGATTCCTATTACTATACATCGGATTCCTGAGTTGGCGTTCAGATATTATCCAAAGTCCATCAATTCTGAAATTTCTATGATGATCAAGTCTTTGGGAGGAGCTACTCTACCAGTTGCTTATGGTGTCGCTGTCAAAGCCGAGAATCATTTAATAGATTGTGGAAAATTGTCTCCTCGACCTATTATGCTGATATTCCCTGAAATATCGATCCCCGTGCAAGAAGTTGTGTCAACTACCGCACCCGCAACTGCCTAGTTAATGTATACATATGCGAAAACCCCACAAAATGTAGCCTCTACATCAGGTTTTTCCAAGGACGAAATGAGTGACCTCAAAGAGATGTTACAAACCACGGTGAATGATATAACCACTCTTAAGTGAAACCAATCAGCACCTCTGAAGCCTACATATCAAAACTATCAAGGCGGGCGGTCCTCATATCAGCAGAATGAGTACCAGGGCACGCCTTGCACTAATCCACTAGCTCTGACCACAAAAAAAATTGTGTCGGTGCCTACTCCACTGACGAACGCGTCACCAAGCTCGAGTAGGGAATTAACCGCAGGGTAGAACAACCTTATTGATGATATCAATCTGTGGTGCTTACCTTGCAGCAATGCGCATATGCCCCAGAACTGCCCACGTGGCAACTTGCAACAAAAGGTGGCAGAGCAATGCAGCCAAGGCACAACAACAAATCACGGGGGTTATATATATGCCTCACCACAAATGGAGAGTGTAGTTCTTACCGTGAAAATGCAAGGAATGTCCTTGGAACAAGAATTTGATATTGTTCCTGATCATTCTCTTTTCTCTTGGATGGAGGAAGAAGAAACGGTGTTTTCTAATGACACGTTCATACCCAAGACACTGCAAGTGCAATCTGATTATAACACGTGCTCAAAGAGGAGATTTACCGATGAGTCAGTTGTTTCACATCTAGCCAACCCGCAACTCAAAGGTGTTTCCAATCAGATTCTTGGTACTTCTACCACCCCGCTACCATCCCAACCACGGAAGGAAATTATTACACCAAGAGTCAACTAGTAGAAACCTTTGAGTTTTTCACCTTTTAATGTGGTTGAACAATTGAAAAAGTCATCCGCTAATGTATCTCTATGGTACATTCTAGCTATCCCAGAGCAAAAGACACTATTACAGAAGGCACTTCAAGAAGAGGTCAATTTAGTGCCAACAGAGCAGTTTTCTAGTGCAGAGGTTGTCAATCAAGTACCACCAGCTAAGGTCTTTACAAACAATACAAAGGAATCCCCTGCCGGGGTTAGGGATAAGTTAAAACCCCAACCCTTCTTCTTGACTCTCATTACAAGAAAGAAGTTATTGCACAATGCTATGATTGATTATGGTGCTAGTACCACATTTATGCCTAAACAGATAGCCAAAGCTTTAGGAATCAGTTATGAACCTATGAAGAGGGGGTGATGTAGCTTGATGGGAAAAAAGTTGAAATCGTAGGTGTCATCAGAGCACTTCCTTTAACTCTATATTCTTTCCCTAGTATCACGATGCTGCAAGACACTATGATCATAGATGTTCCTCCTATGTTTGGTCTCTGTCTATCCCGAGAATTTACCTCAAAGGTGGGTGGATACCTGTCCTTGGATTGGTCACATCTGATACTCAAAACCAAGCATGGTGCAAAAATGAAGATAGAATCGAAGTCTTTGTATTCTAAACATGTAGCGGATGAAGCCCTGATAAAAAAATGTATTGCGTTGAATTACTAGAGGAAGAAAAGGTGAGTGGAGACTGGAATGACAAAGAAGATGCTCTATTGAGTGAACACATGGACAATGACCCTTTTAACAATTATCATGCTACAGGATTGGGCACCTATGTAATTTATGATGAAGACCAAGTATTCCCAAAGGTTGCCAAAGAATCTGAAGGTAGACAAGCAAGTGTGCTATGGACACTGTACTTTGATGGAGCAAGAAGAAAAGTGGGTGTTGGAGTGGGGATATATCTAATATCCCCACAAAATGAATTTTTTTAAGATCTTTCCATTTTTATTTTGCCTGCTCAAACAATGAGGCTGAATATGAAGGATTAGTTCAAGGTTTAAGCCTTGCAGAATGAATGGGTATAAAGAAATTAATGGTGTTCAGAGATTCCAAACTAGTAGTCAACCAAGTCTGAGGAATTTCCACGGAAAGGAATGTCTGCATGAGATCCTATTGGCACCGAGTCTGGGACCTGGTTTAGGGTTTTGAAGCCTTCAACATCTAGACTATTCCCCAAGGACAAAATAGCGATGCAGATTGCATGGCCATGATTGGTGTTTAGTTTGATCTTGCCTCTGACCTTATACATAATAAAAAAATTAGTACAAGTACTAGTCCGACTAGCGATTCCTGAAAATGATCAGAGTTGGAAAGTTTTTGAAAGTGATGAAAACATCGCCTTGTTCATCCGGCAGTCAGGGGAGTTCGCCAATCAACTTAAACCAAAGATTGCTGAAACTTATGAAGGAAAAATTATGCAGCTCAAATCTAACAAGCTTCCAAAAGTGTTGGTTACTCTAAAAAAAAATTTCAATTCTGATGATGCTCGAAATGATAAATGGAAGTTCATAGCAGACAAAACTGATTACATGGACCTTTGGGTCTTAGATGGTGGGAATCTTTGAGTCAGAAAAAATGTCCCTCACCATGATAAAGAAAGACTCATCAGTTTCTGTGAAAAGTATGGAGTAGTGGCCTAGTCCTATGATGATCTGGAAGGGTATGATCCTGAGGTCATTCAACACACTATCGAGCTAATGGAAGGTGCAAGACCAGTCTGACAAAAATAGAGGCCAGTAAACCCTAAAATTGAAGCGCTAATGGCTCAAGAGTTAACTAAGCTCATTTAGTCCCGCATTGTCTTCCCAATCAAGTATAGTACTTGGGTATCTAATCTGGTCCCGGTCTATAAGAAGAATGGAGATATCCATTTTTGTGTGGATTTACGAGACCTAAATAGAGAATCTCTAAAGGACCACTATCTATTGCCTTCTATGGAGTCAATATTACAAACGGTTGCAGGATTCGAAATGTTTTCTCTACTGGATGGTTTCTCAAGCTACAATCAAATCTGAGTTAAGGAAGAGGATCAACACAAGACTACGTTCACCAAAAAGTGGGGAACATTTGCATATGCTAAAATTCCTTTTGGTTTATCCAATGCAGGGGAAACATTCCAGCGGATGATGGGAATCACATTCAACGAACTAATGAATAAGTTTATTCTAATTTATTTGGATGATCTTATTGTGTTTTCTAAATTTAAGGATGATCACTTTGACTTATTACCCAGATTTTACTTGCAAGCTCATTCAGTGAGGGGTGTATTTTTTGAGAATTCAAAATGGCCAAATGGATTAACATTTGCATCAGGGTTGCCAGGACATTTCAGTCACTTTGAGTTTCCATTTCTCTCTGCTTGGGATGTCTCGCCAACAGTTGTTCACAAGGTTGTCATCGGGGAAAGAATCAACATTAGGTGAAGTCTTTCTGACCCGTGGTGGTCTCGCCGAAATGGCCGGCGTTAGGGAGAAGTCCTGCTGAAGGACGAAGGTCTTGGAAAAAGTTGGTGCTCTCGCTGTGATGTCTCATCGACAAGGTGGACTCTTGCCAAAATGAAACAGCATCGGGGAAAGATTTAAGTTCAGCATGAGGTCTCAACAGCCGAGTGATGTCTCCCCGAAATGAAGTGAGCTCTCACTGAAACAAGATGGCTTCGATGGGAAGTATTGCCGACATGGAATGGTGGTCCCGGGTGAGGTCTCAGAAAAAGGAGGTGCCATCGCCGAGATGTCTCGCCGATGGTTGTTAGTCACGCTGAGGGATTCTCCCTTCGGCGTAGTGTTTTGAGCTCGGCCAAAAAGTGTTGCCGACCCGAAAGAGTCTCCGCGAGGTGCTCTCAGCTCACCAAAAGATTTTTCCTTCGGCATAAGGTCTTGCCGATAGGGGAGTGTCTAACCGACATGGAGTCTCATCGATATAACCTCTGGCCAATAGGATAATGTCTCACCGAAATGAAATGAACTTGCCAAAAGGAGGAATCATCGTTATGAGGTCTGGCTAAATGATCATGATGTCTTGCCAACAAACGGAGCTCTTGACGAAAGTTGGTGGTCTCGGTGTGATGTCTCACCGACTAAGGATGGTCTCACCGAAGGTGTATGGTCTTGGTAGGATGTCTTGCCGGTGAATGTTATAGTCTCACCGATAGGTGTTTTGGTATCGGTAGGACTTGAGAGATCACTTTGTTGTCTTGCGGATAGCGATTGTCTCGCCAATGAAAGATGCAGTGGTATAACTTTTGAGGGTTTGCTATGATGTCACTATGACCTCTAGCCGAATGCGATAGTCTTGCCGACAGTATGACAATTGCTATTGTGGAATATAATCACATCAGGGAGACACAGCTAGTGTCTCACCAACATGCAATTCTGATGAAGCGACCTTTGACCATCAAGGAATCTATAGGGCCCAATTTCAACCAATTAGAGAGAACTAAAGGTGAACCATTGGCCATTTGACTGATTGACTACCCCTGTGAAGAAGATCAACAGAATGTAAGCGACATGGATCTACTCTATGATAAAAAATTATGGATCGATTTAGCACACAAGGGTGTCATCTGTGGGGATCTAGGAGGAAATCTGATGCTGCTTCCCAAAAAGGAGATAACAATTGATCAACATGTAGAAGGATCTAGAGTGAGAAGTAGGCAGAAAAGAAGGAGCTGCGTGTCTCATTGACAGTTGTGATTTCTACTAGAAAAGGTGGATCAACATTAATGATAATGTTGCAAGACATTCAAGGCAACTCTTCAAGGAGGTCTCGAGGATGGACATGAGGGCTGCGAGTTAATGCGACAGTTGTAAAAGATCCTAAAGACCATCCCTGGAGCGATCCTTCACTGACATGGACACGGGGATGCACATTGAATGCATTAACTATATTCCAAAATATCTGAGGGCCGACGTGTTCAACAAACGACTCATTTTTGTTGTATATATGGCATTTTTGCCTCATTTTTGGAGAGTTCTTCTAATGCTTTTCAAAATTTTGTGACTTTTGCAGTTGTTTCTCAAATTAGAAAACTTTTGTAACTCATTTTGGAGCATGATATATAGAATTTACCTTGGTTACCATTGATGGTTTAATTTTCCTTCGGGTTCTTGCAAAATATTGTGCATTTTCAGGTGATTGATCAAGCTACTTCGTGAAATCTTTCTATTTCCTTATAGCTTTTTCTCATATTAGCATGCCTCTCTTTGCAAAAGTGGTATTATGTAGATTACAAATTTTGTTTACTGAATTGCACATGAGCTTTTAATTTGTGAAAATTTGCTTTTCCTTCTTAAAAGTGTGTGCATGTCAAACCTATTTGTGAAATACTTATGCATAATCTATAGAAACTTGTTGTGCAGTCCCATATCCATCATTAGTATTCAAGTGTAACCTGAGTGTCTCATTGCTCTTGTCATTCTGGTGTATCACCATAGGATTTAATTTTCATTTTCATGCACTCCTTCTCCCTTTTCCTTATGAAGATTAGTAGTTAAGTGATATTACTAGTTAGGAGCCGGCCTTATCCGAAGGGTGACCCATAGCCTTGAAGTGATCCCATGTTTCTCTAGAAAGCTCAGTTTTTCATACATTTGCATAGGGTGAATTTATAGGTGATAACATGACCACTTAGAAATAGTTTTTCCAAAGTGCCAAGAGTTCAGAGTTTCCCTAAATCTAAAGAAATGCATATTCAGAGTACCGTAAGGAAAGATGTTAGGACATGTATCTAAGGAAGGGATTTCAATTGACCCCAAACGGGTAAAAGCCATCAAGGAACTCCACCTTCCAGTGAATAAGAAAGGTGTTTAGTCTTTCTTGGGAAAAGTAAATTTTGTTTGCAAGTTTATTTCTAACTTTGTGGGAATAATTAAGCCGATCACCCTAATGCTTAAGTAGGATTAGGAATTTAAGTGGATGATCGAAGATCAGGATGCCTTTGAAAAAGTTAAGGAAGTTATTTCCATTGCTCCGGTACTAGTTAATCCAGATCTATCTAAGGATTTTATAATGTATGCATTCAGGAGCAAGTCCAGTATCGCTACTGTCCTAACCCAAAAAGATGATGAAGGAAAAGGAGAACATCCAGTGGCATTCTACTCCCGGACCTTGAAGGAAAATGAGGCAAATTATAATTTCTTCAAAAGGCAGGCCTTTGCAATAGTGAAGGGACTTAAAAAGTTCTGCCATTTAATTTCCTACAACAAGGTGTTCATTTATGTCACACATTCCAATGTGAGCGAATATATCATGGAAGGGGAGATCACAGAAAAAAGAGCTAATTGGATCACTAAGATCCTTGAGTATGACATTAAGGTCAAACCTACTAACACTATTAGAGGAAGAGGACTATGCGAATAAATGGCGTAGAATGAGGAGATACCCGCCGCAGGGGAGCAACCGGAGCTTGTCATGATAAATTAACCAGAATCAGAGGGTTGCTGGCTAACTGATAGAATGAGGTTTATGCAAACAAGAGTGTATCTGCCAGATCTCTCATCCGAAAAAAGGAGATACTATCGGCTGCAAAATTGCAGATATACACTAGTAGAGGGAGTCCTTTTCAAAATAAATTTCAATGGTCTTCTCCTATGATGCGTTACTTAAGAGCAAGCGAAGAGGATCCTTGACGCATTCCGCAATATCATTATGGGTAGACACTACTCTACTAAGACCACCACCATTAAAATCATGCGTGTCAGTTACTATTGTCCTACACTTTTTAATGACTCCTACTCTTTGGTAAAATCTTGAAAAAAATGCTAGTTCTTTATTGATAGAAGGAAGAATTCCGCAATGCCTCTCAAACCCATAGTGGTGGACGAACCGTTTGCGCAATGGGGCCTGGACTTCATCGGGATGGTTAACCCAACTTCTAGTGTCAGAAACAAGTGGATTCTGATGGCCACGAATTATTTCTCTAGATGGACGGAGGCCGTTCTGCTTAAAAGCACAACAAAGACAGAGATTGTAGATTTCCTTGAAGAGCTGGTGATAAGGTTCGGTCCTAAAGACTATCATTTCTGATAATTCCAGAGCTTTTCTAGGCACAAAGGTATGCCACTTCGCATTAATGAATGGTATATTCCTCAAGACATCATCAAATTATTACCCACTAGGAAACGACCTAGCGGAGTCAACAAACAAGAGCCTAGTTGAGCTCCTTAAAAGAATTGGTGTGGAACACCAAAGGGAATGGCATAAAAACCTTCAAGTAGCACTCTAGTAAAATTTCATATCTCCTAAGCAAGTCCTTAATACTTCACCTTATGAGTTGGTATACGAGAAAGAGGCGCTGATACCTATATCTATGGAGATTCTGATACTCCAATTTTTGAAATCCCTCGAGATAGAACAAAATGGCGCCATGGAAGTTCGGCTTGCCAAACTGTTAGAAGTGTAGGAAAAAAGGGAGAATTCCCTCATAGCCATGACAAAACATCAACAAGTGGTCAAGTGATGGTCTCACAAGAAGGCTTCCGACCAAGGCCTAAAGTGTGGAGAATTAGTACTAAAATATTATAAAAGGGCTGCTAAGCCAGGTCAACATGGTAAATTTGATAGCCTATGGGAGGGTCCTTTAAAATAATTTAGTGCAAGGAGCATAACTCTTTCGAGTTAGAAAATATGGAACATGAACCCTTAGGAATCCTGGTTAATGGGATTCATCTTATGTTGTTCCATTAGGTGCTAAGTTCTATTTTTGTACATATGTGAATAGTGTTTTTATTTTATTTCCCTTTCTTTGGCCGGTCTTTTTTGAATTGGTTTGTGTCTCTATGGAATTAACCCATTATTACAAAGGGTGGAATAGCAGAATTGTTTTACATAAAACATACCCAGGTGCAAAGAAATAAACACATACGCTATAGAAGAGCCCGTAAAATTGAAATATAGAATGAAAGAAAGAGCCATGGATTTTTTATATAAATATATATATCTATTTATATATATTCTTTGGTTTTTACATTGCAAAATGGCTGGGGAAGCCATAATCCAAAAATCATGCAACTATTCAAGCTATTCTTTTATGTATGCAAAATGATATCCTTTTTCAGGATTCTATAAAAAACTGTAGGATATGTGGTCTATGTAACAACATGAAATAAAGAAAACGAGGAGGGATTTTTAGGAGTAGAGAGGGTTTTCATCCAAGGGTACAAGAGGAAACAATTGACGCATCAATGGAAACGTCTACCTTTTCCTCATCAGCAGGTTCTTCAGCAACAAAAGCAGCATCGTTTGGCACAACCATCATTGGCGGGGGAAACACCAGGTTCCTGAAGTCAGTATACAAATCTACGTCATAGAACGGTATCATATTGTAACTGCGGAACAGGAAGTGCAAGGCCTTAGTAATCCTCTGTCGATGCTCGTCGCATGTCTAAAGGTGGAATCCATTGAGAAACGGGAGCCAAATGACTATCGCTTCTTCCTCGATATAGCGACGAAGGTCGTTGGCTGATGGCAGACCTACCCCATATGCGGTATGAGCAACAACTTCACCAAGGCCATTGAGGTACTTTCTGGGAAACATTTCCTTGACCAAATTCAGGATGAGAGGCTTGGGGATGCCAATGTCTAACATAGACGCTGCGAGGTGGGAACATATATCAGTATTTACATGATACTTGTCTTCGTATTCTATGCAGTCCTTACCCAAAACCCATTTTATGGCTACCAATACCAGGGGATGCTTATTCTTAGTCATTCTTTTCAGTCACCTAGTAGAAACCTCCCCTAGAAACGTTGTCTATGACTTATAAGAGGTTAGACAAATAGGAGTATCCATGATTCTGACACTATGGTTATACCTTTTAGCAAATACTGAAATTTATCTATCACCTAGCCTATAAGAAAACTTGCTTAAAACTTTGCTAACAAACTATCACTGCTCAAATGCTAAGTATGATTTCCTCACTACTTACTGGCCTATTTATAGAAAACATGACAAGACACATGCTAATCCATTTCGCAAAAAATGTGATGATAGCTAGATATCAACTTGAAAGGCGTGCCTACGTTTGCTCACATTTTTGGGCCAGTTGCATCTATGGAGGTATGGTTCAATGTGTTCAAGATTAATAGGAGCTAATTAATTAGCTTTAAAAAGGTGGCACTCATTGACAGTAAGCCGCACGGCCGTAGGCTATTGTGTCATCTCACAAGTGTTTCCTAGAGCCCAAGGCAATATCCATATATTTTCAGGGCATGATCATTTGCTTTGGTGTAATCATTCCGGCCAGGATATTAATTACCAGCACATACTAATGCAAGGTTAGAAAGAAAATTGTTAGCTCAAGTTTCAAGGGGATCACAACATATCATATGGTGGCCAAACGCAATAATTAGCTCCTGCCGCCTCAAAATGGCAAGTAGTTCATTTTGCACGAATTGCAAAATTAATGGTACATGTTGAATTAAATGCAAAAGGCATGCTTTCATCTACCACCTTGAGAAAAGATAACCAAATATTGCATGGAAAGGCTTATGATTCAAATTCTTTTCAAAAACGTCAAAGATCAAGGTGTAGAGAAGTTTTTTTAGCGTATCCAGAGCTGAGAAAAATTGCAAAGTCCAGAACTCACAGAGGTCTTCATAAAAAGAGAAAATGTCGGAGATTTCATCTCAACAAATGAAAGAGGAAATTAGCCAAGAGTTGTTTATAGCCATACAGTCATCAGAGGATGTATATGTCTATGAGGATTTGGCATATGCTAGGCCTGGTACACCAAGCAAGCAGAAGAGGGCATATACAGAAGAGCTGAAAAGGCCCAAGGATTGCGGAAAAAAGAAAAGGGTTGAAGAGAAATGGGATAATATCTATGACCCACAACTCACAAAAAAACCTAAATCCTTAAGGGAAGCAGCCTATGCAAGGTTGATGAGACCAAAGGCGGACAAATCTACAACAATGAAAATTTGGTACAGTGGTCTTCTACAATACGTGGTCCCATTGGTGCACTACTTCCTGGAGATAGTTGGCATTTCCATCCAGTGTTATATTCCTAGCACCCACTACATCAAGGGATGAAACTTAAGAGTTCACATCACCCCACAGGCCATCTGGCATATGCTATGTATTCCAGACCCAAGTAAAAGAAGAGAGAACATTGAGTCTTTTTACCTTGGCAAAAGAGAAAAAATATGGAGGGCGATGAAAAAGAACTCGAAGTTCTTGTTGGAGGAGACTGGTAAGAAAGGCATCCCAACTGCTAAATCTCCAAGTATTCCATTGTCATGCGGTGCGTTACACAAGGATTTATAGGATGCCATGTCGATGCTAGCTTTTGTGTGTGGTCGAGACTCCGATGAGATGGTGGAAACTTTTCAACTAGGACCGGCATTCTAATTCCGCAAGCAACATGATACCTTCTAGTATGATTTTTCTGAGTTCATAGTAAATGAAATGATACTGAAAATAAAGAATTACTCGACAGAGGGAAATTTTAAATTTGTTTCTTTCCTGATTCACATGTTTCTACATCAAAACCCAAATTTCTTTGCTTGGTATTTTGAATTATCAATTTTTGATGAGCAGGGTAAGAGGAAGCAAGTGTCCATGTGGATGCCTTTTCTTTGCATATCATAAGATTATTATGCATTTTTAGACTATTTTATAACTCCGATCTTGCATGATTTAATCAGAGAAGGTGACATAATCTGGCTCAACAGGGAATAGACCAGATATATGCAGAGTTTCACTCCCCCCTGTGACTGGTTCTTAGGAACAGATTTCACAGTTCTTTGGATGCGAGGCTTCACTCGTCAACCTTTCTTTCTCCTAGCTTGTGTCACAGATAGGGTGCTCACACTGAAAATGTATCCATAGGTGTGTATCATTGATTTTACCTTCTGCAACAGCAAAAGTGTCAAGAAAAAGGGATTCTTCTCTTGTCCGAAGAATTTCTAGTCGGTAACTCTATTAAAGAAACAATTAGACCAGTTATTGGAGGATAAACTAGCTTATTTAGGGTTGGTGCTAGCAAATGCTAAGTGGGATTACAACCCTTTCAATGAATTACTAGAGCCTCACATGAAAGTTACACATGTTCCTCGACTTCACAAGAAGAGGAAGCGGCGTAACCCACAGGTAGACAAGGATGAAAATTTTGTTGAATTGGCGTGTATTCCTACGCAAGATACTAGAGGGCCATAGAACAAGTTCTACTTTGGTGTGGCGATGGCCAAAGATAATTTCCACATGGAATGCACCATGTACAATAAGTTGAAGAAGGATGAGGAGTGGGCTGTTGAAAAAATAGAGGCTTTATGGAAGTATCACCAAAAGATAGGGCAATTGGATGCCCCTTACGACAGTCTGAAGGATGACAAGGAATTTGAAAGATGGTGGAATGAGGGCCACCCCAGCCCAAGCTCTAGTATTAATAAGAGTGGAGACCCGGGGGCGGGTCCAAAGAGCAGGAAGAGGATGCGGCGACATCTGCCTCCTCTGTGCCGAAGGAGAAAGGCCCCATACAACTCATCTATGTGGCCATGAATATGTGCTTTAATATATCAAGGGCCTCACATACACTCACTTGGGCCACTAAGCCAGCCAGGTTATCACTATAACAAATGACAATAAGTTTGGAAGCTTGAGAGACCTCACCTGCAAAATGGCAGCACACAAAGAGCATTATCGGAGAAGATTCACAAGAACCCGTCGGAAGAAAAGTGCTTGTAGCTACGTAGGAGTCTGAGACTAAGGAGGAGTCATTGACAATTCTAGAGCCACCATTGACCAGTCAACAGGTAAAATTCGCTCCTTCCCTTGCTTCTCATTCCTTGGCATTTTTCCCTGCCTCAACGACATTCTCTACCATGAGTACTGGCCCTATGCCTTCCACTTTTAATCCAACATATTCAAGATGTTTTTCCCAATTTTCATAGACCACTCCACTCAGCGTTACTCCTCCACGAACCCTTACACCCGCTATTGCCACTCAGACTCTCCTTGCCTCACTTTCCAAAAATATACCCCCTGCGATTATCCCTTCTTCCTCTATTATTGTGGATCCTCTTCCATCGCAATAGGTTGACACCATATTGACAACTCCTCCACCATCCCAGCCTATGAGTCCTACGGCTGATTCACTGATTTAGTCATTACAAGTGACTAGCCCTTCTGTTGGGCCTCAAACCAAACTTTGGAACGTGCCCCACTTCTCCCCAAAAACTGTCTGTTTAGAAGAAACGAATGTCCACACCTATGAGGATTACCTATCCCTATGCCCTACCTTCTGGTACTTCTTTTGTAGGCAGACTAGTTTCGTCACCAACCAAATTTATAACATAGATTGATTGCAGAAAGGAGGCACGCACAAGTAGAATGAGAAAGCATAAGGAAAAAGAGGATAGTGCTTCGACTAAGCCAAAAATACAAACTATTTATGATGAGGCCCGATAAGAATTGAAGTTTGCAACCATGTACCCAAAAATAACCAAGCCTCAGGGGGAAATGCACCTGGAAGATTTTGAGATATATGTGATAGGGCTCGACATGAAGGTGGCCTGACCATAGGATAAGGTTGAAATCATGGAGGAAACAAAATGGGTAGTCACCTCTGACTTCCTTAAAACTGATCGCCAGCTATAAAAGAGGGATGAGTAGCTTAGGGTGGTAAGGGAGAGGGTTAAGTTTTTGGAGAAAAAATAGAAATCCCTGGAGGCGGATGTTGCACATATGACAGAAAGGGTGCTGGCAGTAGAGGATGAGAGGAATAGACTTCAGGGTGAACTTGCGAAGACTCAGGCTACTGACCTTGCCATGATAAAAGAGCCACAGTCTAAGAATCAGGAGATGGAACAGAATCTGTGACTGAAGAATGAAGAGCTGGAGCAACTTGGCCTTGAGTATAGTTAAGGAATGGCGCAGAGGAATGAAGCTTTGGAACACCAATAGGCTCAATATGAGCAGAAAATACAAGAAAAAGAGGCTGAATTTAAGGGCTTAAAGGCTCAAATAGAAGAACTCCATGAGAGAAAGTCTTCTCTAGACATACACTTAGCAAATCACTTTTGAGCCTAGGAGAATTGGAATAAAGAAATGAGTAGCTCTGTAGAATAGCTAGCGTCTGAGACAAAGAAGAAGGCAGAATTGGCTGAGGCCATTATTTCAAAGGACACAGAGATTGCTTCTCTTAAAAGCTCTCTCCTATCTTCCCCTACACAACCAGACATCATTTCGTTGGTTAGATAGTTGTACATCTCTCACTAGGAAAAAATTAAAGCCTTTTTCCTAACACTGCAGCCTACCCTCTGATTCATCGCCAAGGCATCAAAATTGAGCTAGGAGGCTCATGATATGAGTGAGTAGTTCCCGTGATTCAACTTGGAGAAGGTTCTAGAAGAAAAAGATCTACTCACTAGGCTATACTTGTTCCCTGATGAAAACCTCACCAGAGCGGGTATTGAAGATTGGGATGTTGCTGCTCAAATGACAAATAAGTTCATCCATTTCCACTTTTCCTTCCAGCGCACTAAAGCAACCCTAACTATTTTGAGCAAGACACTGGACAACATACAGGGGAGTTTCTTAGAGTTAAACAAGATGGGTTTGTCATCACTGTTCCTTGAAAATGGCTCTATTGCCACGACCGAGTAGATTACAAAAAAAATAGAGGAGAAGGAAAGCGATTTGGAGGCTTTTAGGGATTTTAGTCATCCTCCCATAGTGACCAACATTGAGGGAGTGATTCATCCACTTGCACATACTATTTCATTATGAAGCAGGGGCTAGTTTACCTAATGCGCTGCCTCACAAAGAAACTATTGATCTAAGTGGAGTGCAGGAGAATTTGCACAATATGGTGAAGCCATTTGAGGATCAATGGTCACCTCTGTAGACAACTCTTTCCAATCTCTAACTCCATTATCCAATGAAATGGCACTCTGGCCTAAAAACCAGAGAAATTTTGGCTTCTTCATTCCTTAGTGGAAACTCTCTTGATAGTCACCAAAAGTTGTTAATAAATAATTAACTAGCTCCCTTCAGGTGTATTTTCCTCTATGCTTCAGCCCGTGCATCACAAGTAATCAACTCGTCATTTTATCAAGGTTCTTCTCTCCCTCTCCACGTGTCTACTCCTCGCAACTCCAAGTCTCTGCATTCCTTCGCATTCCAAGAAACTCCACTATGCTTCTTCGTGTTGCGGCTGCGGGATACTTTTGATCACTCTTTCTTGTTGTCTCATCAGGCTTCGCTCGAGTGCCACGAAGCCTTTATTCCCAAAAAGTTTTTGTAGGCCCCGTAGTTGCTATCTGCGTTGCAGTCTTGCAACGTGTCTACTATTTGCAAATCTTTCAGCATGGAGATGAAGTAAGAACCGTGGGCAGCGAAATGTTGCACACGCCTTTTTTGCGCTCAGCTGGTGATCGTTCCCTCCTTTATTGATGAAGTGCTCCACCCATTTTACATGTGTAACATTAACGCAAGTCCTCAGTGGAAAAGAGAGAGGTTCATACGGGTAGCGAAAGGTTGTCATGTGCCTAGCCAACAGATCTCATATTCGGGCGAGAGACCAGATGAGCCTAATAATGATATTGGCCACTGTGTGTCATAATCATTCGCACAGGATGGTGGCACTTGTCTGATTAGGCCTTGTTGGGACCACTGCCATCATTTGTAGAGGATGCACCTATGCCTGGAGTGACCAGATGCTTGGTTTCAAACCAATTCTATTGCAACGACTTTGGGAATATTTTGATTCTTGCATCATTGCCAAGGGATTGCGAAATCTTTTTTGTTGTTGCTGTCCGAAGCTGTGGGGTTTTTTGCCTACTATATATACTTTTCTCTGTTGTCAGAAAAGGATCCCAAATTTGAAGAAAATGCTAGTTTTAGTAAAAGACGCTGGTCCTTTATTGCTATTTTATTTTATTGCAAAAACTCTCAGACTGTGCCAATTGTTCGGCTTTTCTATTTTTGATAATATTTGATCAAACTCTAAACTATGCTTTTTATTGTCTAGACATTCCATTTAAGAACTTCTATATATGTTGAATGTAATTTTGCTGACCTAGATCATGTCTAATGACTCTTCTTAGCAGTAGGGATGTATGCAATATTACTTTATGTCAATGAATGGATTTTTGATGTTGTAATATTTAGTTTCTAATGTTCTGGAACACTACAAACACCATTCAGGCCCTTAAATCTATGATTTATCGTGCCTATCATTAATTCTTGTTGCATCGCCTTAGGTTAGACTTTATTTTATTATATCTATTTCCATTTCCCTTTACAACCCCCTATTATAGAAGAAGTTGACTTCTCTAAAAATCTAGAGGTCACTCAGTTTAGCGCAAAAAGTCCCCCATAAACCGAGTTTCCCATAATACATTGTTACCTCATCAAATTTTGGCATCAACACTACCCATAGGAGGTATGGAAATTCTGTCATGCGTTTGTGTGGTGCTCACACGTGCATCATACCCATTTTTATACAAAAAAATGATTAGCCTGATCCCATCAGTTATGATGTTTACTTGAGATGTTGGATCAATGAGAACACCTACTATAGTGTTTCTGTTGATTTGTGCAGGGATGTAAAGAGGGGATGGTTCCCTATTAAAGCCCATCGACAGATCCCATGAGGTGAAGGTTATACGAGTACCATTGCTCATAGGCTATGTAGAGGGGATAGGTTGATGCCAGAAAGAGCCCATCACATGCACTAAATGACACTCTCACAAAGCCCCCCAAAGGTTTCAAGATAGGACAGTGACCCAATTAGGGTTTCATTGCACAACACTTTCAGAACCTTCCAGCTACACCTAGTAGGGGTCATAGGCTAGGTTGCGAGGTGAGAAGGCCCACAATGCTCACACCTACAATGCTCATAGAACATGTGGTAATGAGCTCTCAATACTGCAAGATGAAGCCAAAATGGTTCACGATGAGTTCACCAAAAATGTAAGAGAGGGGGACCAACCACGTCAAGGCCCCAGGTCATGGAGAGCCGAGAGTGGAAGGCTGCCCTAACTTACCTCACTCTAAATGGGTGTTTGAAATGAGGGATGAGAATTATGAGGATTATAATTTCTTTGGATTAATCTACAAACCCAAGATCTAAATTTAGGCTTGGAAAGTTGGTTTTTAGATTCAATATTGTACCTCAGGTAGCTCTCTACCTGAGGAAAAAAGTTTGGTTTTGGGATGAAAACACAATGCGTTGGCGTCCATAAGACTAGAGTATAGAGAATGCAATATGAACCACCAGAAAACAAGTTGATGGCCTAGCTAATGACTCCTAAATGAGAAAAATAGAATTATAAAGTACAAGAAATACAAACAAATGTGATAAAACAGATAAATAAGAGCTACAGTGACAAAGATAATCTCACCAAGGTTCCAATTCGCCAACTAGCTCCAAAAGCATGTCCACCTACACACAAGAAAGAGGAGAAATTTGTTGGGGCTATATAGGGGCCTACCTTAGTTAGACCCTTATTTTGGTGTTTCCACTTCCACAGACAGTCAGATAGCTACGATAGAGAAATATGCGATAAATAAGTAGAGAAGGAAGGAATGCAAATAACACTACAAAACAATAAATAGCTACTCAACCAATTCGTAAAGGAGAGGAGTGAAACATTACCACCTCCACCACGAGATTAGTAGCCAATGGAGGAGGAAGAGGGATTGAACAATCACCATAGCCTCGGTCATGATGAAGGGAGGTCTCACAAAACCTCAAGCTAGTGCTGTAATGGCTTGCTTCATACTTATTTTATGGAGTTGAAAGAGTGTTGTTTCTATTGTAATGGACTGTTGAAGTGTTGTTAAGAGTGAAGTGAAGGCTAAGAATGCTTGAAAATTCCAAAAGGAGATAAGTTGAATGCTTAGAGGATCAAAATGAAGTGAAGATAGATGAATTTGAAGGAGAAGAGGGAAGAATCTACCATTTTTTGGGTCAGTTGGTCGAAGAGGGACGTTAAAAATTGTTCTCAATAGGAAGTGTAATGCCTCTTCCAATTTTAGATGCAAGAATCCATTAGGGACATATGCATGCCATGTGGACATCTGTGCACCGTGCAAGCATCCCTGACAAATATTCTTCTACCAACACAAAGGAAAGGTGCCAAGTGGAAGGAAGTCAACCATTTGATGTGGAGTTTTGACTTTGGAGTTGGCTTTCCAAGGTGAGGATGTATGAAAGGGGAATTTGCATAAGGGGTGTAAATTTGCTTCTATACAAATAGGATGAAATGATGAGTCTCCGACATTTTGATGGGACTTCATTGATGAGACTTGACCATATTAGGAGTCACTTGGGAGTTCCTCGAATGGAATTGATAGGCATATAGAGGTGTCATTGAGATTTCAAAGAGACCTTGTTTCTTGTCTCTCTGATATAGAGATAGCAAAGTGCGACAACTAAAGTTTTAATGCCAGTCAGATGCAAATCACATCAGCTGATGATTGCATGAAATGATGGCAGAGAAATGGTGTAACTATCCCAATGAAACTAATGCTATAGGGAAGTGGATGGAAGCATGAAGGAAAGCATGGATGCTAGAATTTAATACAGATTCTGTCGATTGGAAGAAAAAAGGGGAAAACATATGGAATGAAGACAAGAAACCCTAGGTCATGGATGCTCAAAAAAGGAAAATACTTTGAACCAGGGGGAAGGATAGTAGTGGTGAGGGTCGAGCTGATTTCTCAATATGGAGGCATGAAGTCTGAAAGAGAGTTATCTCTGATTTGAAGATTGGCAGTCAGTGAAGTCAAGAAGGCCCATATGAGGGCGAATGTACTAATGTAATGTCATTTTAGTTTACAGTAATAAAATAAGGATTTTCTTCTCTCTCACATTCTCATTAAGTGTTTCTTTGTTGTTATTGTGAGTCTGAGATTTGTAAGGGGAGCACCCTACATTAGTGGTATCAGAGTGGGTTGATCCTGAGTGTGTAACAGACCACTAAAGAGAGGCAGTTGTGTTAGAAACCAAGATCTGAAATGCAAACTAGAAAATCACCTTCCATAAAAGAGAAAAACAAAAAAGTAGAGATATTGCAAAAAGATGTGCAACATAGTATTATTCAGGAATTCATAATTACAAGACATGATTTGCTTTATAAAAGAAAAGATGCATAACCCTAATCTTATCTTGAGCAGCAAGATAGCTCAACAAGATAAGGATGAGAATAATAAACCTAGGAATTAAATATTACCTAAGTGAAGTTATGCAAGTGTAATTAAATATTAATTACACTAACACCCCCCCATAAGTGCAACTTAGCGAGACTAAAAAAGAATGCACCTAAAACTAAGATGAATGCAAGAAAGCATGAATGGGTCTCGACAACAAGGCCTAATCAGGTACCCAAGTACAAATGCAATAATGAGGTAGAGAAGGAAAACCCAGTGGGACAAAACCCCCCTACAATGAGATGACTGCTGCAAAGAAGCATTGGAAGAAAACTGTTGAGTAACACTGGAACCACAATCTGACAAGCAAGGAAAGATACTTCTATCTACAAGAAACCAAAAAATGGAATCATAGTAATGCGATAGCAGACCTGATACCACAGAACACTGGAAAACTCACAAACTGGAAAAACCCTGGAATTTGTGAAGCAACAGTAGATGAGATGATGACATAATCTAGAAACCGTGTATCTCGATGTCGATGCCAAACTGAGACTAAAACTCTTCCATGGGAAGTACCATGAAGACTCTAGAACATTGACTATAAAAACATGGCCCTCAACTGAGAAGGATCTGAACTAATGCGGATCAAGAAACATAATCTCTCAGCTAAAGTGTGAACCAATGAATTTGATATGTATCAAGCAATAACAAAAATGTGTCCAAAAGAAACTAGGAAACTGGATAACCCATACAAGTTGCCAACAAATCAAGATGGAGATGGAGATCAAAGTGAAAACTACACTCTAATAAGATTATTATACAAGAAACCCCCCTGATGGAACTTTATCTCAGTTCATTTATTATAATAACTCAATGATTGTAAAAGGAGAGAATCCTAAACATGCAAAAACATAAAATAATATGATGTGGTACTAAAATGAAGTACAAATATTCAAGTTTCACATTTCCAACTGCCAAAACATCCAAGTAATCTCCAAAAAACCCATTAGGAAAAATTTGGAATAATGATAAACTTGGGATAGATACAGAAAAAATTGCATGGACAAAAAAATAGAGCTCCTCAATACCTTTCCAACGCTACAAAGAAGAAAAAAATCACAGATCGTGGCAAAAAGTTATGAGTTTGAAAGCCAAAAATGAACATCTAACTTCAAATAGAAATAAATTTAGATAAACCAAAAAATAATGAAAAATAACCTACACCATTGGAAATTTCTCGGAAGCAGCTTTCCAGCGATATCTTTTTTTCCCGATTTCGATACCGTATGTTCAAGTTATTGCAAAAAGAAAAAAAGTGCTCCTTTAGGGAAAATCAGGGCTAGGAGGGGGCTTGGAGCATTGTATGGCTGATGACATCATGCTTATGTCAGCACTTCATGGGAAAAAAATTGATGGCCTGGAGGCCATTGGGGAAAAAAAAGGCCCCCCTTTTCAGGAAAAAAAGTTCGGGGACTGAAATCTACGCTGAGTGGCTGGAATATTCGGAGGAGTCCAGACAGCCAGAATCTTCTGAGGAATATTCCTCATGGGCATTGGATGCCGGATTTCAGAGACCTTTCTAGATTTTCTATGGCCGCTGATGGTTGCAAAAGGGCAGTATGCTGGAATATTCCCAGGGTCGGGCAGGTCCAAATGCCGAGCTGTTGGTCCCCATAGGACCTTGGCGTAGGTTTTGGAGCCCTTAGGGGCTGGCAGGGCCTGTGATGGTGGAGATCGGCGGCGGTGGCTCACTGGTGACCACCTGGTGGCCACCCGGTGGCCATGGAGTAGCAGAGCCCTTTAGAAATGGAGGCGCTACAAAAATTTCAAAAAACTTATTTTTGTTTTTTTGAAAATCATGCCTTGGGATGCGTGTAGGGGAGGCCGTACGATGCCCACATAAATTTTTTTTCCTTCCTAACCAACTTCACCAAAATCGACGAAACAAAAAACGTTCTTAGGGTTTTTGGCCGCTACGAACACAATGGTAACTTCGTTTATGCTCAAACTGCTCCAAAAAATCCGCTACCTCTAGAACTTGCAAAAAATCTCCCAGCCTGAAACCCTCATAGATCTGGAAAACAATGGCCAAATTTGCAAAATATAAGCCAATCCTAACTTTTTCCAGTGCTTTGAATCCAATGGTGAAGCCAGATCTGATCCAAAATGCCTCATAAATGAGCTCAAGGCATGATACCCTCGAGGAATCCCGAATGACCTCTACAATGATTTTCTCAAAAATCTGAGAAGGGGCAGCAAATCAAGGCTCTGATACCATGTTAGAAACCAAGATTTGAAATGCAAACCAGAAAGTCACCTTCCACAGAAGAGAAAAACAAAAAAGTAGAGATATTGGAAAAAAATGTGCAACATAATATTATTCAAGAATTCATAATTACAAGATATGATTTACTTTATAAAAGCAAAGATGCATAACCCTAATCTTATCTTGAGCAACAAGATAGATCAACAAGATAAGGATGAGAATAATAAATCTAAGAATTAAATATTACCTAGGTAAAGTTATGCAATTGTAATTAAATATTAATTACACTAACAAGTTGCACCAAGATTGTGTTATGGGTGTTGAAAAGAAAAAATGGACGGGCGAGGAGCTCATCATGCTAGAGGTAGAGGAAGAGGAGATAATTTTGTAAGAGATGATGATTTTAGATCCCTAAGAAGGTAGGTTGGAACTTTACAAAATTAGGTAAGTAGAGGATTTGCAAGAATGAGAGACCCAGGAAGTGATGATGAAGATGAAAGTACAAAGAATGCTAGTTTGGATACTAAATAGAGAAGAGAAGTTGCAGTAGTTGCAAGGGATCCATTTGTTGATATTTTTAATAAAAATGGGAAAGAGACCAAAAATGGAGGTACCTACATTCAATGGAATTCTAAATACAAAGGAATTGGTAGATTGGCTTAATGAGATGGAAGAGTGTTTAGAATTTGAAGAGATAAAATACCTAATAAAGTGAGTTTTTCCAAGACATGGCTGAAAGGATATTCCTCAATATGGTGGAGAGAGGTTCAATTAGAAAGGGGAAGAAGAGGGAAAGATAAAATTACCAAATGGGACAAAATGGTAGAGAAAATGAAAAGGAAATTTGTTCATGTAGTCTATGAGTTGGAATTCCTTAATGTTAGTGTAATTAATTAATTATTACACTAGCATAAGTCAACTTAGGTCATACATCATTTATTCCTAGGTTGCATTTTAATAAATCATTTAATAATGGGGTAATGTCCCCTTCCATGTTTGTAGGGATAATATTCCTTCTAGAAGATGAGTTGTCCTTCTAGAACTTATCTCAACATTTAATAATTTCCTAGATAGGGTTCACATGTCACATGTTTTTAGATCATGACACATGGCAACATCTCATGCATCTTAGGTTTTCTCTTTTGTCTATATAATCAGGAATTTTGTTTATTTGTAACATATCAATCATATCATCAATATACAATCTTTATTATGCATGCCTAGTTGCAACACTTTCTGTGTGGTTGATTATCTTTCCTAGAAAAGGTCCTCAATTGAAGACTCTAGAGCTTCAAGGACTGTGCATCCATAATTTCAACATGGTATCAGAGCTTGTCCAGTGAAACATCAACCCTCAATCAAGGAAGTTTGTGTGTGAGATTCTTTGTAGGCTGAAGGTTTCCATTGAAGGCTACTTGATTCCACCTAGGGACCAAGCTGATTTCTGAAGTAGATAGAGTTAGATCCAAGCTCCCCATTGTCTTTAGAAGGCCTCAAAACCCTAGGATCACCTATCCAATCATCAAAATCCGATACATCAACCCGGGAGCCATTAGAGTTATTTTTAGGGTTTGCAAAATCAATCGTACTATCCATACTATTTGTAGAAAAAAATCATCCTAGTCAGTTGTCCTCTGAGGAAATTTTTTTTTAGTCCCAGGTACTTATAAAAAAAAAAAAAAGGGCTTATTTTCATATCATCTTGGAAAAAAAATCATATTTTCTATAGTTTGACAAAAAATATTTTGGAGCAACCAGCTATTTAATCTTCGTCGACATCAAATTTCTTCATCGGCATTAGTTTTATATTTCAGTCGGCATATTGTATGAGGGCTTGATTTATATTTTTTCTGTGGGATTTTTTTATTGTCGACATTTACTTTTTGAATTGCCATTTGTGGCAATATTCAAAAATTATTTAGTCAACCCCTTCAATATTTTTTATTCTGCAAACATAAATCTTCGTCGGCTGCATTTAATCATCTATGGAGGTAGTACATTTTTTGGCCCATTTGGGGGATCCAACCCATCTTCTTTCCTAGCCGGCCGTTCCTATCACCATCACCTCTCATCATCCGTTTGGCATATGCATTGCCGAATGCTACTGGATGTTCCTACCGGTGGTCTCTTCTGACCCTATTACCATTGGATTGTCCATCTCACACTGCCAGCACCCGAGTTCTATTTTTGGCTGATCCCATCAGAGTCATCCATCGGCCGACGTACTTGTTCATCGCCTACCTTCCACTCTATCCGAGCGGTGTTTCCAACTCCGCCGGTTGCTCTGCCCCTGTGCCACTCCAGGAGGAAGCACATTTTTTTCCAAACTTTTCACTGTGGTCATATTGGAGACTGTATCCCAACACCCGAGGTGCTAAAATTTTGCACCTAATTAGCTTGCCAAGTGCCTATTTTAGGCCTTTTTTAAATTTTATCATAACTTTCATCCACAATATCAAAAATTGGCAAAAAAGATACCGTCAGAAAGGTAATTCCGAGTAATTTCCATTGGTGACATCCATTTTGCATAATTTCTCTACCATCAAAAGTTATAGCCAACTAAAGACAAAACCCTAATCTGCACTCAAAGGCTCATATCTTCACAACTGATCATCAGATTTAAGTGATTCTAGTGGCATCAGGAAGGTGATTCAGATCTTTTTTCATCTTTCCAAACCCCTTGATCAGTTTAAGCTCCAAGTACTCTTGCATTGATTTTGTAAGTTTGGTGCATTTGTTCAATAACTTGGACATCTTGAAGCTTTGAAAAATATTTTTTGATCCGGGTAGCATCACTTCAGTTGCACATCATCCTTGGAAGATTCTATTTGATATTGAAGGTCATTTTTGTTTGTGTTTTTGGATAAAGTTCATTATGGGGCTTGCATATACTCTTTATTTGATTATGTTGTATAGGGTAAACTATCAAAAATGGCGGGATGGGATCATCCACCATCTCCAATCACTTGATTTATTGCCACATTTGTATGGTATAGTTTCTCATCTGAGTGAAGGTTTTCATGAATTTTCTTGGAGTTGCAACAGATACACTATCTTAGAGATCATTTCAATGCAAGTTGATTGTGATGTTTTGAGTTCTATTGATCATTGTGATTGTCCTCATATCCTTTGGGATAAGCTTTGGGAGATATATGGAGATTCAAATACTCCGCCCATCCTCGATGGTCAAGATTCAGAATGTCATTCCTTAAATCAGGTACCCCACGATGATATTTTTGTGCAAGAGGTTGATTGCCTTGAATCTTACGAAGAGGTTGACAAGGTTGCTTCAGGTGCTTCTTCTCCATCAGAGACTATTGGTATCCCTTCACATTCAATGATTCATTGTCCATAATTATTGATTGAGGCTTCCACCATCATCATTCATCAAGACACCTTCCGTTTTCTAGACTTGACATCATAGGATGGCTTCATTTCAGGTATCACTGACTTGGCTACTTCTACAGGTTTGGAGGACATTCTTGAGGGGATATCACTCCTCTATTCAGATCAAACTTTGGAGAGTTCTCTTGAGTCTCCTCATCCTTTTGTCTCAACGTTGATTGGAAATCTAGAGACTATCTTGGAGGCACTTGGTTTCTCCTCAAATATTTCATGTATGAGACTTCTTCCCTGTCATTCCATTCAGGATTTGAGGTTTCTTTAGCATCCACCATTGGATTTGTTTCTTCCTAGTGGGAGACTTGTGGTTTGGACACATTTGTTGCTTCAAACTTCTTCCAGTGGTTGTTAGGACACTTCATTCAAGGGGGTCTATCAAGTCTCCATCACATCCATCATATCCATCACACTGTCTTTGGATATTGTTCAACATTAGTTTCCACAATGTCCTGGTTTGTCACCCTCTTCATTGATCGTGGCATCTTCATCTTCAGGAAAGGAGAAATTTGAGCAGAGTTCAGAGACATCATCATCCACCTTCATCCTTCCTTATTTCAATTCCTATCTAGAATGGGAAGCATCACTGCACTTGCACTTGGTTCTATTTCTTTCGAAAGGGAGACAAGTTGTTTGTCGACATTGGATCATGTTTTGTGTTCAAACACTTACCATTTTTGCAGGTGATCACATCTTTTGTGGGGGCTATATAGTCTCTCTCTCTTTCCCTCATATGGAGTATCTATTTTATTGTATCCATGTGACGGATGGTGTACTTGTGGGGTATTTGGGAATCCTCCATCCTTCCCATCCTATCTCACATTTTTGCATTTTCATCTCCTTTTTGGAGAGGGGTTTTGTTTTGACTAAATTTTCCCCTTTTCTCCAGTTGTGGGTTATTTTCTACATCTTCATCATGTACATGGGTACCTAACATGGCCTCATAGCCAGGACCCATCATCATCATCATCGATCATCATCTTTGCGTAATCATTGCATTTCCTCCATAAGCTGAACTTATGGGGGGTGTTAGTGTAGTTGATTAATTATTACACTAGCATAAGTTAACTTAGGTCATACATTATTTAGTCCTAGGTTTCATTTTAATAAATCATTTCCTAATGGGGTAATGTCCCCTTCCATGTTTGTAGGGATAAAATTCCTTCTAGAAGATGAGTTTTCCTTCCATAACTTATCTCAACATTTAATAATTTCCTAGATAGGGTTCACATGTTGTCACATGTTGTTAGATCATGACACATGGCAACATCTCATGCATCTTAGGTTTTCTCTTTTGCCTATATAATCAGACATTTTGTTCATTTGTAACATTTCAATCATATCATTAATATAGAATCTCTATTATGCATGCCTAGTTGCAACACTTTCTTTGTGGTTGATTATCTTTCCTAGCAAAGGTCCTCCATTGAAGACTTTGAAGCTTCAGGGACTGTGCATCCATAATCTCAACACTTAAAAGGATGAAAATATTGAAGCAAGGAAGCAAGATAGTAAAGGAGTACATAGAAGAGTTTCACAAAATACTCATTAGAACTGGACATTCTGAGGCAACAAAGGAAAAAAAATTAAGATACCTTAATGGTTTGAGGTCAAGTATACAAGAGAAGATGACATTGGTTAGAGTTGGGACAATGGAAGATGCTTATCAAATAACATTGAAGATAGAAGAAAGGATGAACAAGAGGTTTGAGAATAAATAAAAGGGAAATGATAGAACTTATGAGTAGCAAAAGGATGATGAACAATGGATTAGAGACATTAAGGACAACAAGTATGAAAGATGTGAAAGCTCAAGCAAGTCCCATGATCAAAATTTTAGAGGAAGAGGAAGATCAGGTAGAGGATTTGAAAGAGGAAATTACAAAATAACTTGATTTAGATGTGGAGAAGGACATAGATCTTATGAGTGTCAAGAACATAAAAGGAAAAAAAAAAGGATTGAAAATAATGAAAGGACAAAAAATGTGAATAGAGAGGATGTGAGATCATCAGAATTCAAAGAAGCGAAAGATGGTGATGCCTGGTTGACGAGAAGAGTTTTGATGAATGAAGACAGTGAACCTATTCAGAGGAGAAATTGTTCATACTAGATGTAAATGTAGAGGTAAAGTTTGTAATGCCATTATTGATGGTGGTATTATTGATAATCTTGTTTCTACAGAGATGGTTGAGAAGATACAATTGGAGAGAAAAAGGTACCCACATCTGTTCAGGATCTCATGGTTGTAGGATGGTCACAAAGTGTTGGTAAATGAACAATGTGTGATAAGATTTAAGATTGGAAGTCATTATGATGAATTATTGCATGATGTTATGAAAATTGATTTTTTTCATTTGTTGTTGGGTAGATCGTGGGAGTTTGATGGGAAAGTAGTGCATGATGGATGTGCAAACACTTATATTTTGGTGAAGGATGGAGTTCATCATAAGTTGAAACCATTGGATGAGAGAGGAGGCAAGGTATGCCACAAGGTTGGATTTTTTTTGGTTAATGATTTGAAATAGTTAGAGAAAAAGGATGAAGGTGAGGAGGATGATTTTCTAATGTAATTGGAAGCAATCAAAAGAGAGTGGAATGATAAAATTTCAGCTAACACAAAGGTTACAACAAAAGGTAATGAGGTAATTTCATATTTTCATGCTTTTCATGATGAGAATAAGGATGTAGTTGCAGTAGTAGATGTATTGGAGATAGGTGAGAGTGATGAGAAAGATGTGAATGTGAAGTTGGAGTTTACTAATGATTCCTTGTTTTAGAATGATGAAGGTGAAGATTCCCTGATAAAAGAACTTGATTACTTGTTGTACAAGGTGGATGATGAATCAAAACATTATTATTCTAACAATGTTCTGGGTGTAGAAAATTAGTTTGCAGTAGTAGAGTGTCTTTCTAAAGGCACCAAAAGAGTGACAAGTTTCATTTAAGAAAAGGAAAAAGAAGAAAAAGAAGAAGAAGAAGGTATAGCATCCAGAAAGGTAATACAAGACACATGTTGTGTTGAAGAAGAAGGTATAAATACCATTGATTTGTTTCATTATGGTAAAACACATTGGTAGAAGGTAGAGTTTGATAATTTTTATTTCATGGGGATGTGAAAAGGAGGAAAGATGAAAGGGAATACTAATGTGAAGGTGTAGGATGAGGGTATGTGTAGGATCATGATGGTCCAAAAAGTGGCAATATGATGGGTATGTGGCTAACAACTTTTTTTTTATCCAAATCTGATAAAATGAAAATGGTTTTTAAAGGAGATTCTCAGCTCTCCACCATTATAAATTATGCTTTACTTTGAATTTAATAAATAATTATTATTCATTTTCTCTTTGAATTATGACTAAAGTCCTGATTGATAGGCTAATTGAAAAAAATCTATAGCTTTCAAATGGTATCACATTTTTTGAATAAAAAACATGTCACATTATATGCTTTGCATACTATAGGACTTAAAAAAAATTGAATTTCATGAAGTTTTGACCAAGTTAAGGTGGTCAGACATATGAGTTTTTATATTTTTTAAAAGTTGTAATAAAATATCATAATTAATTATTTACTTGGAAAAATATTACAAAAAAATATGCATCACATCAGGACATGACTCCTCTACTTATATGTAAAATCTTATAAAAAAATATTATCATTTTATTGTGGTTAGGGTGGTCAGATAGACACCTACTTCTTATTTTTTCCTTGAAATTTAATTACTATTGCATTAAAATTTAAAATTTTCACCAAATAGATTTTTTTAAATAAACCTAGTAGTTTAGAAACTACATTTAATTTTCTATAGATTCTATTCTAACATATTTTTGAAGTAATATAGATAATTTATTCAAATTTTTTTGCCAAGTTTCCTAACTCTAATTTTTCTAAATTTTTCGCCACTTTTAGGCCTATTTTTTCCATGATGATCCTACACATACCCATGAGAGGAACACAAAATTTCAAGTGAACAAGGAGCAAAGGTGGATCCATGTTAGACATAGAGTATAAAAATGTTTATGAGTTTCACTCATGAAACTATTCTTTTCTACCTTGGGTATCTTATGCAAGAGCATCTAAGGGGTGAGAGCAATCTTGCATCGACCAAAAAGATCTATGTTGTTTCTTTTCAATAAGGGATGAATTGGCTTGAGTTTATTGAGTATGGAGGTTTATAGGAGTTTGGGATTAGGACACAAAGATATCTCTTATCACTTGCCAAAGAGTTGTCAAGGTCAAGGTCAAGTGTTGTGTTTTGGTTTAAGGCTTGCACCTTAACTTAGTTTCTAATAGATATAAGTTTCTTAACAACATCAAGAATTTCATCAAAGAGACAAACACATATCAGTGAGACATAATAATGAGTCTCTACGACATTATAATAGCACATGATCGAAGAGAAGGAATAATTTCGGCAAGACGAAATGATGAGTTTCTTCAAAATTCTGATGGAACTTCATTGACAAGACTTCACAATATTAGGAGTCACTTGGGAGTTCCTTCAATGGAACAATAGGCGTATCAAGGTGACATGGAGATTTCAAAGAGACCTTGTTTCATGTCTCTCCGACATAGTGATAGTGAAGTGTGACGACTAAAGTTTTAATGCCAATCATGGTGTGAATCACCTAAGTCGAAGGTTGCATGAAATGATGGTGCATAAATGGATTAATCATCCCAGTGACACTAATGTTGTAGGGAAGTGGATTGTGGTACAAGGAAAGAATGGGTGCTAGAATTTAATACAAATTCTATCATCAGGAAGAAAAAGTGAGAAAATGCATGGAATGAGGACAAGAAACCATAGGTGGTGGATTCTCAAAAAGGGAAAATACTTTGAAACAGGGGGGAGGATAGCAATGATGAGGGTCAAGATAATTTCTCATGGTGAAGTCATGAAGTATGAAAGAGAGTTATCTTTGATTTGAATATTGGAAGACGATGAAGTCAAGAAGGTCCATATGAGGGCGAATGTAATAATGTAATGTCATTTAGTTTACAGTAATAAAAGAATGCTTTTCTTCTCTCTCACATTCTTGTTAAGTTTTTCTCTGTTGTTGTCGTGATTCTGAGATTTGTAAGGGGGTACCTTCATTAAGAACTAAGATACATCAATATGGATAATAAGAGGATCATAGAGGTAGAAGAGTTTGCAGGATTCATGGAGACATTGCATAATCAAGTCTGCAAGCATTTAGAAGACATGGATAGTAAGTATAAGGAGAAGGTAGCTAAGCACTAGAGACATAAGGAATTTTTTGTTGGAGATGAAGTGATGGTATATTTGAGGAAGGATAGATTTCCTGCGGGAACATACAATAAGTTGAAGATGAGGAAGTTTGAACTGTGTAAGATTCTAAGGAAGTTTGATTCTAAAAATGCATATGGAGTGGAGTTACCAAAGACATTGGGTATATCACCTATTTTAAATGTTGACATATATGAGTATCATGAAGGAAAATCATGTGATAGTAGTAGTGAAGTGGATTTGAAGTAGTAGTTACCACATCAAGCAGCAAAGGAGATTGATCAGATTTGGGATACTAGAACCGAAAGGAGCACTAGGAACAAGTAATACAAAGAATATCCTATGAAGTGGAAAGCAAGACTAGTGGAGGATTCATCATGGATTTATCAAGTTGAGGTGGACTATCTTGGTTTCCCTCTTAGACCTAGAAAGTGAGGGACTCACTTTTTTCCTACCCTGGGTGTCTGATGCAGGAGCATCCTTGGTTGTAAAAAAATCCTATATCAACCAAAAAATTTCTTTTCTTTTCTTGCATTCAGTAATAGTTTTAGTATTTCATTCCACATTTCACTACATTATAATTTCTTAGCTCATGGATCAAGATATAACATCTACACATCAACATCTATCACATATCCACATTTCATATCATTTGTATTTGTTTTCAAAAAGTTATCACTCTTAGAATTTCACTTTATTTCACAGTCAGAGCATTTGGGGCTGAACCGGTCTAGATTTCTTAGTGCGTACCTATTCTAGATCATGTAGAGCTTAATGGGACATCATAGAAGCATTTTGGGTCCAATGGGATCTATCTTGGAGATTTGAAAGTAATTTCTTTTTATGAAGGAATATCTTTTAATATTTTGAGGCCAACCTTCATGTATGCTCATTCATTGGGTTGATGAACCCTTGTGGCTGATGCAGACCTTTGTTGGAGCTTGAGAAGCATATTTATAATTATTTTGGTTTGTCAAAATCATGGGGTAATTTGACACCTTTTTTTGCTAACATAAGGATATATTGGTTGGGATGCTTCATGATATATCTATTCATGAATTACATGGATTGGATATCTTGGGAAAATTCCTCAAATGATGTGGGTGAGTCTTGGTCACTTGAATCATGGTAATGAATGATGTGAGATAGAAATGGAAATAGATTCCCCATGCTTCTAAAACCCCACCTTATATTTATAATAATCCTACATATCTTCCATATTCTTCTAATCCTCATGACCCATAACATCTTCCATCTTCTTCTAATCCCCCCATTTCATATCAAAACCTCAATCCTACATCCCACTTACATATCAAAATCCCTTCTCACACCCAAAAAAAATCATCACATATCCTATGACCTGAACATTCTATCCCTTCTCCTCATGTCTCAACATCCATCCCTCCTAACACATCACATCACTTTCAAACCTCCAACCCCATCTCATTTACCTATTAAATCCTCCAAACTTCCAATCCCATTTAATCCTCTCATTAATACCAACACATATCATCCTCTCAACCTCTCATAAAAAGTTGTCACCCACTTTTACTACAACATAGAACATGATATGACCATCATGGATATTTTCAGCACTAAAATAATAATGGTGAATTCTTTTCCTCATTCTTACAAAGATGGATACATATTTCTAGTCACTTTGCATGACCTATACCTGAAAAAAACTTATCACAATCTTTGTCGAGAACATAAAAACTAAATTAGGCTTCCATCTTTGCATGCAATTTGCTCACTTCTTTGATGTGATCATATAGAAAGGAGTACCTATCAAAAAAACCCTTATCACCAAAGGCCTAGTCAAGATATATAAAGAAGACAAAGGCAACAATCCCCAATCTAGTGACAAATCCTATGTTTGGAATAAAAACAAGAACATGGTCAATGATGGTGTGAATGACTTAAAACATGTTCATAATATCCAAATACATCCACCATCATCATATCACAAAAATCCAACTCCCTAACAACATGTGGTTATCCCTAAAGGTCAACCTAAATGACACATTGGACATGAATATACCCCCTTGGGTGAACCAATTGAAACAATCCTCCAAAAGATCATCCAAGACAACATGATCTAATTGCCACCCATCAAAACTCTTGGTCTATATGTGCACCTAAACCCTCCTAGTATAAATAACATGAATTTTGTGATTAAAATAGGGTCCATGGTCATAAAACCTCCTCATGCATGAAACTTAGGAACTCCATCCAAGATCTTATTGATCGAGGAGATATCTCCATTTAACGCCATACATCCCCTAGTGAAAGATTTGTTATATACAAACAACCTTTTTCTTAGCATAGTGATGGTAAAACTTCCACATCATACAACACAATTCCTTATACATATATGAACAATATCTCATCCAATTCTATCATTGGCTGCATAAAATGAAGTCCTTACCAAGTAGCCACAATAACTATCAAAGTGTCTAATTGTGCCATCACTACTTGACATGGCTGAATTTCTATTCAAGGAGATTCCCACTCCTCTCAACCTACACATTGATATAGCATCCTCGACCACTTGAACAAAATTCCAACACAAATATCTATCCTTGAGATACTTAAAATATCTCCCATCCACAAGGACCTCCTAGAGAAATCCCTCCATGAATCTTATGTCCCTAATAACATTGATCTTGTTCAATTTGAAGCCATGATAAGATATTTATCCTCACCACAATCCCTTACCTTTTTCACTAAAGACATTCCTTCTATTAATCCATCTCATAACGATCTGCTTTATCTTCAAGCCCACATCCATAAAACCACAATCAAACAGGTCATAAAAGATGGTGGATCACGACTTAACCTTTGTAGCCTAAGTATAATAAATAAATTGGGATGTTATGACGATGTTGTTGAACCCTAAGAAAAAATCAGCATAAAATCATATGACAAAGTTGAGCATGAATCTAAAGGCTCTATCAAGCTACTGATCCAAGTTGGAGCGGCAATAGTTGAAACCACTTACCAAATCTTAGACCTTGATCTATCCTATAATATCCTCCTTGGCCACCCATGGACCCACTCCATATAATCCATTCCATTCACATTTCATCAATTCATAAAGTTCCCCCCGCAATGGAACTAAAGTGACTATAAATGATAATCCAAATCTATTCAAATATTGCAAGTTTTTACAAAGTAATCATGACCTTTCACAACATTACCCTACCAACACTGCATCACCATCTTCATCTTCATGCATTGATCCTTCATCACTACTCTCCTCTCACACTCCCTTGGAGATCAAGGCTAAGAATAAATACCTAGGTATTGCAGAATATGCACTACAATCCTTTCATATCAAGCCCACACAACCATCCACTTCATCCCAAGCTTTTGATTTCCATGATAATTCTATGTTTGATCATGATATCTATGATAATGCACTCTTTGATCATGATTCTATTGAGGACATCCAAGATGATATCCCTTCCACTCTACCTAATGAGCTACCATCCTTCCATATAAAGCATCATAGGTTAGGGTATGCATCTCCTAATGCTGCCTCTACTAAGCCTTCTTTCCAACTCATTAAGGATGTACAAGCATCCTTTGACATTAATAGTACCAAAAAAGATAGTCATGAAGAATCCATTGAGTGCATCACCAATATCTTCCATGATCATGTCCTTACCATTTCATCTAACACATCCAACCCATCCAAATCCATCCATCTCCCAAATGTGGATAAAAAAGTATCATCCAAAAAGAACAAGGATATCAATCAATAATTAAAAATAAAAAAGCCTTTATCAAATGGAAATCCAAAATAAAAAATAAGATACAAAATCCAAGAAAATTCCTTTAGTCAAAATCAAAGTCAAAAGCTATTAAAAAAATAAAAAATCAAATTCAAAAATAAAAGAAGGAAAAAATCAATCTCGTATCCTGTCGATTCATCCAAAATAACTGGGGGCATATACCAAAGAAAAATATCAAGAAATGAGCTTGTTGATCCTAAGTATTCATCCTCATCATCTTCACATAATCCATTCACTTTACCTAATCCACCCATATCCATACATCCATCCTATCATTTCATCCTGCATGGTAATGTCTCTTGATGGAACTTTGATGGAGACCCCTTGATGTGCTTTAATCCAAATTTTTTCCAAAGTCATTTTCTTGTAAAGCATGATGATCCTTGTAGTGCACACATTACAAATCATACCTTAGCTCCCTCTATCTATCGCATAAAGCTTTCCCCATCATCCAAATCATACCATCCATACACATCCATCCAACTATGTCATCCATCTATTAAAGAGCATCCACCTTGATCACAACATCATCAAGTCTCATTAAAGCCAAAATATCCAAATAAAAAAAGAGAAATCCAAAAATTAAAAAAAAATTAAAAAGTTAAAAATTAAAAATAACTATCCATAAGTGAAAACCACTTTGATGATACCTTGGATAATTACCATGGTGAAAAATTGGAAACATGCACCATGTGTATTAGTCTCTTATCCACCATCCCCTATGATGTCATCTCATTTACTATCATTCCTTATCCATATCATAATAACTATCACCCATCTTCATCCATCCATCTCTAATAAACGTATCATGGGTTGTCTTTGATCCTCGATTAAGCCTCATCCCTTATCCATCCATTATCACCCACCCTTCACCATACTTTACCATGTGTTAGATGTGGAAGTTTAAACACATTATGTGATGCAGACAAGGAAGAAAAACAAATCAACTTTCACAATATCAATAGCCAAAACTCAATTCATCCATAGTTTATTCACTCATCAAAGGTTCATCTTTTCCTTTACAAACCTTGTTCAAAACACCTTAACTGAGAATAAGGCAACAAAGCTCTTGTAGATTCCTCAAAAATAACTTTAACCACTGTATCTATGGGTATTTTCCTAGGTTAGCATTATTAGATCATAAAAACAAAACCCAAAGAAAGTAATGAAGTGCAAAGGAAAATAAATGAAAAACACAAAAAGGAACAAGCTCACCAAGTATCTTCAATCTCCATGGTTGATCTTCGTTACACCTTAACTTGCAGGAAATATGGTATTGCCCTCATATTTTATGTGAGCAAACTAATGTCTTATGACAAACCCAAAGCAAAAATTTGAAGGATTTGATATAAAGATGCCATACTATGCAAGCATGCAACTATAATCTATGACTAAATTATGCAAAATGCCAAATGAAAGAAAGCCTATGAAAAGAATGAAAAGAAATGCATAAGATTGCAAGAGCATAAGGTTGCAAGAGATGAAGTGCTAAGTCATGCCAAAATGAGAGAAAAATTGGCATTTTATAGAAAATGAAATTTTGGATGGACAACCAAGATTAAAGTTGATGAATGCCCTAAAATCAATGGTCAAGATTGTGTGTGACAACCCATAATTAGGGTTAGGGAAAAAATTTGAAATGAGCAGCCAAGATGCAATTTGAGAAAATCAAATCGACGGTTGAAAATGAATGTGACAATGAGATAAAGATTGGACAAAAAGAGAAAGATTTGGAAAATCAAATAATTTTAGAAATTACTTGATTTATAGAAGAAAATTGCCATTTTTGAATTAAAATTAACTAAAAAATGTGGAATTATGTGACAGTAAATAATTGATTTTGAATTATTTACTTAAAGAAGTGGAAGTTAGAAATGTGAGACCATTTTAAATAAATAATTTTATTTAAAATGGAGGAAATGTTAAAGAAGACAATTAAATAATTAAAGCTAACTATTTAATTAGAGAAGTTGACCAATAATTAAATAAATTTAAAGAATCTATTTAATTATAAGAAGATTTGATCAAGAATTAGTGACATATTTAAATAAATAGATAGAATTTGTCTATACAAATAATCAAGCATAAATTGATGGACAAGAATAATTAAATAAATTAATAAATTAATTTAATTATGCAAAGACATCAGACAATTAGTGACGTATTAAATAAATAAATAAAATTTATTTGTTTAATAATCAAGAAGAATAAAAAGACATGAATTAATTAAATAATTATGAATTATTTAATTAATTGTCGAAAGTGGACCAAGGACATAATTAAAGTGTCTTAATTATGTTAGGATAAAAATATATGAAAAAATAGAGTTTGTAGGTCTAGGTCATTTTTATGTGCCTACATTTTGCCCCTCTTTGTCATAATGCAGCCTGTCACATTGTGACAAAGAAAATTCAGTCAAAAACATGCCCCAACAAAGGTACAGAGTATCTGTGCCCCCTCGGGGAAACTTTCAAATGTTGGGCTGGTGAGAGAAAAATTTGGAAATTGTCCCGATAAGTCAATGTGATGCCCAGAAAGACAATGGCAGAGACAATTTCTAATTTCAAGGAGTTTAAAGCAGCCAAAAAGGTAGTCAAAGTTAGTCAAAAGAACCTCCAGTAATAAAAGGTTTGAAAAATACCATTTTGACCCTATAAATAGGTTGAAAATGGGGTAAAAGTCAATTCATTTTCACTTTTAACCTTTGTAAATTTGAGAGCTTAGATCAAGGAGGAATTTTGCGAAGATGGTGACTCTAATCACTGAGCACCATGGGGAGATCATGCGGACCTTCAGACGGCCAGAGGGTTCAGAGCTAGTGGTACATACACCTAACTTGCTTTGTCATTTCATCATTTTTCGTGTCATTTTTAAGGTTTTAGGTCAACTAACGAATGCGCTACGATGCATATGTGTGGGCATAAGCCGCATTAACATTTGCGTTCAATGCATTCGATGTGTCGCGACACAAACACAAAGGGTCATTAGGATAGGGCAACAAAGTGCGACGCATTTGCAAAATTATGCCATAATTGATGGGTGTAATGTTACATTTGACAAGTTGTGACGCATTCGCGAAGTCACACAACACATTTGAATATAGTGACACATGTGACAAAATCATGAC
Organism: Sequoia sempervirens; assembly: GCA_007258455.2. Classification (NCBI taxonomy): domain Eukaryota; kingdom Viridiplantae; phylum Streptophyta; class Pinopsida; order Cupressales; family Cupressaceae; genus Sequoia; species Sequoia sempervirens. The sequence continues at coordinate 619,769,824 of VDFB02000003.1, read as the reverse complement.
GCAAGTGCCTTGTCAAGACACAAATGTAAGATGGAATGACACAATCACCAAGTTGTGACCCAATTGAAGTATGGAACGACACAAACGCCATACTACGATGCAAATGAAGTCAACATGACACATTTGACTTTAACTTTGACCAATGCTAACTTTGTTTAATTTCCAATTTTGAAATGCGTTTGAGCTTAAACAATTGGTAATGATGATTTTCAATAGGGTATTGATGTGTGTTTTGACATGTGTAGAGGCAGTTAGTGCCCATTTATACGCGAGAGAGCAGGCCATCTACCTATGGGTTCTGGGACCAGTTGCAGAACATGGAGCGATGATGTTTGATGTGACTAGAACTCTACTACGTCATCGATATGCCCACTATCTAAGAAAATAGGAGAATTTTGACCGCATTGTGCTAGAGGTGGCACTCTAAGACCTGCTCCTTCCATTTGCCGATAGGGGAGGCTCTAGTCACCCTTGAGGACGTGTACCAGATCTTGTGCATGCCAATTCGAGGAGAGCGGATTGTGTATGATCCACAACATGGGTAATGTTGAGGTGCCAAGTTGACCCACAACATGTAGGTAAGATAAAAGTGAAAGTATCTCACCTCTCTTGAAAGAGACAATCAGTAATCAAACTAATCACCTCCCGAGGTCTTTAATGTTGGTTCACAACATTGTTGTTTCACGAAGTGATCAATATGGTTGTAATGTTCAAGGGGCCTGGTGGTTTTGAGCTTCTAGATTGTTGCAATATCAAACATCTATCTAAACCTACTTTAACCAGGGGTTTTAAAGAAATAGAAAAAGATAGATTGAGATTTTTAAACTAAAAAGAATGTTGATTCATTCAACTAATCAGACTAGTTACCTTCCAAGGAATTCCTAAACTAGAACTGCAGAATAAAATTAACCTATAATTGATACAAAGTTTCTTTCATTCACAGTGCAAACTTTAACAGGAGATTGCAAATCATCATTCAAACAAAACATAAAATAAAATTTGATTCCTTGAAAGCTTTTCAAATCAAATGATTAACCCAAAATGAATACTGTTAAAATAAATATTCAAACAGCTCCCTTCGGGTTCTTTTGTAAATGTTCGTGCACCGGCCTGTGCGTCGCCAAGTTTATTCAGCTTTCCGTCAAGTTTTGATCTTCCCCTTTGCGCATCCTCACTTCACAGCTTCAGGTAGCGGCTTCCCTTTCGGGTCCCAAAAGGCTGCGCTGTGCGTCCACGTGTCTCGCTAGCCGAGGATTATATTTCTTTTTGCCTTGAGGTCTCTTCGGGTTGCGAAAGCCTTTTGCGGGGGCCATCACTTCTAGGATTGTCAGAGGGACCCACATCTTGCTACGTGGCGGTGTATCACAAGCTTTTCATGCAGGGATGAAATAAGCAGCTGTGAGCTGCGAAATGCTTCCGCAGACCTTCTTTTATTTTGGCGGGCCCTACCTTCTGCTAGGTGGCGGTCATTTGCAGCCTTTTCAACACAGCAAGGAGGTGAACACCGAGGGCTGTGAAACGCTGCAACATGTCTTTCACACCCGGTTTATGCAGCTTTCTCTCCATATCAAGAAGGACCTCAGCCCCTTAAACATGTGTTGCTTCTTCGCAATCTCTCGGCAGTAGTAAGAGGAATTCTCATTCAGGCAGCGACGGGCTGCCACGTGCCTTACACTGATCATCGAAGTAAGCGATAGGCTGGCTGAGGGAAACTATGTAATTGGGTGCTGCTCTTCATGAATTCCAAAGTGGTGGATGACACTTGTAGCCTCGGGCTTGGCTGGGACTACTACCATCATTGCAAAGGGTGCGCCTGCAACTGGATGACCAGATGTGTTCTAACTCATTGCCATTATAACGGCATTGAGGAATCTTTTGATTCTGGCATCATTACAGGGGATTGGGAAATATTTTCTGTTACAGCTCTCCAAAGCGGTGGGAATTGTCCCCCCGGCTATATATACTCTCTCAGTAGTGAGAAAAAAAAGATTAGAATTTAAGAAAAAAGATACTAGTTTTAGCAAGAGACACCAGGCCTCTCTTATATGTTTTATTTGCAAGAAACTTTCAGACTATGCCAACTGTTCAGCCTTTCTGTTTTTCATGTATTGATTAAACTGTAAAGTATGCTTTTTATTGTTTTAAGCATTTCATTTGACAAGACTTCTATATATTGAATACAAGCTTGCTTATCTAAATCATGTCTAAATGACTCTTCTTAGTAGTAAGGGTGTATGCGATACTATTTTCTGTCAATAAATGAATTATTTATGCTATAGCTTTAAGTCTTTGACATTTTGGAATGTGACAACACCATTCAGGCCCTTCAATCCATGATTTATCATGCCCATCAGCAGATTTTTGCGCATCGCCTTAGATTAGACTTTCTTTCATTGTATCCATTTCTTTTTCCCTTTCTAAAACCCATTATAGAAGAAGCCGACTTCTTTAAAAATCTGGAGGTTACTCAGTTTGGCGTAAAGGGGTCCCCCTTGAACTAAGTTTCCCATAAGGTATTGTTACCTCGTCAATTTCTGGCGTCAATAGTTTGTCCTTTTTCTGGCGTGCCCGGTGGGACCTGGACTAATGAAATTGCCTTATAGAGGGGTGTATGAGCCATCAGCCTATAACTAGATCCCAGACTGCAAATAACCTAGGTTTACTAGTACCTCCACTAGGGACAGTCCAGGCTGCAAATCAGTTAGTAACCGTTCCATTCTCGCTGCCATTTCCTCTCACCATGTTGCCGACCGCGAACAGAAACTATGTAGCATGGGATGCTAGAAGTCCCCTGGTAGCTCTGGTAGCGCCTGCTGTTTGGGGTGCTATCCCGGTTTCGGCCCTAAAAGCTCTTCCCAAATTTTCCAGAGATAAAACAAAAACACCAGTAGAACATTTGCAGGCTATAGCGGATGTATGTCTGGTACACGGTATTACAACGCAGAATGTAGCCCTGAGGCTCATTGCTGTGTCCTTCAAAGGCAAGGCTCTGGATTGGTACCAAACACTGACTCCTAATACCATTCGCACTTGGGATGACCTTGGAGATCCATTCTATGAAAGGTTCTCAAATGACGAAGATCGTTCTTCGTTATATTATCAGCTATCCGTCATCAAACGAGCACCTCAAGAGGCTCTAACAGACTTCAATGCCTGATTTCACTCAAGTTGGCAGAGGATTCCTGTGACTATCCACCCGACTCCAGAACTGGCATTCATATTTTATCTGAAGTCCATTAACCCTGACATTTCTATGATGATCAAGTCTTTGGGAGGAGCCACTATACCAGATGCTTATGCTACCGCTATCAAAGCTGAGAATCATTTAATAGATTGCGGGAAATTGCCTCCTCGACCTATTGTGCTGATATTTCCTGAAATATCGACCTCTGTACAAGAGAGCGCATCGACTAGTGCACCAACAACTCCCCAGTCAACGTACTCATATGCGGCCGCTCCTGAAAGCTTGGCTTCCACATCAGGTTCTTCTAAGAATGAAATAGGTGACCTCAAAGAGATGTTGCGAACTATGGCAAATGACATAACAACCCTCAAGCGGAACCAGGCAACGCCTCCACGGCCCACATATCAAAACTATCAAGGTGGGTGCTCTACTTATCAGCAAAATCAATATCAGAATGCGCCTTGCACTAATCCTCCAGCGGCGGCTACTAACCAAATGGTTCTGGTGCCTACGCCACTGGCAGGTGCGTCGCCAAGCTCAAGTAGAGAATTAACCGCGGGACAAAATAATCTTATTGATGACATCAATCCATGGTGCTTCCCTTGCAACGATGCACATATGCCCTGAAATTGTCTGCGTGGCAACTTACAGCAAAAGGTAGCAGAGCAACGTAGTCAAGGTACTACAACAGAAAATGGAGAATACATATATGCCTCGGCAATGGAGAATGCGGTCCTTACCGGGCAAATGCAAGGAATGTCCTTAGAGCAAGAGTCCGATATTGTTCCTGATCATGCGCTCTTCTCATGGATGGAAGATGAGGAAATGGTGTTTGCCAATGACACATCCACAACCGAAACACCGCAGGAACAGTCTGACTATAACACATGCTCAAAGAGGAGATTCAGCGGTGAGCCCGTTGTTTCACTTTCGGACAGCCCGCAACGCAAAGGCGTATCCGATCGAATTCCTGGCGCTTCGACCATCTCTTTGCCTTCTCAATCACGGAAGGAAATTATTATAAGAGCAAAGGAGCAGAAATCTCCGAGCTCGTCACCTTTTAATGTGGTGGAGCAATTAAAGAAATCATCCGCTAATGTGTCTTTATGGGACATTCTAGCTATCCCGGAACATAAAACTATGCTACAAAAGGCGCTTCAACAAGAGATCAACTTAGCACCAACAGAGCCGTCTGCCAATACAAAAGTGGTTTATCAAATGCCACTAACTAAGGTTCTTGCAGACAAAGTGAAGGAATCCCATACGAAAGGCGGAGGTAGGCCAAAACCTCAACCTTTCTTCTTGACCCTCATTGTAGGGGAAAAGTTATTACACAACGCTATGATTGATTCTGGCGCTAGTACAATGGTTATGCCAAAACTGATAGCCAAAGCCTTGGGACTCAGCTACGAACCTATGAAGAAATGGGTGATGTAGCTGGATGGAAATAAAGTTGATACTGTGGGTGTCATCAAAGCGCTTCCGTTAACTCTATTTGCCTACCCAAGTATCACGGTTCCGCAAGATACAGTGATCATAGATGTTCCTCCTATGTTCGGTCTCTGTCTATCCCGAGAATTTACTTCAAAGGTGGGCGGATACTTGTCTTTAGATTGGTAACATCTAATACTTAGGACCAAGCATGGTGCAAAAATGAAGATAGAATCGGAGGCTCTACATTTCGAGCACGTGGCAGATAAGGCCCTGATCAATTTTGAAGCCGCACATACCTCTATCACCAAGCAGGACATGTATAGTGTCGAACTGCTAGAAGAAGAGAAGGTGAGTGGAGACCGAAATGATAAGGAAGATGCTCTATTAAGTGAACACATAAATAATGATCCTTTCGGGAATTATCATGCTACCAGATTGGGCACATATGTGATTTATGATGAAGACTAGGTTCTTCCGAAGGTTGCCAAAGAGTCCGGCGATAACCAAGCAAATGAGTTGTGGACATTGTATTTTGACGGAGCAAGGAGCAAAGTTGGAGCTGGAGCAGGGGTATGTTTAATATCCTCGCAGAATGAAAAGTTGTTGAGGTCTTTCCATTTCCAATTCGCCTATTCAAATAATGAGGCTGAATATGAAGGGTTAGTCCAAGGCCTAAGCCTAGCGAAACGAATGGGTATTAAGTAATTGATTGTGTTTGGAGATTCCGAACTGATAGTTAATCAGGTCCGAGGGATTTCTGTAGTGAAAAATGTTCGAATGAGATCCTATCAGCATCAAATCTGGGACCTGATTGAAGGTTTTGAAGCTTTCAACATCCTGACCATTCCCCGAGCGCAGAATGGAGATGCAGATCACCTGGCGGTGATTGGTGCTCAGTTTGATCCTGTCTCTGACTTGCTTCAGAACAAATATTCAGTGTGAGTGCTTATTCGACCAGCGATTCCCGACAATGATCAGAGTTGGCAAGTCTTTGAGAGCGATGAGCACATCGCCTCGTTTATTCAGCACTCAGGGGAATTTGCTGATCAACTTCAACCAAAGATCACCGAGGCCTACGAAGGACAAATTATGCAGCTGAAGTCAAATAAACTTCCAAAAGGATTAGTTACTCTCGAGAATCTTTTTGATTGTAGCGACGCTCAAAATGATAAGCGAAAGTTCGTGGCAGACAAAAGTTATTATGAAAACCTTTGGGTCTCTGATGATAGGAATCTTCGGGTCAGAAAAGATGTCCCACAACGAGATAAAGAAAGGCTTATCAGTTTCTGTGAAAAATATGGAGTGGTGGCCTATTCCTATGATGATCTAGAGAGTTACGATCCTGACATCATTCAACATACTATTGAGCTAACAGAAGGTGCGAAACCAGTCCGACAGAAATAGAGGCCAGTCAACCCTAAAGTTGAGGCGTTGATGGCACAAGAGCTAAACAAGCTCATTGAGTCACGTATCATCTTCCCAATCAAACATAGTACCTGGGTATCAAACCTGGTACCATTCAGAAAGAAGAATGGCGATATCCGCTTATGCGTGGACTTTCGAGACCTCAAAAAAACATCTCTAAAAGATCACTATCCATTGCCTTCTATGGAGTCGATCCTCCAGACTGTCGCAGGATCAGAAATGTTCTCTTTGCTTGATGGCTTCTCTGGCTATAACCAGATTCGAGTTAAAGAAGAAGATCAGCACAAGACTACGTTCACCATCAAGTGGGGAACATTTGCATATGCTAAAATGCCTTTTGGTTTATCCAATGCACGGGCAACTTTTCAGCGAGCTATGGACATCGCATTCAGCGAACTGATCAATAAGTTTATTCTAATATATTTGGATGACCTTACTGTGTTCTCTAAATCTAAAGATGATCATTTTGATCATTTGGAATTAGTTTTTCAAAAGTGTCAGGAGTTCGAGGTTTCCCAAAATCCAAAGAAATGTGTATTCAGAGTATCTCAGGGCAAGCTGTTAGGGCATGTTGTGTCTAAAGAAGGTATTTCAATTGACCTCGAACGAGTAAGGGCTATCAAGGAGCTTCCCCTTTCGGGAAATAGGAAAGGTGTCCAGTCTTTTCTCGGCAAAGTAAATTTCTTCAGCAAATTTATTTTTGATTTTGCGAGAATAATTAGGCCAATCACCCTAATGCTGAAAAAGGATCAAATTTTCAAACGGACAACGGAGGCTTGGGAAGCATTTGGAAAGGTCAAGGAAGTGATCTCCATAGCCCCGATGTTAATTAATCCAGATCAATGCAAAGATTTTATAATGTATGCCTTCAGTAGGAAGTCTAGTATCGCTACTGTTCTTACTCAAAAGGATAGTGAAGGAAAGGGAGAGCATCCAGTGGTGTTCTATTCTCGAACGCTAAAGGAATATGAGGTGAATTATAACTTCGTCGAAAGATAGGCTTTTGCAATAGTAAAGGGACTTAAAAAATTTTGCCATCTAATTTCCTGCAACAAAGTTCTGGTATATGTCGCACATTCTAGTGTGCGTGAATACATCATGGAAGGAGAGATCACAGAAAAAAAGGGCTAATTGGATTACCAAGATCCTGGAGTATGACATCAAGGTCAGGCCTACCAAGACTATTAAGGGCAGAGGACTGTGTGAGTATATGGCACAGAACGAGGAGGTACCTGCCAAAAAGGAATAGCCAGAGCTTGTCCTGATAAATGGATTGGGATCAGAAAATGATTGGCTGACAGATAGAATGAACTTTATGCAAACCAGAAGGTATCCACTAGGCCTCTCATCCCAAAAAAGAAGGTACTACCGGCTACAGAATTGTGGATATACGCTGATAGGAGTTCTTTTCAAAAGAAATTTCAATGGTGTGCTCCTGCAATGCGTTACTTCAGGGGAGGCGCAGAGGATCCTCGATGCATTTCACAATAGCGACGAAGGTGGACATTTCTCCACCAAAACTATCGCCATCAAGGTCCTGCGAGCTGGATATTACTAGCCTACACTTTTCAGTAATTCCTACTCTCTGGTAAGGGCTTGTAAAAAATGTCAGTTCTTCTCTGACAAGAGGAAGAATTCAACGATGGCCCTCAAACCTATCATGGCGGATGAACCATTTGCACAATGGGGCCTGGACTTCATCAGAATGATCAACCCGATTTCTAGTGCCAGACATAAGTGGATTTTGACAGCTATAGACTACTTCACAAGGTGGGCGGAAGTTGTTCCCCTTAAGGGGGCAACAGAAACAGAGATTGTAGACTTCCTCGAAGCACTGGTGACAAGGTTCAGCCCTCCGAAGACAATCATTTCGGACAACGCCAGAGCATTTCTAGGTACAAAGGTATGTCACTTTGCATTAAAAAATGGCATATTCCTTAAAACATCATCAAACTATTATCCACAGGGAAATGGCCTAGCCGAGTCGACAAACAAAAGCTTAGTCCGACTCCTTAAAAATGTTGGCTCAGAACACCAGAGGGAATGGCATAAAAATCTCCGAAAAGCGCTCTGAGCCAACCGTATAACTCCTAAGCAAGTTCTTAAGACTTCGCCTTATGAGCTGGTATATAGGAAGGAGGCGCTGTTACCTATCTCTATGGAGATCCCGACAATATAGTTATTGAAGTCTTTTGAGATAGAACAAAATGAAGCCATGGAGGTTCGGCTCGCCGAATTGTTGGAAGTATAAGAAAAAAGGGAGAATTCCCTAATAGCAATGACAAGTCATCAACAGGTGGTCAAATGATGGTTTGACAAGAAGGCCTTCGACGAGGGTCTAAAAAGTGGAGACTTAGTGCTAAAATATGACAGCAGGGCTGCAAAGCCAGGTTGACATGGTAAATTTGATAGCCTATAGGAGGGACCCTTCAAAATCATTCGGTGTATGCAACACAACGCTTTTGAGCTGGAAAATATGGAACAAGAGCTGTTAGGAATCCCGGTTAATGGGATTCATCTTAAGTTGTTCCATTAGGCATTAAGCTCTACCTTGTACAGTTGTAAATAGAACTTTTTATTTCCTTTCCTGTTTTTGGCCTATTCTTTTTCTAAGAATTAGTTGTCTTTCTGTGTATTTGCTCATTATCGTTGGCGGGTAAAACACCAGAGTTGATTTACACAAAATACACTCATGCATGGAGAATAGCATGCAAAACTTGCAAACCCAAAAACTTTTAAACACAGAAGCAAAAGTGCATAGATTTTCCTTAAAAATGAGAAGTATATATTTATATATATGTTCTTTAGTTACAAAATGCCTAGGATGCCGATTTCCAAAATGTACAAGTATCAGGGCTTATATTAGATACAACAGCCTTTTATCAGGCTCATCTAAAACAGGAAAGTTACAAAGTGAGCAAGTAGGAAAAGGGGTTATCTATCCAAAGGAATGACTGGCAGCAATCGACGCATTCACTACAACGTCCGCTTCTTCCTCTTCCACAGGCTCGTCAGCGGCACTGGTAGCATCATTTGGCACAATCGCCAATGGCGGTGGAAACACCAGGTTCATGAAGTCAGTGTACCGGTCTACGTCATAGAAAGGTATCACGTTGTAGCTCTGAAACAGGAAGTGTAGGGCCTGAATAACTCTCTACTGATGCTGGTCATGGGTCTATAGGCGGAATCCGTTGAGGAATGGCAGCCAAACGATGACAGCTTCTTTTTCGATAAAGTGACGCAGGTCGCTGGCTGTTGGCAGGCCTATCCCATATGCAGCATGTGCAACAACCTCACCGAGCCCATTCAGGTATTTCTTCAGAAATATTTCTTTAACCAGCTTAAGAATAAGTGGTCAGGGAATGCAAATGTCCAGCATGGACACTACAAAGTGTGAGCATATGTCGGTATTCACCCTATACTTATCCTCATATTCTACGCAATCCTTGCCTAGGACCCACTTAATGGCTACTAGAACCAGCGAATGCTTGTTCTTCGTCATCCTTTTCAGCCTCCTAGTGGAAATCTCACCTAGAAACGCCGTCTGTGATTTAAATGAGGTTAGGCGAATTGGGGTATCCATTTTTCCTAACACTGTCCCTGGACTTCTAAGTTAATGCTGGAATTGTGCACCACCTAACCTGTGAAAAGACTTGTTTAACAATCTGCTACTGACCTATCACCTCTTAAACGCTAAGTATGTTTTGTTCACTATCTACTGGCCTATTTATAAAAAAATTGACAAGACACATGCCAATCCGCCTCTAAAAAACGTGATATTATGCTAGCTTCCATCTCGAAAGCCGAGTCTACGTTTGTTCACATTTTGGGCTGGTACATGCATGATAGCATGGCTCAAGGCATGCTTAATTAAATGGAGTTGATTAATTAGTCTTAAAAATGTGGTACTTGTTGGTGAAGAGACGTATGGCCGTAGACTTTTGTGTCACGTCTCAAGTGCATCCCAGAGCCCAAGGCGATACTCATATCTTTTCAGGCGGTGATCATTTGCTTGGCGTAATCATTCCGGCCAAGATATTAATTGCCAGTACATGCTAGCGCAAGGTTAGAAGGCTAGTTGCAAGCTCAATTTCCAAGGAGATCAAGGAGTATCACCTGATCGCCCAAATGTAATGATGAAATCCGGCTGCCTCAGAATAGCAATCAGTTCATCTTGCACGAGTTGCTAGATTAACAGTACATGCCGAATTAAATGCAAAAGGCTTTCGCCTACCACCTTGGAAAAAGTTGCTATTATTGCATGAAAAAGCTTAATATTTCAAAGTCTTTTTACAAACGCAAGGGAAGTGCAAAGTGTTTTCTGTCTATCTATCTAGAGCAAGCATATTCACAGGCTAGAAGCTTGCAAGTTCTATAGAGAAAGAAAAATGTTAGAATCTCTGATTCAGCCGATGCAGGAGGAGATTAGCCAGGAACTGTTCATGACTATTCATTCTTCGGTTGAGGTATACGTATATGAGGATGTAGCATATGCCACGCCTGGTATACCCGTGAAGATGAGAAGAGCCCACACGGAGGAGCTGGATAGACCAAAGGAATGGAGTAACCAGAAGAAGGTTAAAGAAAAATGGGATAATATCTACGACCCAAAGCTTGTAAGAAACCCTAAATCCCTCAAAGAGGCAGCTTGTGCAAGGTTATTAGCAACAAAGGCAGACCAATTCACGGCAAGTAGAGTTTGGTATAGCGGTCTCCCACAATACATGGTCCCATTGGTGCACTATTGCCCGGAGGTGGTCGATGCGGCTTTTTAGTGCTATAATCCAGATACCCACTACATTGAAGGTCACAATTTAAGGGTTCATATCAGCCTAGAAGCTATCTGGCAAATGTTATGTATCCCAGATCCAAGCAGAAGGAAGGAGACTATCGAGCCTTTTTGCCCAAGCAAGGGGGAGAAAATATGGAAGAAAATGAAAACTGGCTCCGATTTCTTGTTAGAGGAGACTAATAAGAAAGGTATCGCTTCTGCTAAGGCACCAAGTATCCCTTTATCACATGGTTCATTCCACGATGATCTCCAAGACGCCATGTCCATGCTGGCATTTGTTTGCGGCCGAGACTCTGATGAGAAGATCGAGGCGTTTCAGCTGGGCCCTGCAATACAGTTTCGCAAACAGCATGAACTCTTATGGTATAATTTTGCTGAGTTCATGGTTGAAGAAATGATACATCAAATGGAGAATTATCAGGCGGAGAAGAAGTTTAGATTTCTTTCCTACCTGGTTCACATGTTCCTGCATCAGAATTCAAATTTCTTCACTCGATTTATTCCGCTATCAATTTTTTATGAGCAGAATAAAAGAAAGACGGTGTCTACATGGACACCTTTCCTTTCTGCAACATATCAAAATTATGCATTCGCGGACTATTTCATAGCCCCAGTTTTGAATGATTTAATCAGAGAAGGTGATATCGTTCGGCTCACCTAGGAGCAGACTGGATTTATGCAAGGCTACACCCCTGCTTGTGACTGGTTCTTAGGCAAGGATTTCACAATCTTTCGAATGCGGGGCTTTACTGGCAAACATTTCATGCTCCCGCCTTGCGTCACCGATAGAGTGCTCGTGCTGGAAGTTTTCCGACAAGTGTGTGTCATTGATTTCATGTTCTGTAGCAACAGAAGTGTCAAGAAGAAGGGATTCTTCACTTGTTCGAAGAGTTTCAAGTCAGTAACTCTAGTTAAAAAATAATTGCACAAGCTGTTAGAGGAAAAGCTAGCACATCTAAGGTTGGTACTGATAAATGATAAGTGGGAGTACAACCCTTTCAATGACCTGCCAGAACCATATATGAAGGTTACCCATGTTCCCCGACCATACTGGGAGAAGCGTCTTAATCCGCGGATGGGTAGAGAGGAAGATTTTGTTGAATTAGTGCAAATCCCTACACCGGCTACCAGGGGCCCATGTCACAAGTTCTACTTTCTAGTGGCTGTGGCCAAGGATAATATTCTGATGGAGCGCAACATGTATAACAAGTTGAAAAGGGGCGAAGAATGAAGTGATGAAAAAATAAGAGTTTTATGGAAATATCGCCAGGAAACAACACAGTTGGATGCTCCTTATAATCAATTGAAGGACAACCAGGAATTTGACAAATGGTGGAATGAAGGCCACCCCAGCTCGATCTCTAGTGTTGACAGGAGTGAAGAAGGAGAGGGATTCGAGGAGCGTGAAGAAGAAGCAGCGGTATCATCCTCTTCAGCGCAAGGGGGTAACGTCTCTGGACATGCTGCCTATGTGGCCACTAATGTACGCTTTAATATATCAAAAGGCTCGCATACACATACTTGGGCCGCTAAATCGGCCAAGCTAACGCCTTAGCAGAATGATCTGACTGCTAAAATTAGTGAGTGTCCGCCTGCGAAAAGGCAATGCACGGAAACTGTTATCGGAGGTGTTTCGCATGAACTCGCTGGAGGAGAAGTGCCCGCTGCTAGCCAAATGCCAGAGTTTGCAGGCGAGTCACGAACGATCCTAGAGCCACCGCTGACCAGTCAACAGGTACATTTCACTCCTTCTCTCGCATCTCATTCCTTTGTATCCGCCCCTGCTCCGTTAGCGACTCCTGTCATAGGTCTGAGCCCTCCACCTTTTGCTTCTGGTCCAGCTTATTCGGTTGGATTTTCCTAGTATTCGCAGGCCCAACCGTTTATAATTACTCCTCTGAGTATACTTACGCCTACTATTGCCGCTCATATTTTCCTCACCTCGCTTTCAGAAAATGTTCCCCCTGTCGGCCCCCATTCTTTTTTCGCTATGCTTACTGATCCTTTTCCATTGCAACAAGCCTATACCCAGTCAGCAACTATCCTTCCCCGACCAATGAGCCTTACGACTGAATCTCTGATTCAACCGCTGCAAATGCCTAGCCCTGCCAATAGTTCTCAAGCCAAGCTATGGAATGTGCCACACTTTTCTCCGTAAACTGTCACTCTCCAGAAGAAGCAAATGCATGTACCTATGAAAATTACCTATCCCTATGCCCTGCCTTCTGGTGTTCCTTTCGCAGGTGGGCTAGTATCATCAATAGCTGAATTTATAACACAGATAGATTGTGGAAAAAAAGTGCGTGCAAATAGAATGAGGCGACGCAAGGCAAATGATGACAATGCTCCCACCAAGCCGAGAGTACAAGCTTCATATGATGAGGCCCGACAAGAATTAAAATTAGTAACCATGTACCCAAGGATAAACAAGCCTCAGGGAGAAATGCAACCTGAAGATTATGAGATCTATGCTGTCAGACTTGACATGAAGATAGCCCGACCACAAGATAAGGTCGAAATCATGGAGGAGACGCAACGGGTGGTCACTTTCGACTTCCTCAAAACTGGTCGCTAGTTAAAGAAGAAGGATGAGCAGCTTAGGGCAGTCAAGGAAAGGGTGAGCTTTCTAGAGACAAAGGAGAAATCCTTAGAGGCCGATATCGCCCGGATGACTAAAAGAGTGCTGACAACAGAGAATGAGGGAAACAAGCTTCATGGCAAAATTGCAAAAACCTAGGTTGCTGACCCAGGCGGCCCGACAGAGCCTACAGTCAAAGGAGGAAGAGATTGAATGCGTCCGTGTTGAGTATAGTCAGAGGATGGCACAAAAAGGTGAGGAGTTGGAGTGCCTACAAGAGCAGTATTAGCAAAAGGTACAAGAGAAAGATGACGAATTCAAAAGCCTAAAGGCTAAGCTAGAAGAGGAGCTCCGAGAGACAAATGCTTCTCTGGAGGAGCAATCGGCTAACCATTCTCAAGCTGAACAAAATTGGAATAAAGAAATGAGCAGCTATGGGGAGCAGTTAGCATCCGAGAAAAAGAAGGCAGAATTAGCTAAGACCCTCATTTCAAGGGGCGTAGAGATTTCTTCGCTTAAAGCCTCTCTGTTACCTGCCCCTGCCCAACCTGATGTCATTTCACTGGTTAGGCAATTGTACATTTCTCACTGGGAGAAAGTCAAGACCTTCTACCTAACACTACAGCCTACCCTCCGATTTATCGCCGAGGCATCAAGGCTAAATCAAGAGGCCAATGACACAATGGAGCAGTTCCCACATTTCATCCTAGAGAAGGTTCCTAAGGCAAGGGACTTGCTCAATAAGCTATAATTAGTCTCAGATGAAATCCTTGCTGGGGCAGGTATCGAAGATCGAGACATTGCTGCTCAAACAACAAATAAATTCATTCATTGTCACTCCGCCTTCTAGCGCACTAAGGCAGCGATGACTTTTCTAGGCAAAGCACTTGATGGCATTCGGGGAAGTTTCTCCAAGCTAGGCAAGCTGGGGCTGTCATCCCCATTCCTCGAGGATGGTTCCATTACGACAACCACACAGATCGCGGAGGTTATTGAGCAGAAGAAAATTGACCCAGAGGCATTCAGGGAGTTCGGCAGTTCCCCAATGGCAGCCGACATTGAGACGATCATTCATCCACTCTCCCTGCTGCTTTTCCATATCCAAGCAGGTGCCGGCCTACCTGAGGTACTGCCTCACAAGGAAGTTATTGATCTCCGTGGGGCACAATAAAATTTCCGCAGCACGGCTAAGCCGTTCGAAGGTAAATGGTTGCCCTTGCAGGTTGCTCTTTCAAAACTCTAACTCCATTTTCCCTATGGATAAAAGCTCTGGTCTGCAGAACTAGAGTATTTTTGGGTTCTACGTTCCTTGTCTGAAACGCCCTTGATAGTCGCCAAAAGCTGTTAAAATAAATATTCAAATAGCTCCCTTCGGGTTCTTTTGTAAATGTTCGTGCGCCGGCCTGTGCGTCGCCAAGTTTATTCAGCTTTCCGTCAAGTTTTGATCTTCCCCTTTGCACATCCTCACTTCGCAGCTTCGGGTAGCGGCTTCCCTTTCAGGTCCCGAAAGGCTGCGCTGGGCGTCCACGTGTCTCGCTGGCGGAGGATTATATTTCTTTTTGCCTTGAGGTCTCTTCGAGTTACGAAAGCCTTCTGCGGGGGCCATCACTTCTAGGATTGTCAGAGGGACCCACATCTTGCTATGTGGTAGCGTATCACAAGCTTTTCATGCAGGGATGAAATAAGCAGTTGTGGGCTGCAAAATACTTCCGCAGGCCTTCTCTTATTTTGGCGGGCCCTACCTTCTGCCAGGTGGCGGTCGTTCGCAACCTTTTCAACACAGCAAGGAGGTGAACACCGCGGGCTGCTAAATGTTGCCACGTGTCTTTCGCACCCGGTTTATGCAGCTTTCTCTCCATATCAAGAAGGACCTCAGCCCCTTGAACACGTGTTGCTTCTTCGCAATCTCTCGGTAGCAGTAAGAGGAATTCTCATTTGTGTAGTGATGGGCTGCCACGTGCCTTACACTGATCATCGAAGCAAGCGATAGGCTGGCTGAGGGAAACTATGCTATTGGGTGCTGCTCTTCATGAATTCTAAAGCGGTAGATGACACTTGTAGCCTCGGGCTTGTCTGGGACCACTACCATCATTGCAAAGGGTGCGCCTGCAACTGGATGACCAGATGTTGTGTTCTAACTCATTGCCATTATAACGACATTGAGGAATCTTTTGATTCTGGCATCATTACAGGGGATTGGGAAATATTTTCTTTTACAGCTCTCCAAAGCAGTGGGAATTGTCCCCCCGGCTATATATACTCTCTCAGCAGTGAGAAAAAAAAAGATTAGAATTTAAGAAAAAAGATACTAGTTTTAGCAAGAGACACCAGGCCTCTCTTATATGTTTTATTTGCAAGAAACTTTCAGACTGTGCCAACTGTTCGGTCTTTCTATTTTTCATGTATTGATTAAACTGTAAACTGTGCTTTTTATTGTCTTAAGCATTTCATTTGACAAGACTTCTATATATTGAATACAAGCTTGCTTATCTAAATCATGTCTAAATAACTCTTCTTAGTAGTAAGGGTGTATGCGATACTATTTTATGTCAATAAATGAATTGTTTATGCTATAGCTTAAAGTCTCTGATGCTTTGGAACGTGACAACACCATTCAGGCCCTTAAATCCATGATTTATCATGCCCATCAGCAGATTTTGGCGCGTCACCTTAGATTAGACTTTCTTTCATTGTATCCATTTCTTTTTCCCTTTCTAAAACCCATTATAGAAGAAGTCAGCTTCTTTAAAAATCTGGAGGTTACTCAATTTGGTGCAAAGGGGTCCCCCTTGAATTGAGTTTCCCATAAGGCACTGTTACCTCGTTAATTTCTGGCGTCAACAAATACCATTCTAGAGCATAATATAAAGTAGGTTTAAGTCTAGCTGCTCCTACTGTCAATGAAACACATAAGCAACATTTACAAATCTGGCAAGATCACCAGCATACAGAAACCCCTGTCTTTAAATCATCTCCATCTATGCTAAGAAAATCAAGAAGATACATCACCTCCTCTTCCTGGCGAACTGCAAAAAAATGTCTTACTTAAAAACCCTATCTTGCTTTCCTTCTAACTTTTCTAACTTTCTTCTAGCTTTTGAATTTTCCAGCTTGCTAACTAATCTGCTAACTTTGTTTCTAAACTTTCTAACCTGTCTAAAACTTACTGTCTCACTCGTCTAACTCTTCTTAACCCTTACAAATGAGGCGAAATGCCATATTTTTATAAAACGCGTCAGATGTGTCGGCCCAGTTTAGGGTTTACAATAAGTCGGTCACAGAACAAGTCGACCCTAGAAGAGTTTGAAACAAAGTCAAACATGCATTAAATGCAAGGGCACCGACCAGATCGGCCCAGGATCTGCCACATAACTCAGATCAAAATGCGTGAAGAAGAGGCAAAGCAAAACAATGAGGAAGCATGAATTTTGATGTAGATTTTCATTAACTACTTCCCCCACTTCACCCATACCTTGTTCCATTATGGCCTTCGTCATCAAGAAAATCCTCTGCAAGTCATACACAAGTTGCATAGGCAAAACCCTAGTTTTCCATTCAATAGCATTAATATCATTCTTCAACTGCCCCATCGTATTATCCTAGTCTCTCTTGTTGGATTGATATTCATTAATGACTACACTATAAGTTGTTGCATCATCTAGCTGGTGTTCAGTTACTATATCCTATGATAGCCCTAGTCCTTTGTAGTAGGGTATTCATATTCGCATCTGAAACCTCGAACTAGAATAATGTCATCTCGCCCTCAGGAACCCTACTCTTTTTGTCCAATTTCATTATTTTTCTGCTTTAGAGATGGATGATCCCCCTGTGTCCATTAGCCTTTCCAGCCGTTGTCTTGCTAGACTCAGCCTACATCCATTAAACACCAATGTGAGAATCCAATTATTGAGAACATTTCATCAAAGTGTTAGCTCAAAATCATGATAAAACCATTAAATTAGCCATTAAGCATCAACACTGAGAAGTTCGGGATTTCAAGTTAACCGGGGAAAAACAATCTAGAAAGAACTCTAGAAAATTTTGAACCAAGCGGATTCTCCTAATGAAGCACCAATGCCAACAATAAATCATTAGAATGAACAAAAGCAACATACAACAGTGAAATTCATCTAGATAAAGCAAGATATTTTTAAGCATTCATCATTAGATTCATCAATTTTGTCCAATTTCTTAAATTCCACAAACCATAGCAGAGAATTCAGAAAAATACAGCCAGATCAGAATTCTGCAAAGAGTGCAAAAACTCTGGACACTAGCACATTTCTAGGAAATCGAAGGAATCCAGGAAAATCCGATTGGGTAGGAAAATCTCGAGGTTGACAGAAAACCCAAAAATCGACAATCCAACACGCATTTGCTCAAATTGACCGAAGGTCACAAATTTGAGGACCCTAGGCATGGAAATCGTTTAACACGAGCCTCCTACAGATCTTCTTTGAATCCTAGGCTCAATCAAAGGTAGATCAAGATGAAATGGCGATGGCCTAGGCATGAAACCCTAGATTTTAACAATGAACTCACAGGGCAAGCCATGAAATTCCCAAACACATAGGAATTTGAACTCCAAGCAAGATCAAAACATTTTAAAGCACAAAAAGATTGAACATCTCAACTGAGGAGAACACAATTGATAAAGAAAAATGGCATAAAGCTCCAAAAATTGATCAAACTCAGAAACCCCACGGCCAAATAGAAATCCAGAAAAATTCGACGTAGGTAGAATTCCACGAAGGTTAGAAATCTCTGAACTGCAGTGTAAAACAAGCCGAGCCAAAATTCGAGTGCAATCCGGGAAAACAGAGGGAAGGAGGAAAAACTGGGAAAATCCGACCGGGGCGAACAATCCCGAACTGGCTCAAAAACCCAAACAACAGCGTTGAAATCAGAGTTTGCAAGAAAAATGGGAAAATCCAGGTGAACCAGAAAATCCTGAACTAGGGTAAAAACCCAAACCTCACCCAAAACATACTATTTTCAATATGTAACTTGGGGAAAGAACTTGGGAAAGCAAGATAAACATACTAAGCACGTGCCAAGGCAAAGCAAAACCTCAAAATTGAAGGGGGAGAAACATAAAGAGCAAAAGGAAAAGAAGGTCCCATTTTAATCAAATTTAAAATGGGTTGGTTATGCAAGGCATAACAATTGGTGACTTGGCTGGGAAAATGGTTTAACCATTTTTAGGAAACTAAGGGATTCAGTTACACAAAACTCCTAGTTTATGGACATCACAATTCCAGTTAGGTCAGTTTCAGTAAACAAAGTTGAACTAGAATCTCAAATGTAAATCAACACTGGCTACCTTTGAATCTATGTGTGTGCTTGATGGTGCATCAGCCTTTTACGAAGTTTTCCTCATATTTTGAATGATTATGCATAGGATTTGAACTACATGAGTTGATTCCCTTTAACTGTTGTGCAGTGATATCTTGGGCATTTCTCCGTTGCCAGTCAAGCGTCCATAGCTCTGATGGAGATACCTCTAGTCTTCTCACAACATTTCTCTACTGCCAGTGAGGCGTCCATAGGCCCGTTAGAGATACTGGAATCACCCATTCAGTATTGAGTTTTCTTTTCTTAGATAGTTCTCTTTTCTTTCTTTTTTGAAGTTCCTTCATTCAATTCCTTGTTAATATGTTAGATGTCCAACATCTGTGCTGGGTTGAAAACTACCATGGACCTCATAACAACATCCGAGGAATCATATTTTTCATTCAAATCTTGCAACACCATCATCCTAAAATAGATATACCATTACAAAAGGAGATGTTTCTGATTATTTGTGACAGATTCAGTTGTAGTTAGTGGAGATTGCTTACTTTACACCTTGTTTTCAATGACTTTCCACAACTTTCATTGACAATGGACATAAAAAAAGAACTTAGAAGTAAATCATCCAATCAAAAAACCTGAAAAATATCTAAACCAACTTCTCTCCTAGTAATCAAAGTATACTTCAGATAACAACCCCCCTTACTCAATTGAATAAAATGAAGGGCCCCACAAAAAAGGAAAAAATAAAATGAACGAAACAACAAATAATTTACATATATACAACCCAAAAAAATACTAGACCCTTTTACGACCCAAAATAATGTTTAAGAAACTATTCGTTTATAGGTAATGGAATAGGTTCTCCTATTAAACTAATCAACCATAAACTATTTTCTCCTAGGATTTCAACAATTTGATAGGGACCCAACCAAAGCTTATCAAACTTCTAATGGTCATCCTTCTTTTCATTGGCTTTACCCCATAGTAAGACAAAGTTTGATATCCTGAAAGCCTTGACTTTGGCTCTTTTTTCAAACCAACATTTGACAATAGCCTGGTGCCTAAAGAATTGCTGCAAAACATCTCTCTGCTCTTCTAATTTCAACAAGCCAGCTAACCTTTCTTCAATCCTATCATCACTAAAGTAAAATTCCTGCATAAATTTTAGGACAAGTATTTGCAAGTGAATAGGGAACACGAGCTCTTGGCCATACACTAGCTTAAACGGTGAAGTCTTCAACGCAACCTCGATCCTAGTCCTATCTACCCATAACACAAATCTTAGCTAGGTATGCCAGTCTCTAGGATTGTTCTCTAACAGTTTTTTGATTACTCCTAGGAGATTCTTATTAGTTGATTTTGCAACTCCATTTCCTTGTGGATAATAGTTTGAAGAATACTTTAGAACAATCCTATGATCATAGGCCCATGAAATGAACTCAGCAGAAGAAAAGGTAGGGCCGTTGTCATATACCAGTGCAAAGGGTACTCCAAATCTGGTTGTGATGCATTCAATGAGGAACTTGATTACTACCTCTGTTGTGCTATTCTTGCAAGGTATAGCTTATGTCCATCTCATGTAGTAATCTGTGGCAGTAAAAATGAATTTATGTCCTGTAGAAGAATTTGGGTTAATTACCCCAATAAAATCAAGTGCCCATTTGGAAAATGGCCTTACCTCATAAACAGGTTGCGATGGCATGGTTGGAAGACACTGTCTTGATGTAGAAGTTTGACATATATGACATGTCCTTACATGTTGGTGGGCATCCTTAAACACCCATGGCCAATAATAACCAGATCTGAGGATCTGATGTGCTAAAGAATCTATAGAACCATGACCCGTGCCATGTTTCCCATGAAATTCAACAATTGTGTGCTTAGCTTCTTGTTGATCAAGGCATCATAGATAAACCTCCTCAAAATTATTTCTGTATAAAAATCCTCCTTTGAGCATATAATGGGAGCTTTTCATTCTTAGTTCTCTCCTCTAAGTTGTATTCATTCGCTCTGGGCACTGATTATTGAGCATGAAATAAATAATATCGGCATACCAAGAGTCATTAGAAAAGGATTGTGTTGTGTACTGCTGACAAATACTGTTCTTACCAGCATCCACCATTGTTTTAGATAGGCCTTGACCTCAGAAAAGTTTTGTAGGGTGCATCTTGAAATTGAACTCCTAGAAAATAGCCATCCATTTCCCCCTTCGTTCTCCCAACTCTTTCTGCATAAGTAGAGTCTTCACAACAGCATCAGGAACCACAACAATAATCTGACTTTGGAGGATATAATGCCTGATCTTCTTGATAGCTCTAACCAACGCAAAAGCTTGTTTCTCAAGATATGGGTACTTGACTTCATAATTCTTAAACAGAGAGCTCATGAAGGAAATTGGCCTTTCATCCCCCTCCTCTCTTCATTGTGTGAGGACAGTTGCACATGAGTGTTCAAAAGAAAAATAATAAATATAGAATGGCTTCAAGTAGTTAGGGCTGGTGAGGACTGGTGCCTTCGAAATGGATTTCTTAACTTGAGGAAAAACAACCTTTTCCTCATTACTCCATTCTATTCTATCATCTTTCTTCATCATTTCTTTCAAAGGTTTAACAATTTCTGAAAAAATTGTGATAAAATTCCTCACAAAGTTGATCTTTCTAAAGAAAGATCTCATCTCCTTCTTACTTCCTAGCATGGTTATCTTCATAATAGACTCAACTCGGTCTGGATCTATCGATATCCCTCTTTCCAAGATTATGTGTCCCAAAACTTTCCCTTTAGAAACCTTGAACACACACTTTTTAGGATTCAGAGAAACACCATATTGGATACATCTTTCAAGAACTTTAGCCAAGTCTGTAGCATGGTTTAGTCTATCTTTAGAGAATACTGTCAGGTCATCCATATAAATGATGATGCACTTACCAATCAAATCTTTGAACGCTATTTCCATTGCACGTTGGAAGGTTGCTCCAGTGTTTATCAAACCAAATAAAATTCTCCTATAAACAAATGTTCCCCACTTAGTAGTGAAGGTTGTATTCATTATATCTTCACAATTAACAATCACTTGATTGTACCCAGAATAACCATCTAGGAATGACATCATTTGAGACCCATTGATAGTTTGCAAGAATTCATCCACAAAAGGGAGTGGGTAGGTGTCTTTTTCTGAAGCTCTATTCACATTCCTGAAATCTACACATAGCCTGATCTCCCCATTCTTTTTACGAACTGGAACCAAGTTAGCCACCCATGTTGAATGTCGTACAAGGAAGATTATTCTTGCAGAAAGAAATTTATGAACTTCCTTAAAAATCAATAGTTCAATCAAGGCATTGACAGGATGCTATTTCTGCCAAAATGGTCTAGCTTCAAGCTTCAAAGGAATAGTATGAGTTATCACAGAAGTATCAAATGTTTTGAGATCTTCATACCCCCAAGCTATTGCAGCAATATCTTTCTTTAGTTCCCTCAATATATCTTCTCTAATTGCTTCAGGGCAGACTTTCCCTATGTAAACATTCCTTTTAGGGTCATAGTCAACTAAGTTAAGAGTTTCATATTCACCTCCCTTATCTTCGGTTGATACCTTTTCCTGAGCCCTTGGATTTGAATCAAAAACTATTTCTAAGGCCACCATTCCCTTGGGAATGCTATTACTTATTAAATTGAGGACACCTTCTATATTGCAGTCTTCGGGGTTCTAGTCTCCTTGATCCATGTCGGACTCATCGATGATCTATCCTTCGAAAACATCTGAGCTTGTTAGAAAAGAAAGGATACGTCGATCATCGTCGAAGACTTGAAAGTTCCTAACATTATCAGGGACAACTAGGGTGGATATCAATTCTACTAAGAATCTCTTGAGCTTGGAGCCTTGCATGGGCTCTAGGGTACTTGCAACAACTAATGAATCAACTATTTGATTCTCCTCTCTAGGGATTAAACTAATCTTAAAAGCATCAAAGTCTTCAATCAGGTTCTACACCCGATTTCTATAAGCTGCTAGCCTTTTATTGTGACATGTGTACTGGCTACATACTTTCTTGATAATCACTTTTGAATCTCCTTTAACCATCAAGGCAGTAACTTTCTTCTGATGTGCGAACATCAGTTCCTGAGCTAATGCTTCATATTCCACTATATTGTTAATGCATCCAAACTGTAACCTGTAAGAAGAAAAAAAAAATTCCCTTTTGGGTTGGTTAACTCAATTCCAGCACCACACCCTATTTTAGATTTGGATCCATCAAACACGAGGGTCCATAGCTGATTATGAGCTGGGGTTGATCTCTTTGAGCTTGTTGTGGGTGCTTGGATAAGATGAGCCATAGGTGGGGTCACTTGATCTTTTGCACCAAATATTGGGAATGGGTGTTTAATAGGTTCATCAGGTGAAATATCCAATTCTCGCTTAGATATATCATGTAATCCTAGGATATCTTTATGACAGTTATCTATATCTTTGTTTAACCCCTTGGGTTTTGTATACTTGTGAGTGCAGGGGTATCAAACAAACACTGGGGTTGTTCAACATAACTATGTTGGTCCGGTATTATGACCGGGGTAAGTTCAGTTTGAGGAGGGACTTCCTCTAAATGTATATTATCCCTGGTTAACATTATTGCATTTTTGGCTTCAAATGAGAAGTGATCTGAAACAGTCTCAAGGTGATTTGGGCTAGTTTCTTCAGTTTGGAAAGCATGATTTCGAACACTGATGCAGGGTTGGCAGGTCAATTCTGAATGATTTTGGTAGTGCACCCTGCACCAATTTGGGAGTAGAAGACTCCACAAATCAATATCTTCCCCTAAGACCAGCTGATCCTGTTGCAACTTCCTGATCAATACCTGCTAGTTTACACTAACCATGGGATTAGGGAATTATTTTATTGACAAATCATTAGAATCAAGAACCGAAAGAGTTATAATTTCCTCTCTTTTATAAACCCCTATCTTGGTTTCAAAATAAGCTACCTCGTTGGGACAGTCATACTTAGTGATGAAATTTTTGAGGAAAGGTTCACTCTCAATCCTAATATGCATAGGAATTCCCCCCCATCGTAGCCACATGTGTGAAAAGTAGAGGGAGAGATATCCCCCTATACTCTTCATTATATCTCTGCTCAAAAGCATACCGTAAGTCTTAGGAATGTTTGCTACCTGAATATCCATATTGGTTTGAATCCTAGGGTAGACCCTACTTATACATGTATATTTATCAATTCTCCAACTACATTAACCTTTGTTCTATCAAGTTGGATGATCTTATTTTTTTGGATAGGATTCAATCCCAATTTATTGCATACAGAGAATGGCATAACATTGCCAGAAGCCCCCGAATCTAGTAGAAAATTGTGTAGATTCTTCCCACAGATTCTCAAACTTAAAAGAAATGGTGGGGTCCCTACCTTGTTTCTGAACAAAGTTGCATTCATGTCTGCAGTGGGTGCCATCTTGGTTTTCCCTTTTAATTTATTAGCTTCTTCCAAAGCTTTCAACACTATATCTCATTGGGAAGGGCACCATTTTAGAATGTCAAAGTATGATAAAGAGCTTTTTTGTTTCTGCATCTCAGACAATATCAAATTTTGTGTTATAACTTGCATTATATTTGAAAACACTAGATGAATTACCTTTTCTAGGGAAGTCAGGCGGACCCTTCGGTGGAGGAGGGTTTTTATCAGCACTCTAATTTAGAGGCACCATGTGGTTAGGTGGTTTTGTTGTAGTTAACATACCCTTATTCTGGTTTCTTAGAAAGTGTCCTCCCTTGGTCTGAAAGTCTTGGGAATCATACACATCTTCCTCTAGTTCATTCTCATTCTGCATTGGGAATGAAGGTTCTTCTTCGAAGAGGTCATAAGCCATTGATGTATCCACCAAGCCACCTCCTTTATTTGAATTCCCTTGGAACATTTGGGCATCTTCCTGTGCCATATTCACAACCTTCTCCATTTTAGGACAGTTCACCTTGAAATGAGTTGCAGTATCATGCAACCTGCACCAATTAGTCATAAAATTGAGGTCAGCCACATTTGTAGTATGTGGCTTGTCCTCATTAGCTTGATAATTGTGAAAAACCCCACCATTATTTGGCCCTGTGTTCCATTGTCTGTTGTTATTAGGCCTCTGGTTATATCCTCTATTCTGATTTTGATAGCCTTGGTTAGGGAAGTTTTGACCTAGATAATTCCTCTAGCTTTGATTGTTGTTCTAATAACTACCCTGATTATTGTTATTCTCATTAGGGTAATTACCTTGGTTAGCATAATTACCTTGGTTCTGAGAGGGGTTCAGTTTAAGCTGAGCCATGTCATTTGTGACTTGGGACAGAGTTTTCTTAAGGGTCTCCACCTCATTTGTGAGTTGAACTATCTTTTCACTCTCAACATTCTTAGCAACAGGTGGCTAACTGACAGGATTTAGTATTCCAGCTTGATTATGATGACCATGTGGACTGTGATGAGCCTGTGATTGTTGAGAGAAGTTAGGAGCTCCATTGGAAAAGAATGGAATAGGAGATTGAGTTTGCAACTCAGACATAGGTCCATAATGGGAAGGAGACATCCCTGGGATAGTATTGAATAAAGGGGTTGGATTAGGCATCTGATACCCCATAGAAGGAAAACCTCCTCCCAAGTTCCCTTGTTGAGAGCTAGTTTGTTGTTGCAACTTGATGGCTAGATGATAAACTTTAGACAGAGAATCAATATATGCTAACTGATAAGTCCTTTATATGAACAAGCCAAGCAAAGGGTCTATAACCCTAAAATATGCCTGAATGACACTATTCTTAGCAACTAGATAGGGGTCCTGCAATCTCCTATATATTTGTTCAAACCTTGTATTAAACAAGGGCAGTGATTCACATGGCTCCTTCCTAATGGTAGCAAATTGATGGAACAAAATGACTGGATCCACTTAAACCCTAAACTGATTGATGAAAGCATTCTCCAGATCTATCCAACTTAGAATAGAACCTTGTGGAAGATTTAGGTACTAGTTGTATGCCATATCCCCTAAGGAATAAGGGAACAACCTACAAACCACATCATGGTGAGCTATTTGGGATTTGGTACAAGCATCCTTAAAAGCTTGTATGTACTCCTCGACACTCCTTGATTCACCATGAATGTATTTGGGGAAGAATATCTTAGGATTCTTAGGAATATCATGAAAGCCTCTGGGAATAGTCCCCAATGGAGAGGGATTATTCACAAAAAATTCCATTGCTGGTGGTGGTGGAGGTTGAGCCAACTGTTGGATAGGCTGAACCAACTGTAATGGAAATTGAAGTGGATTTGGTGGTGGATTCATGAGTATCAACTGGGGTATTGGTGAAAATCCTAGTGGGGTGAGTGGAGCTGACAAGGGTGGTACAATGGTTGTCCTGTGAATCTTGTGTCTCGTTGGGGTCTTGAGTTCTATCAAAGGTGGTGGGTTTTCAATTGATTGAAGAACTTTATGGGACCTCTTTGGTGAAAAAGACCCAATTTTATCCAGTTTGCTCTTCTGGCCCTCCCTCTATTGCCAGTTCCTGTTGAGGTGCCAAGTTGACCCACAACATGCAGGTAAGATAAAAGTGAAAGTATCAAAATTTTTAAACAGAAAATAATGTTGATTCAATCAACTAATCAAACTTGTTACCTCCTAAGGAATTCCTAAACTAGAATTGTAGAATAAAATTAACCTGTAATTGATACAAAGTTTCATTCATTCACAGTGCAAACTTTAACAGTAGATCGCAAATCATCATTCAAACAAACCATAAGATAAAATTTCATTCCTTGAAAGCTTTTCAAATCAAATGAGTAACCCAAAATCAATACCATTCTACAGCATAATATAAAGTAGGTTTAAGTTTGGCTGCTCTTATTGTCAATGAAATAGATAAGCAACATTTACAAATCTCGCAAGATCACTAGTGTATAGAAACCCATGCATTGAAATAGTTTCCATCTATGCTAAGAAAATCAAGAAGATACATCACCTTCTCTTCCTAGCGAACTGCAAAAAAATGTCTAACTTACTTAAAAATCCTCACTTGCTTTCCTTCTAACTTTTATAACCTTCTTCTACCTTCTGAATCTTCCAGCTTGCTAACTAATCTGCTAACTTTGTTTCTAACATTTCTAACCTATCTAAAACTTACTCTCTCACTCGTCTAACTCTTCTTAACCCTTACAAAAGAGGTGAAACGCCATATTTTTATAAAATGCGTAAGATGCGTCGACCCAGTTTAGGGTTTACAATAAGTCAGTCACAGAACAAGTCGGCCCTAGAAGAGTTTGAAACAAAGTCAAACGTGCATTAAATGCAAGGGAACTGACCAAATCGGCCCACGATCTGCCAAATTGTGAAGAAGAGGCAAAGCAAAATAAAGAGGAAGCATGACTTTCGATGCAAATTTGCATTAACTACTTCCCCCACTTCACCCATACCTTGTTCCATTTTGGCCTTCGTCATCAAGAACATCCTCTACAAGTCATTCACAAGTGTCATAGGGGAAACCTAGTTTTCCATTCAATAGCATTAATATCATTCTTTAGCTGCCCCATCGTATTATCCCAGTCTCTCTTGTTGGATTGATATTCATTAATGACTGCACTATAGGTCGTTGCATCATCCAGCTAGTGTTTAGTTATTGTATCCCATGATAGCCCTAGTACTTTGTAGCAGGGTGTTCATATTCGCATCTAAAGCTTCAAACCAGACTGATGTCATCTCACCCTTAGGAACCCTACTCTTTTCATCTAGCTTCATTCTTTTTCTACTTCAGAGATGGATGATCCCCCTGTGTCCTTTAGCCTTTCGAGCTGCTGTCTTGCTAGACTCAGCCTACATCCATTAAACACCAATGTGAGAATCCAATTATTGAGAACATTTCATCAAAGTGTTAGCTCAAAATCATGATAAAACCATTAAATTAGCCATTAAGCATCAAAACTGAGAAGTTCGGGATTTCAAGTTAATCGGGGAAAAACAATCTAGAAAGAACTCCATAAAATTTTGAACTAGGCGAATTCTCCCAATGAAGCACCAATGCCAACAATAGATCATTAGAATGAACAAAAGCAGTATACAATAGTGAAATTCATCCAGATAAAGAAAGATATGTTTAAGCATTCCTCATTAGATTCATGAATTTTATCTAATTTCTTAAATTTCACAAAGCATAGCAGAGAATTCAAAAAAATCTGGCTGGACCAAAATTCCGTGAAGAGTGCCAAAACTTTAGACACCAGCATGTTTCTGGGAAACTGAAGGAATTTGGGAAAATCTGACTGGGCAGGAAAATCCCGAGGTCGACAAAAAACCCGAAAATCGACAATTCAACACGCATTTGCTCAAATTGACTGAAGGTCACAAATTTGAGGACCCCGGGCACGAAAATCAATTAACACAAGCCTCCTACAAATCTTCTTTGAATCCTAGGCTTAATCGAAAGCAGATTGAACATCTCAACTTAGGAGAACACAACTAATAACGCACAGGGAAAGCCATGAAATTCCCAAACACACAGGAATTTGAACTCCAAGGAAGACTATAACGTTTTAAAGCAAACAAGATTGAGCATCTCAACTCAGGAGAATCTAAATGATAAAGGAAAATGGCATAAAGCTCCAAAAATTGACCAAATTTAGAAACTTGACGACCAGATAGAAATTTGGAAAAATTTGACCCAGGCGGAATTCCGTGAAGGCAAGAAATCTCTGAACTACAGTGTAAAACAAGCCAAGATAGAATTCAAGCACAATCCAGGAAAACAAAGGGAAGGAGGAAAAACTGGGAAAATCTGACCAGGGTGGGCAATCCCGAACTAGCTCAAAAACTCGAACAATAGTGTTGAAACCAGAGTTTGAAAGAAAACTGGGAAAATCCAGATGGACCAGAAAATCATGAACCAGGGTAAGAACCTGAACCTCACCCAAAACATAAGATTTTCAATATGTAACTTGGGGAAAACACTTGGGCAAGAAAGATAAACATACTAAGCACGTGTCAAGGCAAAGAAAAACCTCAAAATCGAAGGGGGCAAGACACAAAGAGCGAAAGAAAAAGAGGGTCCCATTTTAATCAAATTTAAAATGGGGTGGTTATGCAAGGCATAACAATTGGTGAGTTGGCTGGGAAAATGGTTTAACCATTTTCAGGAAACTGAGGGATTTAGTTACCCAAAACTCCTAGTTTATGGACATCACAATTCCAGTTAGGTTATTTTCAGTAAACAAGGTTGAGCTAGAATCTCAAATGTAAATCAACACTAGCTACCCCTAAATCTATGTGTGTGCTTCATGGTGCATCATCCTTTTACAAATTTTACCTCACCTTTTGAAGGATTATGCCCAGGATTTGAACTACATGAGTTGATTCCCTTTAACTGTTGTGCAATGAGCATTGCTCTACTGCCAGTCAAGTGTCCATAGCTCTTACGGAGATACCTCTAGTCTTCTCAAAACATTGCTCTACTGCCAGTCAGACGTCCATAGCCCTGATAGAGATACCCATTCAGTATTGAGTTTTCTTTTCTTAGATAGTTCTCTTTTCTTTCTTTTTTGAAGTTCCTTCATTCAATTCCTTCTCAATATGTCAGATGTCCAACATCTGTGTTGGGTTGAAAACTACCATGGACCTCATAATAGCATCCGTGGAATTAGATTTTTCACTCAAATCTTGCAACACTATCAGTCTAAGACAAATATACCATTACAAAAGGAGATGTTTCTGATGATTTGTGACAGATTTAGTCATAGTTAGTGGAGATTGCTTACTTTATACCTTTTTCTCAATGACTTTCCACAACTCTCATTAACAATGGACATAAAACAATGAACTTAGAAGAAAATCATCCAATCAGAAAACTTGAAAATATCTAAACCAACTTCTCTCCTAGTAATCGAAGTTTACTACAGATAACAACCCCCCTTACTCAATTGAATAAAATGAAGGGCCCCACAAAAAAGGAAAAAAAAAATGAACGAAACAACAAATTATTTATATATATACAACCCAATAAAATACCAGACCCTTTTATGACCCAAAATAATGTTTGAGAAACTATCCATTTATAGGCAATGATACAGGTTTTGTTAAACTACTCAATCGGAAAGCATTTTCTCCTAGGATTTCAGCAATTTGATAGGGACCCAACAAGAGCTTATCAAACTTTTGGTGGTCACCATTCTTTTCATTGGCTTTATCCCATGGTAATACAAGGTCTGATATCCTGAAAGGCATTTGGCTCTTTTTTCAAACCAATGTTTGACAATAGCCTAGTGCCTAAAGAATTGCTGCAAAGCAGCATCTCTCTGCTCTTCTAATTTCAACAAGCCAGCTAACCTTACTTTAATCCTATCATCACTAGAGTAAAATTCTTGCATAAATATCAGGACATGTATTTATAAGTGAATAGGGAACACATGCTCTTGGCCATGCACTAGCTTGAATGGTGAAGTCTTCAACACAACCTTGATCCTAGTCCTATCTGCCCATAATACAAATCTTAGCTGGGTATGCTAGTCTCTAGGATTGTTCTCTAACAGTTTTTTGATTACTCCTAGGAGATTCTTATTAGTTGATTCTGCAACTCCATTTCCTTGCGGATAATAGTTTGAACAATACTTTTAAACAATCCTATGATCATAGGCCCATGAAATGAACTCGGCAGAAGAAAAGGCAGGGCCATTGTCACATACCAGTGCAAAGGGTACTCCAAACCTGGTTGTGATGCATTCAGTGAGGAACTTGATTACTACATCCATTGTGCTATTCTTGCAAGGTATAGCTTATGTCCATCTCGTGTAGTAATCTACGGCAGTCAAAATGAATTTATGTCCTGCAGAAGAATTTGGGTTAATTACCCCAATAAAATCAAGTGCCCATTGGGAAGATGACCTTCCTCATAAACAAGTTGCAATGGCATGGCTGGATGCTGCTCTCTTGATGTAGAGGTTTGACATATATGACATTTCCTTACATGTTGGTGGGCATCCTTAAACACACATGGCCAATAATAACCAAATCTGAGGATCTAATGTGCTAAAGAATCCATAGAACCATGACCTGTGCCATGTTTCCCATGAAATTCAACAATTGAATGCTTAGCTTCTTGTTGATCAAGGCATCATAGATAAAACCCCTCAAAATTATTTCTCTATAACAATCCTCCTTTGAGCATATAATGGGAGCTTTTCATTCTCAGTGCTCTCATCTGAGTTGTATTCATTCCTTCTGGACACCAATTATTGAACATGAAATAAATAATATCGGCATACCAAGAGTCATTAGAAAAGGACTGTGTTGTGTACTACTAACAAATAATGTTCTTACCAGCATCCACCATTGCTTTAGACAGGAATTGACCTCAGATGGTAGAGGGGGAGAAGGATGCAACCTACAGTGTAGGATGGTAGAGGGGGAGGAGGATGCACCCTCGGGATCACCACTGCCACATAATACGACTACAGATCAGTGAGTGGTAGACTTGTAGAGGAAGCTGGATAAGAGTCAATGCAGGTCAGGGCCCTGTAGGTAGAGCTGGAGGTGGTCAAAGTAGAGTAGAATCAAGTAGTGATCCATCAGTAGGAGTCAGCTCAGTGGTGCACAGAGTTTGCACGGTTATGTTTGGGACCATTAGGGATATGGCGCGAGAGCTTTCTAGGGTTAGCACCCATCTAGGACAATATAGGTTACTATATGAGTAGGTGGTGCCAACTGAGTGGTGAGATCCTAGCTTGACCTGATCGCAGACAAGGATAGGTAGTGGTAGGAGGTCAGGGAGTGGCAAAAACAACATGAGCTAGAGTAGTGCAGGGGGATCCACTTCCTCAATACATTGATTTGGGCACATATCTAGCCACTCCCACAGACATGTCTCGAGTCATAGGTCAGGTCATAGTCATTGCTCCATTAGGTCAAGGAAAAGGTCATCATACAACCAACCTCCAGTGGTAGATCTGTCAGTCACAGTGTCTTCGTAGCCCCATGTTACCACAAAGATCATGTTGTCAGTGATAGTTCCCTTAGTATCATAGATACAGGCCATAGTGACAAATCCTTAAACTTCCCAGGCACAAGCCAAAGTGACTATGATGGCATCCATTCCCTTGATAGAGCATTGATCCCCCAGATTTTCTCCTCAAGGGGATGAGGAGAGCTCAACATAAAAATGTTTATTACTTTCTTGTATTAGGACATTTCAGGAATTTATGTTATGACATTTATATTTTGACCGTCGAGCCTGTGAGCTCTTATTTTTGGGATAT
>VDFB02000003.1:619646898-619737746 GCA_007258455.2 Sequoia sempervirens | reverse complement strand
AAACCCTAATACCATAGAAACCATCAACCCCATACCCTCAACCCCTATCACTTTCTCTCTATCTATAGATCTCACCTCTCCCTCCCTCCTTCTCTCCCACCCTCTCTAATTGTCTCTATCTACCCTCTCCCTCTTTCTACGTACCTCTCATTAAATAAATCCCTACCACCCTTTCTCACTCCCTCTATCTACCTATCTGTATCTCCCTCCCACTCTCTCCCACTCCATCTCTCTCCCTCTCTCTCTGGCAAGTCTCTCCATCCCACCCCTCTTTCCTGCCCTCCTCTAGCAACCTACCTAGGTAACTCTCTCTCTCTCTCTCCCCTCTCTCCCTCTCTATCTATCCCTCCCACCCTACTTATATAAGTCCCTCTCACTCCACCCCCTTTTTTCTCTCCCTCTCTTAGGTTATTCCCTCCCACACCCTCTCCCTCTCTTGGGACTCTCACTCACACTCCCTCTCTCTCCCACTCTCTCTCACTACCTATCTCCCTCTCACCCCCCCTCACACTCTCAAGTCTCTCCCTTTCGCACCCTACCTACATAACTCTCTCTATCTCTCTCTCTACCACCCCTCTCTCTCCCTCTATCTCATTTCTCTCTCTCCCACCCCTCCCTCTCTCTCTCTCCCTCTATCCCTCCCACCCTACCTAGCTAAGTCCCTCTCACTCCAACCCCTTCTCTCCCACTCTCTCTCTCTCTCCCCCTCCCACCCTACCTAGAAAACTCTAGATCTCTCTCTCTCTCTTAAAATTCTTCCTCCCTCTAAAGACACATAAATACATACATACTTACATACATACAAGCATAATACATATGTACACACAATCCTACATACATAGAAACATGCATGCACATGTGTAGATCAATATTACATAAATATAGGCATACATACAATATACATGCATTGATACATACATGCATACATACATACATGCATAGATACATGACATACAAGCATACATGTACATACAAACATACAAATATATAAACATACATTCAATAGAGTAGCATTTAACATAAAGCAAGACACAATGCGAGCACGTTATACCATGCTTGCGTTATGTCTTTCTAGACATGTTCTCCACAAACACAAAAAGCCATGTCAAAATTGAGATATAATGCGAGTGTGTTATAATGTGCATGTGTTATATCTTGCTTTGGGAATCCCCAGGCCTTGGGATTGGTATTTTCCTTGGAATACCAACCCAAATGCTTAGAGGACATTCCCAACATCCAAAGACATGTTTTTGCAAATTCTACAATATTTCACATAATCGGGTTTGTGCTCAACATCGAGATTGCACGTGGTTCAATATCAAACAAATCAAACATCTAGGTAATGTTAGGTTCTCTCTTAGCTATCCAACGATGTAATTTTTTTCACTTTCTGACAATGTTAAGCCTTTCATCCATAATTTATTTTGTTTGTGTGTCTTTTTTTTGGCAAAAAGCAGTGTTTGGTGTTTTTTTGTTATAAATTAACTATCATCAAAATTTCAAATAAATTACATTTTTAAAAACTAGACTCCATTCTACAATTTTATTTTATTTTAAAAAATCAATTAGTTTCCAAATTTTGTAGGGGTAGCACGGCCAAAATTTTGTTTTCCAGGAAGTGTCCACTTCGAAAATTAGTAAAAAATAAAATATTCATTAAAAAATTATCAGAAAAATTATGTATCAACTACATACTATTAGCTAACTTCTGACCATAGTGATTTTAAAAATACTAAAAAAAAGTTCACCATGCTAGGGTCGTACAAGAGTTGTTATGTTATGTTTTTTCTGACAAAAACAACACCAATTTGTCTATGTCCTTCATTTGAACACCTTAATCTTGACCATTTTAAAAATAAATTAGTAGTTTAGAAAGTAGACTCGGAGCACTTCAATCCTTGTTTTTGTTCCATCTCAAAATTTTGAGTGTAACTATCCTCAATTTCACATCCAAGGTCAATATTTCTGATTTCAAAAAAAAAAAAGTGGCCACTTAAGCCCCCTTTTTGGGAACCATATTTATGCACTCACCCTATTAGCAAATAAATCAAAGGGATGAGCTCCATTTCATAGCGCATTACATAGCTTCACAACATGGTCATGTAAGATGTTCCCCAGCCAAGAGAATGTGTTATTCTTGTGGCACTTGTAGAGGAAGCAAACCTGCTCCTAAATGATCTCTTCCACCTATGGGCACAAGTCCTTGTAGTAATTCATCACCAACCCTCCATTTAAAATTCTTTCATTCCCCACACTCACAAGACCACTTTGCAACTACAAGCTCAACATAACACAAAGCACAATATCCAAGATGGGTATTGCAGAAATCTAAAACCATCTTCTCAAGAGCTAAAATATGTAACTTCACTTCCATTAGAGGTGTTACACTGACATCGACGATCCTTTGAAATGGTTCCCATGCAAAGTAATTATAATTGTTTGGAATTACCTTCATGCCTCATCATCTTCCACTACTATGTCTTGCATGCCAATTTCAATCTCACTGTGTTTTTATATACATAGGTTTTTTATGTCACTGTAGAACATCTCTCAGCATAATGAATCCTTATAATAAGGAAAGAGTAAAAAGATACTGTAGATGGAACCCTAGGTGAGGGTAAAAATAGATCATGACATACATCCTTATCCTATGACTTGAGACAAAAAAATTACATGACCCAAGTAATATTAAGTAACTAGTGCAAAAATGGATCTAATTAGTCAAATAGTTAATTAGGAAAATGCCATTTTATTCTAACAAAGTAATGGGTATTGGATCCAACTATCTTGTCATTCTATATAATCTTCGTTTGTGATGAGAAAGGCACCTGATTTTATAATAGTGATTGCCTTTATGATATTTGTTCATGTTTACAACATACCCCTATTTTAAAATTTGTGGACCGTTATTTGTTAATGATTGTTGAGTTAAAACTAGTTGATTAGATTGTATAATTGCCACTACTTGCACTTATTGCATTATTACACACTGACATATTTTGCATTTTGTTTGACTTTTCACACTCGATTTACTTGGCCTTATCATATTTCATCATGTTGCATTTGTGTGGCATTACTTTATCTTGATTGGTGAATCAATTGTGATTTTTCAATGCATTCCATTGAAGATTATTAGGCCATTTTATTACATTTATCATTTTTTTGCATTGTATTTCGTGAAATGTGACATATTGTAGCATCTCAAGTTTGTTGGAATTTTATAATTTTGTTGTCACATTCATGTGTAGATTTAACTTGGCACATTTTCTATTTAATTTCGTAAAATCATTTAAAAGCTTATATATTAAAGCTTTAATCTCATATTCAAAATTTAAACTTTAAGTGCACACATACATAAAATTAATATCCAAATCCAGTATTTAATGCAAATGCATTTTAAAGCTAAAATCTAACGTAAAGGGTTTCCATTTCCTGGATTGCGAAGTGCAAATATTTCTTGAACATTGGAGTGCATAAATACTCCTACAACCTCAAAGGGGAAACTTTTCCCAAACTATATAAAGCAATGTGGACTGCCTTTCGACCCTACAACCCGACTTTCATGCCTTCTAAAGAAGAGAGATAAGAAAAAGTTAAAACGCCGTGCTCATAGAGGAAGTTACAACGTCGCAAAGCCATGCAGGATATGAAGGAAATAGGTCTATAGAAAAGGCCTTTAGAAACTTATATGCAAATACAATTGGTCGATGTAAAGCCAAACTATGCAACTGTTGCATGAGGGCATAGACATCCATCCGAGCATAGTAAAAAGTGGAATTTTGTCTAAGGCTGCAATTATAATCATTTTGGTAGACTCGTATGCATAGATAAAGAGTGTGTGGAGGAAATCATGGTGCACAACTTATAAAGGGACATTCATATAAATGATGACACCCTGCACTACAACTAGGGTGCTACAAATATTTTGATATAGATTCTGAAATGCTATGAATGGCGATGAAGACATTCTTCAATTTTGACATGATGGTTTTAGCCAAAAGGGGTATTTTTGTCTAGGAACATAGTTCCAATTGTCAAATATGGAACTTAAACCACTTGATTGGGATGGAAAGGCATCCATGAAAGTAAGAGGATTAAAAGATATGAGGGAAAGTAACTAGTTGTAAAGGAAGTGTGTCAAATGTTTGCCCCTTCTATTCTAGAGATTAACACTCTACATTGATACACAGAGTTCATGTGAAGTAAGGTGTTAAGAAGGCGGCAAAGGATCCTGCAAAATAGTTGGGTAATCCATACAAGACATTGTTTTTTGCAAGAGTTAGCCACAAGACTATAGAGCAAAAATATAAGAGGTAATTTGAGGGTTATGGGTCACTCAAGTGGGTTTGTCTTGTTGACAAGAAAACCACCAACAAAGCCAAGAGGGTATGGCTTTGTGGAATATATTTACTCAAAGGATATGAAAGTTGCATATAAAAAAGATGTCTGCAAGATCTAGACAATAGGAGGATGCACATTCATACTAAAGGAAGTAGAATCTTTTAAATAGCAGAAGAAGGTCTTGAAAAAGATGGAATCCAAATTGAATGCCATTAATTCAACATAGAGGATTTACTTGTAATAAATGCATCTTAGTGAGGTTATTCAACTGTAGTTGATAACATGAAACAAAATGGATCAAGTATGGCATACAAAGAAGGTGAAACAAGGGACTCTACATTGATAATAGGACATGAAACTTGAAAGACAAGATACAACTATAGAATTCACAAAAATTCTTATATCATATTTGCTTGAAGGAAAATTTGAAGAAAATGCTCGAAGCATTGGAGAATTTGAATTAAATAAAGATTGTAAAATAGGAAATGTAGATTCCTAAGGCAAGGAGGGAATTACAAGTTCGAAGATGAAAAGTATTTTGAGGATGAGGAGTTTGTTTCACACAAAGGGAGAAGCATATATATGTGTGTTTGGTTGTATGATATTTCGGATGCTTTGCTTATATGTAGTATTATTATGAGTTATTCTTGATGGTGGTTATTTTGGAGATGTCACATTAAGTCTTGCAATTGTTATATCTGATCATACTCAAGATTCAAGTACAAGTTGTGTTGTGTTTGAATTTTGCTAACCCAAATCCAAATCAAAGGTGATTCTACCATATGCATGAGTTAAATAGTTTAAATTTGTAGTTGGTCATAAATAAAGTTGGACAAAAGGAAAAAGGCTTAGCTATTTTTATATTATTTATTATTTTGGAAGGAATTTTCTCTCAAATCCTCTTTAAGAAAAAAATGAAAATTTGGAAATTGGGCTCATTAGAATTGGAAAGGAGTGGGATTTGGATTGATTGGGTTAGGAAAGGGAATGTGATTGTTGGTGTTTGTTCTCCATCTCTCTCATTTGGAAAATTGCAAGCTTTTCCTTGCTTTGTTGTGTCTACAAAATTGAGGTAGTCTTCTCATTTCACCTCCTTTTATTTATGTTTTTGGTATTTGGATACCATTCTCACCCTTAAGGGAGCATAGGACTTCCCCAATATGATTTAAATTGTGCAATTACAATAGAATTAAATTATAATTTGTTTTTAATGTAACCATTTTGTGCCTTTATAAAGCCCATTTTTTTAAAATACCCAAAAGTGAATTTTACTTCATAGAGTAGATGTTGTTTACATTTAGAACCAAAGGGCACTTTTTGTTTTTTGGAAAATTGAAAATTTAGAAAACTAGAAATTTAAGGTATCTTCAAGGGCGATTCTTGAAATTTCCTAATTTGGAATTGAAAAGAATTTTGTAAAATTTGAATTTTTAATGTGATTTTGGATGTTTTGGAATGGGAGAAAAGGTGACTATGTTGGTTTGTTTTTTTGATTTCTAACTAGTTCTTGAATTAATCTAAAGAATAGCCAATTCTAATTTTCAAATAATTCAAGGGATTGGCCAACGAACAGGAGAAGGATTTAACACTTTTCTCCTCTACACTTCAAGGTTTGCAAAACCTAGGAGGGTGGTCTTTTACAATATCTGATAGAATTACACACAATCGATAGCAATATATTGTTACAATAGATATGATCTCTTAAGATAGACCAAGAAATACATATGAAACCTAATTAATACGCTGGAATCTTGGAGGTTTTATGCATTGTTGGCTTTGAGAACATAAAATAATGTTAAGAAATAAGTTACAACAGTAAGGGAATCTAATTTTGAAATGTGATGATCATGGATATGTTGGTGCCTTAAACCTAGGCTATAAAGATGAAAAAGGAATGCAACTATATTTTGAACAATAAATTTTCAAACAAATTCTATGGAAGCATGTTGAAACATAGAAAAAGGGGAATTTGGGGGATGAGTTCTAAATGCAAAGAACCTAGTATCAATTCCACTTTTCCAAGGGTTTCATTAGGATGCAAATCAACAAGGTGCATATATTCACTTTCAGCCTCAAAGGTGAGCTAACCATGCTTGGATTTGATCCTTTTGAGTCTTATAAATGAATTCAAAATGATTTGGAATAATTAACCTAATTGGACTATAAGACCTAATATAGAAAATGCAATATTCTAGAAAAGCAGAGACTGAAACTATAGATTGCAGGTGGATTTGGGAAGTGTCAGATGATATGTACCTATCACCAAAAGAAATATTTTGCATGTGTAGAGGGACTCAATCACCCCTAGGTGAATGGATCTTTGTAAACTCTTTTATAACTTCAAAATGTGATCTTGTAGCCCTATGTCTGCTCTCTATTCATGTACCATCTCCACTTTTGGATCTAAACCTACAATGAATCTGCAAAATAAATTGTTTGGGAGGATATATGGGGGTTTTCCTTGTTGCAAGTATGCTACAAGTGTTGCCATTGATGTCAACAGTATGGAGATGGTTGGATATGGAGATTGATGGAAGCTTGTGTATGCTATAGATGTTGTCATTGATGTGCAGTGTGAAGAGACAGATGAGTAGGGAGATTGATAAAGATTGATAAGCATAGTAGTATATGGCGTTGTCACTAATGATAACCTATTGAATAGATGGATAAGTTTTGGCCCAAAGAAGAACAGATGATTTAGATATCTGCCTAAGTCCAAAAGTACAATTTATTAGTGTTCAAAGAAAATTCTTTTGGTCCATATTGCTCCGCCATAATGAATTTGGTTATGCAGTTTTGAGGTAATGATGGTGTATGTTGGAAGACTCTAAATCCAAAGTTTCATGATCTTTTGTCTTCTGCTGTCAAAGATAATAGTGAAAGAGCATCAATCAGGAAATACCAGTGCAATTGTGACAAAGTGTATGATTGGAATGCTCTACATTCCATTACGGATGAAATTTTTGGTATGTGGATTTATAGAAGTAGTTGAGGATGCATGTAGTATGTTTTCTCCAAGTAGCAAGTTTTTTGGTTGTTCGTGTATCAATTTGTGAGTGAACAGT
Organism: Sequoia sempervirens; assembly: GCA_007258455.2. NCBI lineage: Eukaryota > Viridiplantae > Streptophyta > Pinopsida > Cupressales > Cupressaceae > Sequoia > Sequoia sempervirens. Next base: position 619,730,340 of record VDFB02000003.1, on the reverse strand, counting down.
TGGTTCATTCTATTTTTACCTCACTAGTGGTATTGACCTAAGTATTTTGGGTTGCATGGAGATGAGTAGAGTTTGGAGCAGAATTATGGGAATAATTATAGGTCATGCCAACCTATCTTAATGTGTTGTATTCTTTGGTTCCTTTTGCAAGGTGTGTATGATTGAGCTTTGACCTAACAAGATGAAGTGTTGCATGGTACATATTTTAGGCTGACCTAATTTATGTTTTGGTTGGTTGTGATATATATACAAGGCTAATTCCTTGTGTGATGAAGTAAGAGAGATGTGAGATAAATAAGTTTGTGTAAAATTTAGAGCAAAGAAGTGTGAATTATTTTTGAGGTGAAGAATGGAGTGTGTTAAGTCGGTATTTTCTGTTAGTGTAATTAATTAATTATTATACTAGCATAAGTTAACTTAGGTCTTGCATTATTTAGTCTTAGGTTGCATTTTTAGATAAATCATAAATAATGGGGTAATTCTCCCTTTTCATGTGTAGGGATAAGATTCCTTCTAGAAGATGAGTTGTCCTTCTACAACTTATCTCAATATTTTATCATTTCCTAGGTAGGGTTCACATGTTGTCACATGTAGTGTGATTTTGACACTTGGCAACATCTTATGCATCTTAGGTTCTCACTCTTGCCTATTTATTCAGGCATTTGTACTCTTGTAACATATCATATCATCATAATAGAATCTCTATTTGCATGCCATTGTTGCAACACTTTTTATGTGGTTGAATATCTTTCCTGGAAAAGGTCCTCCATCGAAGACTGCAACTTCATCAGGGACATTGTGACTCCATCATCTGAACATGGTATCAGAGCTTTTCCGGTGAAACTTCATCCCAGGATCTCACGAAAGTTGGTGTACGAGATTCTTTGCAGACTTGGAGTTTTTTTTGTAGGCTAGTTGGTTCTAACCATGGACCAAGCTGATTTCTTAAGTAGATTGAGTCAGATCTGAGCTCGCCATTATCTTCAAAAGGCCTTTAAGCCCAAGCATTGCCTATTCAATCATCAAAATTGGATTCATCAACCTGGGAGCCATCAGAGGTATTTTTGGGTTTACAAAATCAATCATACTATATGTACAATTTGTAGTAAAAAATCCTCCCTGTCAGTTGTCCTCTGAGGAAAAAAAAAATTAGTTGCAGGCATTTTTCTATTTCAGAAAAAATCAAGGCTTTTTTTTGCATTTGTTTGGCAAAAAAAAATATACTTGGATTTTTATATAGTTTGCAGAAAAAAATTTATTATCGGGCGATTGCATATTAAATTATACCGTTGGCATTCATATCTTTCAGCGGATACTATATAGGGTTTGAAATTATCCCCATTGACATATATATTTTGCAAATTATAATCTTTGGGCTTATATTATTCTTTTGTCAGGATCAATTTTTTCTTATTTTTTAATTGCTTTTTCAGCAACATTAAAAAAACTTTAAATAATTTTTTTGTTTGCCCATTTAAATCTCAAAGGTCTTCAATTGTTTCATCATCCACATCATTTATTTCTTTCATGAAGGGGCAGTACTCTTGTCAGCCTTTAGGGCTCGTCACATCGTAGTCTAGCGGACCTGTCCCATCATCGGCTGCCAATGGGTTCTTCTTTGTCGTCACCAGAACCTTCTCCAAGCCTCGTCTATTGGTGTTCTCTAATTGGTTGTTTGTCACCACCATATGTTCAAGGTCCAAGCCCCACTACTTCTAGTCCTATCTGGAACCAAGAGCTCTGCTCATTGAGAGGCAGCACCACCAAATTCCTCTGCTCTGTCAAGTTTTGCCACCCTGCCGCCACTACTGGTGGTGTGTGATTTTTTAAAAAGTTGTCGAACAACCCAAGGTCATATCAAGAACCAAGGGCACAACTTTTTTTGCTCAGGGGGGCTTATTTTTTTCCCCTGTTTAGCCTATAGGCCCTCATAGGGCAGATGTTTTCAATTTTCCATATCTTCGCACCACGGTATCAAAAAATTCACAAATGAGATATCGACGAAAAGAGAATTCAGAGAAATTTCTAGTGGTGCAATCCATTCTACAATATTCTGCTATCAAAAAAATTTACAATCAACTAAATTCAGCCCTTCATTCTAGACTCAACAACCAATATCTTCACATCAGATTGTGGAATTCCAATGATTCCTGCGGCATTGAGAAGATATTTCAGAGCTTTTTTCATCAGTCCTATCCTTTTGATTAGTTTCAACTCTAGGTACTCTTGCATTTATTTTTCAAAGTTGGTGCATTTTTTCAATCACTTGGATATCTTGAAGCTTGGGAAAAGAATATTTGATCCGGGTGGCATCACTTCAGCTGCATATCATCTTTGGAAGTTTCTATTTGCTATTGAAGGTCATTGTCTTTGTATTTTGGAGAAATTTGATAGTACATTATGGGGCTTGCTTATAATCCTTATATGACTATGTTGCACAAGGGTAACTATAAACAATGGTAGGATGGGATCATCCACCATCTCCAATCACTTGATTTATTGCCACATTTGTATGGTATAGTTCCCCATCCAAGTGAAGATATTCAAGAATTTTCTTGGAGCTGCAACAGATTCACTATCTTGGAGATCATTTCAATGCAAGTTGATTGTGATGTTTTGAGTACTATTGATCATTGTGATTGTCCTCATATCCTCTGGACTAAGCTTTGGGAGCTATATGGAGATCATGACACTCCACCATTCCCCAATGATAATGATTTAGAATGCCATTACTCAGATCAGATACCCCATGATGATATTGTTATGCAGGAGGTTGTTTGCCTTAAATCTTTCATAGAGGTTGACAAGGCTTCTTCAAATGTTCCTTCTTCTCCATCAGAGACTATTAGTATCCCTTCACATTTAGTGATTCCTTGTCCAGAGTCATTGATCGAGGATTCCATCATTCATCAGGACACATTCAGTTTTCCATACTTGGCATCATAGGATGGCTTTGTTTTAGGTGTCACTGACTTGGCTACTTCTACAAGTTTGGAGAAAATTCTTAAGGGGATATCACTCTTCTATTCAGATCCTACTTTGGAGAGTTCTCTTGAGTCTCCTCATTCCTTTGTCTCAACCTTGATTGGGGATCCTAAGACTATCTTGGAGGCACTTGTTTTCTCTTCAGAGACTTCATATTTGAGACTTACTCCCTCTCATTCCATTTAGGAGTTGGAGTTTCTTCAACATATACCATTAGAATTGCTTCTTCCTAGCGGGAGACATGTAGTTTGGACACCTCTGTTTCTTTAGACTTCTTTTAGTGGTTTTGAGGACACTTCATTTAGGGGGGGCAATCTAGTCTCCATCATATTCATTGTATCACCATCTTTGGATATTGTTCAGCGTCAGTTTCTACATCATCCTGGTTTGTCACATTCTTCATTCATTGGGTATGTACCTCAATTGATTGTGGCATCTTCATCTTCATCAGGAAATGAAGCACATGAACAGAGTTCAGAGACACCATCAACATCCACATTCATTCTTCCTTCCTTCAATTCCTATTTGGAATGGGAAGCATCCCTACACTTGCACTTGGTTTTGTTTCTTCTAAAAGGGAGACAAGTTGTTTGTCGACATTCGATCATGTTTTGTCTTCAGATACTTACCATTTTTGCAAGTGATCTCATGTTATGGGGGGCCTATATAGTCTCTCTATTTCCATCCTATGGGGGGGCTATTTATTCTACTATATCCATGTGGCGGATGGTGTACTTTGGGATATTTGGGAGTCCTCCATCCTTCCCATCCTTTCCCACTCTTTTGCATTTCATCTCCTTTTTGGAGAGGTGTTTTGTTCCCACTGGGTTTTACCCTTTTCTCTAGTTGTGGGATATTAGTTGCATCTTCATCATGTAAATGGGTACCTAACATGACATCGTAGCCGAGACCCATCATCTTTGCATAATCATTGTATTTCCTCCCTAAGTTGCACTTATGGGGGGGTGTTAGTGTAATTAATTAATCATTACACTAGCATAAGTTAACTTAGGTCTTGCATTATTTAGTCCTAGGTTGCGTTTTTAGATAAATCATAAATAATGGGGTAATTCCCCCTTTTTATGTGTAGGGATAAGATTCCTTCTAGAAGATGAGTTGTCCTAGAACTTATCTCAATCTTTTATCATTTCCTAGGTATGGTTCACATGTTGTCACATGTAGTGTGATTTTGACACTTGGCAACATCTTATGCATCTTAGGTTCTCACTCTTGCCTATTTATTCAAGCACATGTACTCTTGTAACATATCATATCATCATAATAGAATCTCTATTTGTGTGCCATTGTTCCAACACTTTCTATGTGGTTGAATATCTTTCCTGGAAAAGGTCCTCCATCAAAGACTACAACTTCTTCAGGGACACTGTGACTCCATCATTTCAACATTTTGATCTTCATGGAACTATATCCTCAAGAGAGGTTAAATGCATTGTTAGTAGTTCATATTTAGTAGTGAGACACATTTCTTCTATCTCATTCTATTCCAAGTAGGGAGCCACTGGTAGTGAGCCTTTCTTCTTTTGGAAAGTGAGTCCACCAATTGTATAAAACTTTGTAACCGATTACAATATTTATATTGTGAGCTAATCCTCACCATGGATTTTCCCTTTTTAGGTTTTCCACGTAAATCTAGTGTTCTTGTGTTCTTTGATGTGATGCATAATTTCTATGTTCCTTTCCATTACTACAAGTTTAATGAGAGGTATTGAATGAATGTTTAAGCTATTAAGATTATTGATTCACCCCCCCCCTCTCAGTATTTTGGTATTCAACAATTGGTAGCAGAGCTTGGTTCCTTCAATTGGATTAACCATTGAGGTAGATCTTGGAATTGAAAACATGGCTACAAGGAAGTATCATATTCCTCTAGAAGATATTATCCCTAAAGGAATTATTGAAGAAGATTGAATAGTGGACATGGAAGGAGAAATCAAATCAGCTCTTGATGATTTGGATAAAGTACAAGCTAAGAACATCGATCTGAAAAAGGATCTTGGTGATGTAGATGAGTGCATTAAGAAGGTGAGAGAGAAACTCAAGAAAGATACAAATAGAATCAAAGAAACAAATGAGAAACTCAATAAATAAAATGATACTATCACCAATCTGAAAGTGCAAGTTGAAGAAGGTAAAATAATTGAAGACTGCTTGAATGTCAAACTGAAAGATAAATACAAAGAATGTTCAAAGCTTGAACAAGAAATTGTTACTTTGAGATTAAATCTGGAGAAAGAAAGAATTCAAGAAGACAAATTCAAGAAGAGTTCCTCACTGCTTGATGAGATGATTTCTACATAGAAAGGTTCTAAGGACAAAGAAGGATTAGGGTTTGAGAAAGGTGAAAGTTCAAAGGTATATCAGACTGCAAATGATGCTGAAAATAAAGATGACAAGAAGGGAAATTTCATATAGATTTGGAGCCAAAATAAAGACACCAAGAGACCACCTATCAAATGATTGAATACACAAAGGTACCCATCTTTTAATGGTTATTATTATTATTGCAATAATTTTGGACATTAAATTGTAGAATGTACAAGCAGAATGAATTAGAATGTTCAATAATTTCCGGTTAGTGTTATACATGTGATAGATTCAATCATAGAGCTAGAGAGTGTAGAAATAACATGATGAATGGTTACAATAAAAGAATGATGTCTCAATCTTTCAGTGGCTAGTATTATGCACGTAATGGATTTGGGCATAAGACTAGTGAATGCAGATCTAGAATGGGTGGAAGTAAGCTTGTTCAAAAAGGTGTTACATGTCACAAATGCAACAAACTTGGACACATAGAAAAGTTTTGTAAAAGCAAAAATGTGAGACCCTCTATTTCACAAAAGAAAGCTAATTCAACAAAGAAGATTGATCTAATAGAGAAGAAGGATGATCTAGTTGAAATAAAGAATGAAATGAATAAGATCTAGAAAAAGGAAGAAGAAAGTGAAGTGAAGGATGACTCCCTATTGTAGATGTTTCCTCTAGAAATTGATTGAAGAGCTTTGGCTTAGGGGGAGTTTTAGTAGAAGATCCTAATCCCCTGCCAAAGTTGTGGCGTTGATGTTCTCAACTCACTCGTATATGTGTAGATCACCATGGAATATCTACTGATGGCATTTTTGCTATGAAACTTCTTGTTGAAGAGATTTATGGAGTGATTGAAGGTGATTGTGACTACATAGTTAGGGTTTTCCAACTTTTTAACCTAACATTATTCACTGCAATGAATGCACTTTAGGTCTTTAGACAAAGGGTTTTATATGTGATTTCACATATGGAAAGTTCACCTATAATCAAGCATTTGAAGAGCGAAGAAGTAGAGAAAATTTGAAGTGAATTGTTTTCAAATTGTTGTGTGAAACCCTACCAGTAAGTGAAGTGTTTCCAAATTGTTGTGTGAAACCCTACAAGTGTTTTCTATTCCAAGAAGTGAGCCCTTTGGTAGTGAGCCACTGATAGTGAGCCTTTCTTCTTTTGGACAGTGAGTTGACCAATTTTATCAAAATTTGTAACTGATTACAATATCTACATTGTGAGCTAATCCTCACCATGTTTTTCCCCTTTTTGGGTTTTACATGTAAATATAGTGTTCTTGTGTTCTTTGATGTGATGCATAATTTCTATGTTCATTTCCATTACTTCAAGTTTAATGAGATGTATTGAATAAATTTTTAAGTTATTATGAATACTATTTTATCCCCCTCTCAATATTTTAGGTATTCAACAATTGGTATCAGAGCTTGGTTACTTCAATTGGATAGACCACTAAGGTAGATCTTGGAATTGAACACATGGCTACAAGGAAGTATCATGTTCCTCCATAAGAGATTATTCCTAAAGGATTTATTGTATAATATTGCATAGTGTACATGGAAGGAGAACTCAAATCAACTCTTGATGCTTAAGATAAAGTAGAAGTTGAGAACATAGATCTAAAAAAAGAATCTTTGTGATGTAGATGAGTGCATTAAGATGCTGAGAGAGAAACTCAAGAAATATACAAATAGAATCAAAGAAATAAATGAGAAACTAAAGAAATTAAATGAGAATATCACCAATCTGAAAGTGAAAGTTGAAGAAGGTAAAAGAGTTGAAGACTGCTTGAATGTCAAACTAAAAGATAAATCTTAAGAATGTGCATAGCTTGAACAAGAGATTATTACTTTGAGATAAAATTTGGGGAAAGAAAGAATTCAAGAAGAGTTCCTGACTACTTGATGAGATGATTGCTAGATAGAAGGGTTCTAAGGAAAAAGAAGGATTAGGATTTGAGAAAGGTGAAAGTTCAAAGGTAGATCAAAATCCAAACAATTCTGAAAATAAAGATGACAAGAAGGAAAAATGTTACACAGATTTGGAACCAAAAGAAAGACACCAAGAGACCACCTATCAGACAACTGAATGCAAAAAGGTACCCATATTTTAATGGTTATTATTATTACTACAATAATTTTGTACATAAAGTTGTAGAATGTACAAGTAGAATGAATTAGAATGTTCAATCATTTCCCAGTCAATGCTATACATCTAATAGATTCAGTCATAGAGCTAGAGAATGCAGAAATCACATGATGAATGGTTACAATAAAAGAATGATGTCTCAAAATTTGAATGGCTACTATTATGCATGCAATGGATTTGTGCATAAGGCTAATGAATGTAGATCTAGAATGGGTGGAAGTAAGCTTGTTCAAAAAGGTGTTACATGTCACAAATGCAATAAACCAGGACACATAGCAAAGTTTTGTAAAAGAATAAATGTGAGACCCTTTATTTCACAAAAGAAGGCTAATCCAATGAAGAAGAATTATTTGGTAGAGAAGAAGGATGATCCAGGTGAAATAAAGAATGAAATATATAAGATCTGGAAAAATAAAGAAGAAAGTGAAGTGAAGTGAAGGATGAGTCTCTGTTGTAGATGTTTCCTCTGGAAACTAATTGAAGAGCTTTGGCTCAGGGGTAATTTTAGCATAAGATCCTTAATCTCCCGCCAAAGTTGTGGTGTTGATGTTCTCAGCACACTGGTATATGTGTAGATCAACATGGAAGATCTATTAATGCAATTTCTGGTATAAAAATTCATATTGCAAAGATTTGTGGAGTGATTGAAGGTGAATGTGACTGCATAGTTAAGGTTTGTCAACTTTTTGAATTAACATTATTCATTGTAATGCATGCACTTTAGGTCTTTAGATAAAGGGTTTTATATGTGATTTCACATATGGAAATTCCACCTATAATCAAGCATTTGAAGAGTGAAGAAGTAGAGCAAAGGTGCAATGAAGTGTTTTCAAATTGTTGTGTGAAACCCTACCAAAAAAAGGATTCGAAGATATTTATCCTTTCTTGCTAAAACTCAAGTTTCAAAATTGGTTCACAATGTTTACTCCTCAAGTGATTGATTTCTTGGAACAAAAAAGGCCTAAGTTCAATAAACACCTCTTTAAATTCATGGAAATGGATTCAGAAGGCACATTTTTGAGAGTTTCGTATGGTGTAATGCATACTCAGGATGTGTGAATGTGCATTCATGTGAAAATGGAAGAATATGTTCATACCAAGATAACTATTAGATGATGTTTTTAAGATGAAACCAGAACTTGAGAGCCCGACAAAGAAGAAGTTGGATGTATGGAGTTTTTTTTGAACTTCTATTATGAGAATGCATGGGTTAAGTATGCACTGAGTTGCATTCATGATAATTTTATGTGGCTGGATATTTTGTATTTCATCAACAAGCAAGCTATCAAGGCAATTACTGGTTTATTCTTTGAAGGACCCATTCCACTGATGAAGGCCATGAAAAATGAGATGGTTATGAAGCTCACTAAAGTGAAATTTAGCAAGTGTGCCCTTGTAGTGAAAGATATAAATGATCTAATAGTTAAATATGCATCCATGATGATCAATTATAATATTTACTACACCAACTGAGAAAATTTGGTGTTGGAAACTTCTATTCATACTACTCACAATATAGTGAAAGAAGGTTTGGACATAGATCTATATGAGCTCATGAGACAATAGTTGATGGAGAATATTTAGAAGACAAAAGTGACTTGGTACCCATTATGGCATGGTACCATTATCATATGTTTATTTTTTAATTTTCTCAGAGAATTTCCTAGTGCAAAGAATGTTGTATGGTTGGATAGTATTCATATTGCAATTCAGATTAGGGATCACTTAAGAAGGTTTGGAAGCATAGAAAATTAAGATAGTGTGCTATGGGGTTTCTTTAAGAACTTTCAAGAGAAGATGCAAGAAAGAGAAAGGATTCCTAGAAGTTTTGTTGAAAAGTACAATTTGATATAACCTTTACGATTCCTAAGGATGAATGCATTATGGAAGCAGTGGAACCAGAACAGTCTAGATTCAAGAAATGGTTTAGGAAGTGGTAGAAGATGTAATTATAGGTCTTGTAGATCTTATGTTGAGAAAACTATGAGACTTTACTACAGATAGGTTTGGAACCTATGAGGAGATATCTAGTCAAGTGCACCTAAAACACAAAGAAAATGAAATAAAGAAAAATGTAGAGAAAATGAAGGTAGAGTTGGAAGAGGTTGTTGGTTCTTCCAAGAGGACTACAAAGAAGATCAAAACCCCATACATCGAAACACAAGGTGCACCAAGAATTAGAAGGTTCATTAGGAATTAGATACTCCCTCTCTAGTTGTTTTGAATGCCTCTGAAACAAAGCCTATATTTAGTATGAAGAATAAAGCTACAACCAGTGCACCTATTGCACAACAAAAGCCTCTACAAAGAAGAAGAAAAGAGAAATCTACAAGAGAGAGGTATGTAGCCTATGATGTTGAAGAAGAAGAAGAAGGGCCTAAGTTGGCCCAAAAAAGGAAATCCATTATCACTCAAGTAGAGACAAGTGAAAAGAAAATCAAAGTTGACATTGTTGATATAAAGAGCGAAGAAGTAGAAAAGATGAAGGAATTGTTCATTTAGAAAAGAGAAAAGAAATCCACTAAAGGAGAAAAGCCTCCTAAGGGAAAGGGAAAAAGCGAGAAGGAAAAATCCCCTTCAATAAGGGAGCACAACCCTCTAAAACTAGATGCTTTGTTTAATAGTATTTCAAATTTTGGTTTGTTTGAAGAAACTATACAGATGTATCAAGATGAAAACATTAAGAATAAGGCCACAATTGAAGAGGCCATTATAAAATATATGGTTACATTCAATACCGGACTAAGTGAAAGTAAAATTCAGCTTTCTGGTGACTTAAAAGGTTTCTTGATCACAAGAAGATGAGGCATTTGATGAGGATGCAAAGGTAAGGAATTTTTCTTTGGAGAAGATTGGATTTTCTCTCATTGATGAGGATAGGGAAAGATTGGCTCAAGTTTACAATAGGGAATTTAGAACAAAGAAAAGATTCAACACCCTGATGAGTGGGGATAAAGAAGACATAAAAGGTTGAAGGATAAAACACTACAAAAGGTTACAGATCTGGTGAAGAAGTTAGACATGTCTTTGGATGATGAGAGTGAAGTGCAGCATGATGCATCTACTCTGGATATTAATGAATCAGTTAGTAAACCTAAGAATTTTGAACAAGAATGCGTGTATGGACCTGAGGATGATCAGGAAGCCATGCAAAATAGATAATTTCCCTTTATTAGAATAGAATTTTGTTGCAAAACATAAGAATTATGTTTCCCCAAAGAAGAAATAAGCTCAAGCATAACAAGAATTGCCTCTCTTAGATGTGCAAAACAATGATGAGAAGAAGAAGAAAGGAAAATAGGAGAACATAGAGAACCCTAAGGCGTAAAAGAATGAAAAATTTCCTCCTTCGAATGATGAGAAGTTGTAGAGGAGGAGAAGAATGCAAAGGACTACTCTGATAGTGGAGAGCATGAGAAGGAGAAAGAGAAAAAGGAAGAGAGAAACACTCAAATGGTTAGTGAATCCTTCAGAGCTTCTATGGATTCCTTAAAGAGTTTACTGGATATATGGCTTTAGTTCCAACTGGTGGCACGTCCACATAGTTGCTACAAAATTCATATGTAGCAAGGATAGGTTGGCATGGACAAAATATCTCCCTTGTATAAGCTACAACTTGGTGATGCATTTCATGCCTCCGCAAGAAAGGAGATTCTAAAAAATCATTAGAAGAGTGTTGAGATGATAGATGAGGTGGTAAAAGTGTTGCAAGACTACATTCCCAATGTCACCATTGATGAATTTGTGTTTGGTATACAACTAAGGCTCCTCCTTGATTCCTTCAAGGAATATTCTACCGACTTAAAGGAGAAGTTGGAAAAATAAGTGAATAAGAAGATAAATGATAAAAGGTTGGTAAAGGATTTCAAAAAATGTGCTAATTCACATGGTAAGTTGTAGAGCAACTTGAAGGATATTCAAAATTGTGTTGAGGAAGAAAAAAAATTGTTCCAATTTTGCTTGAAATGGCATGCTTCTACCGAGAGCATAAAATACCAAATGGACTCAATTGAGTCTTAGATTGCTCAGGCCTCTGGAGTTTATGATCTAATGAAAGATGCAAATGAAACAAGGATAGAAATAGAGAATCTACATGGTTAGTTTTTCTAGCTACATGATCAAAAAGAGAAGATAATAGTGTAGGATTGTCAACTCAGAGACTTTTGGTTTGCAGTGCTCCACTATGAAGAATTTGGTTATTTGTTTTTGAGGTAATGATGGTGTATGTTGGAAGACTCTAAATTCAAATTTTCATGATTTGATGTCTTTTGTAGTCAAAGATAATAGTTATAGAGTATCGATTTGCAAATACTAGTGTAACTGTGACAATGTATGATTGGAATAATCTAGATTCCACCACGGATGAACTTTTTGGTATGCGTATTTTCAAAAGTATTTGAGGATTCCTATAATATGTTTTCTCCAAGTGGTAAGTGTTTTGGTTGTTCACGTGTCAAGTTGTGAGTGAATATTTGGTTCATTCTATTGTTACTTCACCAATGGTGCCGACCTAAGTATTTTGGGTTGTGCAAAGATTAGTAGAGTTTGGAATTAAATTATGGGGATAATTATAGGTCATGTTGACCTATCTTAATGTTTGATACACTTTGGTTCCTTTTTGCAAGGCATGTATGATTGTTTTTTGAGCCGATAGGATGAAGTGTTGCGTGGTACATGTTTTGGGCTGACCTAATTTATATTTTGGTTGGTTGTGACATATATACAAGGTTAATTCCTCATGTGATGAAGTAAGAGATATGTGAGATAATTAAGTGTGTTCAAAATTTAGAGTAGAGAAGTGTGAATTATTTTTGAGGTGAAGAATGAAGTTTGTTAAGTTTGTATTCTCAACTTTGGTGGAACTGTATCTTCAATATAGGTCAAATGCATCAAGTTTGCAATTCATATTTGGCAATGAGACACCTTTCTTCTATCTCTTTCTATTCTGAGAAGTGAGCCATTTGGTAGTGAGCCACCAACAATGATCCTTTCTTCTTTTGGACAGTGAGTCCACCAATTGTATCAAACTTTATAACTGGTTACAATATCTATATCATGAGCTAATCCTCACCATGGTTTTTCTATTTTTGGGTTCTCTATGTAAATCTAGTTTTCTTCTATTCTTTGATGTGATGCATCATGTCTATGTTCCTTTCCATTATTGTAAGTTTGATGAGATGTATTGAATGAATTTTTAAGTTATTAAGAATGTTGATTCATCCCCCCTCTTAGTATTCTAGGTGTTCAACATGCCTCAGTCGAACCCCTATTTTGGTAAATAAACCTCAATAAAAAGCCAAAGATCTAATAGAAAATAGTGTGTGAGCCCTAACCTTATGTGTATCTAAGGTTGTTATGAGCTACAAATGTAAAGAAACACTACTCAAGTGTATTAGAGAGAGTTTCCTATATGAAAATGACAAGATCCAATTAGGGAGAAGTCAAACACCCTAAATAAATCTAAAATGCAATGATACCTTGCTTTAGGTTTCATGAGAAATGAAGCTTGGAGATGAGAACATTAGGAAACAAGTCAATAGGTTGAAGTAAGTGGCCAAATGCATCTCCCAAACCTATAATCCATCATGTCCTTCCATAGGCATCAACCTTCAATCATGTGATAAAACTTGATCAAATCTATAAATGGGCTTGAAGACCTGCAATTTCAAGTAATGTTGCTCCAAGACTTCAAAGTTTATTTGCTTGAATGTTTTCTTTTATGTTCTAGTTTTTAAAATGGTGAAAATACTAGGTATTTATAGGCATTTCTCTAATTTCTCAAAGATTAGATCCCGAAAGTCGACATTTGAAATTTGAAATTTGAATGTTAAAATACTACCAATAATACATTAAAATTTGGTCCTCGACAAGATAGGGGGACCCATGGGAAAATGGTTCCTAGCCCTATTTTCCAAGATGAAGTGTATTAGGGGAAAAAATTATTTGTTTGCATTTATTTAATGCTTGTAATTTTTTGAAAAACGATAAAATAGGCCTCAAAATGCATAATAAAAGGGAATTAGGGCCTATCTAGGAGGTGTTAAAAATGCATAAAATCAAGGGTCACTAAAATATGTCCAAACTAAGCATGAAATTTTACTATCATCTACAAGGGAGTACAATTTTCTATGCTACATTTAGCCCCCACTTTAGCGGCCATATGGCACTACATGCATATACAAGCTAAAGTATTGAAAATAAATCATGCTACATAAAAGGACACTCATATGGATATTATGATTCATTTGAAAATGGGAGAATGAATCCCCCAATGTAGTCATCTACAAAACCACAATATTAAGAACCGCATCCTGCAAAACCAATTTGTTAGTTATTCAAAATCATCTTATACTTTCAAATAGACATATCAAACTTCTATGGAGAACCAAACTTGAGGGTAGATGTATGCCCCCTAATTGTGCTTGATTTATGGAGATGGAATCAAGGTAGCAATCTAGCCACATAGAATTTATAGGTGTATTGATAGAAATGTTTACAATAGGGTTATGATACCACAACACCATCTATGAATAAACATTGGAGATGATTGGGAATGAAACTATGAATCCAATGCAACAGACGACATCGAAATCAGAGTTCACTAGCCCCCCTTATAGTGATTCTAATGGAATGTGCTATTAAGAAATTTTACTATATGTAAGTGCAAAATCATCTTTCTGACCATCATTTTCATGTTAAGTTCACCAAAATGAAGTATAGAAAAAGGATAATTTTTGGGATGAGTTTTAAATGCAAACCTAGTATCAATTCCACTTTTCTGAGGGTTTTATTAGGATGTGAATCCACAAGGTGCATGTTAGAACTGTAAAATTTTGAAATTTTCATAGTCAATTGCATTCATGAGCTTCCAAAATAAGTCCTCATCATAAGCATAAAGTTCCCTCCTCATGGCGTCTTGCTTGTATTTTGTCATATGATTCATTTGAATCCATCTAGTCTATGATATTTCATTGTATTATCCATATTGGCAAGACAGGGTGAAGGTCTCCCCAACCTATATTTTTCACTAATGTATGCTTCTTGCAGATTATCGACAGGACACTTCTTTTGTTTCGGTGACAAAGAAGATTCATATCGGCATAGGAATCATATTCGGGATGAGATCATAGCGAAATATTATCTCTTGCTGACCAGCGTATGAAAAGATACATCGGCATAGGTTGTGGCTTCAATGTAATGTCACGACAAATTCAATATGTCTTACCGACTAGCATATAGAAGGATCATTTTGGCCAAACTGATCGGTATCGGCGTGAAGTCATAATGAAATCATATTGTCTCACTGATCGGCTCACAAGCAAATGTCTTGGTAAGACTCGTGCGCATCGGAGTAAGATCTTGCAATCTTACCGAATCAAAAGTTACACCGATAAAGAAAATTGCATCGGTGAGAGAAGGGGTCATCAGCATAAGTTTCACCGAAGTTTGAAAGTTACACCGATAGGAATGGGTTCGGCAAGACATTTGGAATCAGTATGAGTCTTTTCAAAGATTCATTGTCTTGCCAATGGAATTTTTTCATCAGCAAGATTTATTTTGTCAGTGAAGAAACTCAATGGTCATGCCGAGGTGTGTTTTCTTCGGCGAAGGGGTGATTTTGTCTCAGCGATTGGAAAATGCATTGAAGAATATATCTCGGTATAACATAATGAACCCTATGAAACATCTCCCCGACTTGGTAATGTCACAGCGACATGAAACACTGAAGTGATAGTCATCAGAATGATTCCAAATGTCAGTAAGACCACAGAATGTTTTGGCGAAAGGTGTAATAAACGTTACCAAAGGACTTCGCCCCATATTTGAAAATCTTTCACCGATAGGAAATTTAATGCGATAGTGCCAGTTTCAAATGAGCCTTCATTCATGCTTCATTAATGGCATGACGGGATATAACAGCGAAGGTTTAATCAATGCTTCAATGCTGAATTGATTGCAGAAGAATTAGCAAGGTGAACAGAGAACCAGGACATCCTTTCAGTCTGAGGATCTTGAGCCGAATACTGTAAGTAAGTGCATCTTAAGCCTTCCACATTTTTTAATTCTATGATTTTGAAGAATGGAGTCTCCTGGTTCTGGAAAGGCTAAAAGTAGAAAACTTGGTGAGAGTAGTCAATCAAAGGGAAAGAAACAAAAGGTCGATATAGAGCATGAGGGCACTGAATGGAGGTTAAACCAGGACCTTATTGATCAGCTACCTGGTTTAGGGCCTAAAGCCAGAAGGTCTGCACAACTTAGGGCAGAAGTTGATAAATTGGATGATAAATGCAAGTTCATAGGTGATGTCTAGACTGTCGTAAGAGGGTATGAACTTTTCAATTTTCACTGTCATAGGAGAAACCGTTTTGAACCAGTTTGTAATCCATGGAAGCTGAATGTAGGGAAACTGGTGTGCCCTAACATATTTGTAAATATAGAACTAGTAAAATTGCTTGCAGATCATTATGATCCAAAACATAAAGCTATATGTGACCCATCTAGAAAACCATAGATATATGTGTCAAAAGAAGCAATAAGTGAGGTTTTCAAATTATAAGGGTTCTGCAATGAGGAGATCAGTTGTGAAGAGTTGGAGAAGGAATTCTCAAGAATGGATATGATTTATAAGGGCTGGAGGTTTCCTATTCACAGGATTAAACAGGGAAGTAAGCCAGATCCTCTGCAAGATATTGAGGGGCCTCCTTATCATGTGGACTTGTTTGAGCCCTATATGAAGTACATTTATTTTTCAGTGTGTCAAGTGTTGGGAATGGATGCCCCAAAATTCATGTCAATTGTGCCAATGATTATCACAGCAAATATCCAGTATCACAATTCCAGGCCATTTGACTATGCCTCATACATTTCTAGGGGTCTTGATTCAGGATTGATGGCTATCAAGGGTGGATCATCTATTGTTCATCTTAGACACTATTCATTGTTGATGCACTTGGTGCTATATTTTGGACAAGAGTTAGGAGTGTGGCCTCCAGAATTGAGGATTTCTCAAATTGGTAGGGAGGGTGAAGCATTGCCTGTTCAGTTGTGGACTGCTATTTGGGACAGTAGGTTTGCTAATTCTCATTTCATCCATTTTGAAGAACATTTTGTAAAAAAATTGTATAAGTTGTATCAATATCCTTGTAATCATCCATTGACTGATGAGATTAAAAGATTCCTTTGGCCAAAATACTTCAATGGGCCAATTGATCATAACTGGGGAGATTGGTATTGTTTGGAGGGAGCTACAATGATTAGAGTATATGGATTTGAAGATGCTCCTTTCATTCTACCAAGGATAGTTCCAAACAGAGTTGCATATTTGGAGATTGTCAGACAGATGGACTATTGCAGTGTTATGAATTTCAGTTCTTTTGGGAAGCAAGATTTTATGCCTAGTACATTATGTTTTGGTGACTTCACTGTGTTGGCTAAGGAAGGATACAATTTGATCCTTGATAGATTGTTGCATTATAATATGAAGAGAGGACCACCCAGGAAAGACTTTGATCCAGAGGGATATATTAATTCTGCTAAGATGAAGATTAACTTTGAAGGGTATCAGCATGTGCCCTATCCCTTTGATGATATGATCAGGAATTTGGATGAAGATGAAGCTGAAATGGTGGTTGAAAGGTATAACCAAGGGCTGCATGATGCAGATAAATTGTCTTCAGGGGAAGAGACACCAAAATATAATGTGCCACAGGGCAAACTAGAAAGGGTGTCCAGGTTGAGGACTCAGCATCGTGTTTTCCCAACTAGAGAGCAAAGTATTGAAAGTGGTGATGTAGATGCAAGACATATTGAATATAGATCATTTGTCTCAGATGATGAGTTTATAAATTCCCCATAATTCAAAGCATTCTTGTATAAGCAGAAGGGGAAGGAAATAAGAGAAAATGTTGATGATGTCACTTCAAGAAATGAGGAACAATTACTGGGTCAATTGAGAAAGTGTGTGGATGATGAAATGAAAAATGACTCCTGTAAAGGGGAGAAAAATGTTGCAAGATGCTAGTGTCATGATCTTTCTTGGGCTAGATCTCAATTCAGCCCTTGTTTTTGATAGTTTCTTGAGGGACAACAATGCTACACATAAGCTTGACAAAGAAAGTGTAACAGAGGTGTATGTTGGATCAAAATACAATACTGATGAAGGGTCATTGATGATTTGGGCCTTATATCCACCCCACAGGAAATCAGTGGTAATTGACATAGAGAAGGCATTTGGCCATGTCATGACCCTAAAAGTTGGAGAGGCTGATCCTGTGGCTACTGCAAAAATTGGGGTAAATATTGTAAAATTGAATAAAGCACAAATTCAGTTGCTAATAAAAGAAAGAGAGATGTACAAGGAAAATAATGAGAGAATGTTGAGAGAGAATGATAGAATGAAAGACTTGGTTGGTATTTCAATGGAGCCAACCAAAATGCTCACTCAAGGAGAAAGCTCTCAGGCAAAAGATCATTGGGTAGGATCAAGTGCTTATTCGCAGGGAAAGCATGATGCAATTGCAGCAATTATCAAGAAGAGGCAGGATAATTTGATATCTTGGTTAAATAAACTATGGGGAAAATAATCTCATACCCTTGCTGCATTAAAAGAACATACAAGGATGGATGGATGAATTATGGAGAAGTTTCATGAATTGGCTCAAAGTGATGATTCTAACAGTACAACACTTGAAGCTGCAAATCAAATTATCAATCATCATCAAAACTTCTATGATGAATTGCAGGGGGATGAACAAGGGTTGATAGATGCTTCCAAGAAAATTATGATTACATTCTCTGATGATAAAGGGGAATTGAAAGAAGCCACCAGATGGAAAAATGAATGTGAGTCAGTGCTGAATGAAGTCATGAGGACAGCTTCTGCGGAGGATACCGCATTGGAGGAAGTGAGCGAGCAAAATGAGGAGATGATAAAGATGGAAATCATGATCCAAAATGTTGTTGGAGATGTGGACACATACAAGCATCGGGATTATTTGGATCATCTTGCTAAAACTCACATGTGGCTTAATAGAGCTTAATTATCCTCTAATCTTTTTGTTTTGTATACATGTGACATTTCAATTTCTGAAAGGACCTGTCCTTTCGTATTCTCAATGTATAAATATCCATTTTGGAAATGAAATGGAGGAGCGATAAGTAGAATAGGTTAGAGGATAGAAAATATACAGGGTAATACAATGTTTTTCCAATATGAGACTATGCTGCATGTTTCAAATCATGGAGATATCAATTGAAATCTAATAATATGGTGCAGTTGTTTCTGGTATTAGTTGTTTATGGTGTTTGTTGAAATTATTATTGAAGTTCTCTCTTGTGTGGTGTTTTATGGTTATTTAAATTGGTTTAACAAGTTTATATCCAATTTTTCAATGCACATTTGCTGCATATGTATGGTCAATTGATTGGTTTTTTCTAGTAAAGATTAAACCCTTTAAATTGATCATAGTAATTAGAGAATGTCAATTGGATCACTAAGAAGAACTCGGTAATCATAACCTTGCATGTTTATACAAATTATAAACAAAATTAAATGCTAAACAACTTGAATGTCATCCAAAATGAAGTATTTGTTTCAGATTTTTCTTGACTCTGCATACCCAATAAGGCACTAGTCTTTGCAGTTCACCATTAAGATTCATTCATTTTTCTTTACATCTGTTAACTGAGCATATTAGGATTTAGTTTTAAGCATTGGTATACAATATATACCAAATTTGATTTCATTTTGTCCACTTCCATCTGCCATCGTGGACAAATCACTACAAGAAGAGAAGATCAAAAGTCAAGTCTACCCAATTCACATAGGTACACCCGCTCAGGTCTAGCAGCACCTAAAGAGTAGAAAGCTTAAACCATTTGGCTTTGTCTATTACCCTAAAATGTTCTAAGAGATTGGCAGCCTCTTGAGGTATTTTTACCTACATTTTTGAGAGCTAACAGTGCATAGATTGAATTTCAACCTCAAAAGTGAGCCAACTAGAACTGGATCTGATCCTTTTGAGTCTTAGAAATGAATTGAAAATGATTTGGAATAATTAACCTAATTGGACGATATGACCTAATATGGAAAATTTAATATTCTACAAATACACAAATTGAATCTGTAGATTGTAGTTGGATTTGGGGAGTGTCGGGTGATGTGTACCTATCACTAAAAGAAAGATTTGGCATGTGCAGAGGGACTCAGTCAACCCTAGGTGAATGATTCTTTGTATAAAATTTCAAAAATTCAAAATGTGATCATGTATCCCTTTTTTTGCTCTTTGTTCTTATACCTACAAATCTCCATTTTTGGACCTAAACCTATAATGAATTTGCAAAAGAAATTGTTTGGGTGGCTATATGGGGGTTTCCCTCAATCAAACCCTATTTTGGTAATTAAACCTCAACAAAAAGCCAAAGATATGATAGAAAAAATATGTGAGCCCTAACCTTGTTTGTATCTAAGGTTGTTATGAGCTACAAATGCAAAGAAACCACACAAGTGTATTAGAGAGAGATTCCTATATGAAAATGAAAAGATCCACTTAGGGATAAGTCAAACATCCTAAATAAATCTGAAATGCAATGATACCTTGCTTTACGCTGCAAGAGAAATGAAACTTGAAGATGAGGACACTAGGAAACAAATTATTAGGATGAAGGAAGTGGCCAAATGCATCTCCTAAATCTAGACTCCACCATGTCCTTCCATAGGCATCAACCTTCAATCATGTGATAAAACTTGATCAAATCTATAAATTGGCTTGAAGACCTACAATTTCAATTAATGTTGCTCTAAGACTTCAAAGTTTGCTTGCTCAAATATTGTCTCTTATGTTCTAGCTTTTGAAATGGTGAAAAGACTAGGTATTTATGGGCATTTCTCTAATTTCCTAAAGATTAGATCCTAAAAGCCGACATTTAAAATTTGAATTTTGAATGTTAAAATATCACCAAAAATACATTAAAATTTGGTCAGGAACAAGATAGGGGGACCCATTCACCCATGGGTGAATGAGTCCTAGCTCTATTTTCCAGGATGAAGTGTATCAAGGGCAAAGCATTATTTGTTTGCATTTATTCAATGCTTGTAATATTTTAGAAAATGATTAAAAAATCCTCAAAATGCATAATAATAGGGAATTAGGGCCTATTTAGGATGGTTGAAAATGCATAAGAGCAAGGGTCACTAAAATAGGTCCAAACTAAGCAAGAAATTGTACTATCACCTACAAGGGAGTACAATTTTCTACGCTACACATGCATATCACTTCCTTGCAATGATATCCATTAGAATTTACAACTAAATATTCTTATCAATCCCTACATACATTCATAACTCTCAATATTCCTAATACAACAATTTGATATACGGCTTGAATAGAAGTTATAAAGGAAGCATTCATTTGCTCAAAATTGCAACAATGAACTAAATGATCCTTGATCAATTTGTATTTATAAGTGTAATGAATTATACAATTTGGGAGATAATTGATTGTGAAATTATTGCAATATGATCATATATTCAGAACTTGTATTGCTATACAAAAATGACAATTACAATCATAATCCTTCTCTAGAATACCTAGACCTAGCTAGTACAAACCTAAAATATAAATCTACTTACAAAAATATAAGATCATTTTCAAATGACCTTGAATCCCCTTTTATAGAGACAAGGGAAAAAAATCTTTAGGCCATGGAAAAATGTCACATTTTTTTAACACAATGTAGTGCTAAAGTGGGGGTGAATCAACATTTTTTAAAATTAATCATTCCCATTTTTAGATTAAACATCTCATCATAAACTGGAAGAAGAGAAGAAAATAAATCATGCGACACACAAAGACACCAATATTTTTTACATGGAAAGCCAAATGAGGGAAAGACCACATTGAGGATTAACTCATAATATATGTAGCTCACTGCTAACAAGAATTACAATGTTGTTTAGGGCCCACTACCTATGGACTTGTAGAATAAGGTGTACAACCTTAGGAAAAGATACAAAAGACCTGATGAGACTCCATGTCTCAAAGTAGGATACATGAAGATTATAATGAGAAATACAAATATGAAATACTATGAAGAAGCATCCAACTTATGTTGATGTTGCAGTCCCTTTTTCACACAATTAACCCTTCACACAAACTTCACACACTTCATTTTCAACATACTACTCGGTCACCTGTCTAAACAACAACACCTTCACAAATGACTTTAATCTTCTATATATATCCTCCACAACAACACAAAGCCTTAATTAGGTCGACTCTAATATAACCTTTTAGAGGAAATGCATGGTACCACACTGGTTAGATCCAAACATATATAATATTGTAAGAAAAAAATTGTGGATTAACACATGGAATTATAGGACCAAAACACATAATAACACATCGTAAAAAACAAAATTATTTAATTAGGATCAACCACTGATGAAGGAAACATGTTTGTAGGTCCAAATACTAACAACACCACTAAAATTGCCATGTGTACAACTTTACACCACCAGAGAGAGATAAAAACCATCATGGAGATCAAGATGCAAGCATTATATTCCATGAACAATATCTCCTCAACCTTCTCCTGAAGAAACTAATCATCATATGCTGGCACAAGACGAGAAACCCATTGAATATACAATAATAGAGCATTTTGGACAAACTGTAGCAAATTGTTATTTGAAACTAATCTTGTGAACCACCAAAACACCTGAGACTTGCAAGGAAGAATTCATATACCTCTGTGAACATATCCCCAAGTCTGCATAGACACATATATCTCACCAGAGGAATGCAGAGCATCCCAATAGTCCATCAATATTTTATATTGCCAAAGCATAAATTGGAACACTATTACTTATAACTTTCACTGTAGAAGGTGTGATGACTTGAAACCTTGGATATAACACCTTCACATATTGAGCATCTTAACTTCTGAACCAAAAGACAAAGGTTTTCACAGTAGAGGAATGCAAACCAATCTGTCATGACTTTGTCATAAGGTAAATGCCTTAGCCAATCTTTTGCAACTTATCTCAATGTGTGGTACACCAAACAAGAACTATGTTAATGTAGAAAAATTGTACACATGACAAAACTATTGTACCTTCTTCCACAACATACTTGGACTGTTGACTATATTACTACACTTTCCCTATCTCAGGGGTATGTACAACCTTCAGTATTCACATTTGGCATCAATGGAAACACGTCTTGAGTTGACATCAATGACAACACTTATTTCCAACAATCTCCCCCTTTGTCATTGATGGAAACATACATATGTATCTCTCCCCCTTTGACATCAAGGGAAAACGACATAAAATCTTCTTACTTATATCAACCTAAAACTTGTATGAACTCCCCCCTTACTATATGGATTATTAAAACCAATGCTCCTCCTAAGATGGAGATGCCTCAAAACTGATTCTATGTACAAAATAAACCCAAAAATATATCGTAGTAATTCCACAAATTTTATACAAAGACCAAAATTTTCTTGATTATACCTATGTACCTTCCTTAGAAGGTAGGATTTTCTTGTGAATTTCTTTGAGTTAAGCCAAAGTTGCAACCCAATCTACTTTTTCTGAAGAGAATATTATTTTAGCATTCATACTATATGTACAAATCCTCAGCTTCCTCTACATTACCTAGAGCCTTCATTTTCCTATCAACATTTTCTAGATTCAAAAGTAATCCAAATTGTGAAGAAAGTCTCAATTTGACTACTTCCCTTGATAGACCAACCTATTTCTTGAACTTCTCTCTATTTTTGAAGCAATGTCAACTAAAAATGAAGATTTTTTATTTGAGATCTTATTGACCCATTCATGTCCTTTGACAAATAATATACCTCAGCCAATTTAGTAATTTGTGACTCAATGGATTCAATTTGATCCTTGATATTCTTGGTGGAGCTTGGCCACTTCAAGAAAAATTGATACAAAGCAATCACTTCATTTATACATTCTTTAAAAATTTTCAAATTTTCTTGTAATTTATAATGTGCATTAGCACAATAGTCAAATACTTCTACCATTCTCTAATATTTCATTTTTTGTATGGCCTCTTATTCTGCCTTCTACTCCAAGTGAGAGGAATGATCCTTGAAAGAATCCATTAAAATATTTAGCTTTTGTTCTAGAGGTAAGGAGACATCAATGTTTAATTTTGGTAAACCTTCTTGAATAATCGTGATCACCAAGTTGTAGCTTATGGAAGAGAGAAATATTTGATAAGTCGACTTGTCCCTCATGTGTTGAAGTTTGCAAAAGTTGAGGTGTCACCATAGGTTGAAACTACATCTGCAGTCCTAATAGGTCCTTGAATGAATCAAAAGATGTAGAATCTTGACCTATAACAATGGAAGCATCTTGCTTCACATCCATCTTTTTTGATATATCCCAATCTGTCTCAAGATTATCCACTTCCTTGTCTTTTTTCTTTTTTTATGTCCATACCTAAGACTTCTTCCAATTTGTGCATACAAGAAAATCTTCTCCTTCTTGTTGTATGGAGGGTCCTTGTACCTTTTTCTAACCTAATATATTTTGTTCATTTGTATCTTCTAGAGAAGGAAAATTAGGTTCTTCATTAGGATTAGTGTTCCCTAGAGGGGAGCCACCCATTTTACCTTGATTTTCTTTATCTTGTGCACTTGTGTTCACTAAAGGAGTAGTCTCCTCATTCAACTTATCATCTTTTTCATTATCACCAGCTATATTGTTCTGAAAATAAAATAAATCTATTTCTTGTGTACACACATCAAGTATATATTGCAGAATGGTGTCATCCAGAACATGTTCCTCACTTGCCATCTCAGCCTTCTTCATCTTCTCAAGGATCTTGGTAGTCTTTTCTTCAGTCTCTCTCTCCATCCTTTATATCTTATCTTTTCCACTTCCCATTAGAGCATTTACCCTTTGTTTGTTCTGGAACTCTTGTGCTTGCCTCTAAGATAGTTTTACTCTTTCATCATGTGAGATGGATGAACCAACCTTCTTTCAATCTAGTTGTCTCGTTTTAGCTTATTTTGCAATGGCTTCATTTCTCTCATTACTAAGAATGTCTGCAAGACATGCTAGGAGTTGATAAATAATATCATTAAGAGCTACATTAAAGCTCGTTGTATACATGACTATGACCTTTTTAATTGTGCATATTCAAAACTAGAGAAAAGAAAAATAGTGCATATTCTATTGTTGTGTAAATGCTTATTCTATTTTGTGAAGCTTGCATAGAGATCTAGAAAGAAAAGTTGTCTAGCATCATTGTTAAAACAACATTTAAAATAAATGCTTAGGGATTCAATTTCAATGTTCAAGTTTAAATTTGATATCATTGTTCGATTGAATGTATATCACTTGGAGCAAATAGGAATCTTGTATTTACACTTAGTTGGAAGAAATTTAAGAACTTGTTCATTAGTATAGTTAGGAAATAAATAAAAGAAAATGATTAAATTTTAAATTAGATAATGCAAAAGGATATAAACTTAGATTAAAATTAGTTTTCCAAAAAAAGAGGATAAAAATATCAATCTCTTTTCGAAATTACCTTATAAAGGAATCATTGTAAAAAACATATCTAACTTGATTAAATCTATATTTATATATATACAAGAAGTGAATCTATATATTCTTTGATAAAATATTTATGACTTTAATAAAAGTGAAATTAACATATACATAAAGGAAATTAATTATACATTTTCAAAATAATATTTCTTATACTAAAAAAATTATGGATATATATATAAATTCATACTTAAATAATTAACATATATATATATATATATATATATATATATATATATATATATATATAATCTATGTAATCTTTAATATATAATATATATTATAGTTTGTAACATATATATTAAATTGTATTAAATATATTTAAAAAACTTAATGGAGGTCAACCCCCCTAGTCGATGGGGTCAACCCTCACAGGCCACTCCACCACTGAGGGGGTGAGGGGGATGGGGGTGGATGCATCCCCATGGCCATAGTGACCCATTGGGGGGGTCACCCTCCCCAAAAGGTGGTTTCACCCCAAAGTAAACTATGTTTTGTCAACAATGTATATATAATAAATTTGTATATATAATAAATTTTTTGTTGACTATCAACATTAATGGAAATAAAACTTAGTCTATCATTTAACTGATAAACTTGTAAATTTTAGAGTATATATATAAACCACAATTTTTTCACTTTGTAGGATTATAATCAACTTTGTAGACTATAAAAATGAAATGAAAACCTCTCTAATATATCAATCTTATAGTCTGTAAAAATGAAAAGAAAACCTCTATAATATTTTGCAACCTACAATCTTTTTCTGTCATTAATTATTCAATAGTGATCATTAATCAAAACTTAAATAGACTAGGAAACTACTAAATTTGTACACAAATATTTGATAGATCTAAGAAAATCATTTTTTCCCTACAACAATTAAACAAACGGAAGAAATCAAATAGTGAACTTGAAAATAAATTAACTTAGAAACAAGAATAAAAGAGAGCTTTAAAAGAGAAATTAATAGTTAAAATTTGGTTATTAGTTAATATAAAATTAGTTTCCATTTAGTTTAATTTAATAATTCAATAAATCACAATTTAAAATTTAAAATAAAATTGTATACATTATTTCTTTTAATCAATTCATTGTGAATAAAATTAGTGAAGTGAAACCTAAATTTGAAAGTGAGTTGAGGAATAATAATATATAAATAATCTTTTTAACTTTCAAAATTTTAAAATTTAATCTTGAATGTTTATGTGTATATAATTGAAGGTTGAAATTAGGGAAGTTATAATCATTTTTCTATGTTGATAAACTTGGTTCAAGAGATGAAATGATTGTATTTATTGATAAATTTTCCTTTATAGTTACATTTAAATTTAGTTTGTTTAATTTTTAGTTTAATTTAATTTTAGTTTCACTTTCAATTGTGTAATATTTGTTCATAATTGAATGGAGTAATATATGTTAAATGATTATTTAGTTGTTGATGCAAGAATCTTGATTGAAATTTAGGAGTACTATTGTTAAGAAATTAATTACAAATTTAATACTATAGTTCTTTTAAGATGAGTTTAGGTGTTTAGAACCATTAAATTTAGTTTTCAACAACCTAAAAAATTTCTAATGCACAAGACATTTATAATCACTTAGATAACTTAGGAGAAAGCTAGACATTTTGAATAGTGTAATCCTAGATTAGAAGGTGACTTATATCCCTACCCTTTTTTGGTGCAAAAAATTATGATTATATCATAAATATGATGTCATCATATGGGTGAAAGCATCATATCTAGAGTTTCCTTGGATTACATTGGAAAATACAAAAAAAAATTGAGGTTGTGTTTGTTTTTAGGTTAGGAAATTTATAGGCATGAAACATAGATATTGGTGTGTACTACCTTTGGTAACCAAAATATTTCATTCCTCTAGCATGTATTCATGGGATATGATGATCTTGTGGGTCGTTGTGATTGTCCCAATGTGACGATGGATTGTTATGTGGATTATGACAACCCTAAAAAGTCTTGATTGATACTATACATCTAATTTTGATAAATTAAAATCATTTCTTCCTAAATCACCTCGAACTAACTAGTTAATTAAATAATCAACATTATTTAGTTAAAATCAGGAAATTCAGCTATTAATCAAATAATTAAATTTATTAGATTAATTAACCATTCTTCTAACTAATATTCATCATATTTAATTAAATCAAAACATTTAATTAAATCCCCCTAAGTCCTCTCATTTGATTAAATAAATCAAATCAAATGTCACAACCCCTAACCCATTCCAATTAATTAATTCTGAATTAATTAATCCTAAACCACTTTCTAATAAGCATTAGCAAATCCTCCAGCTTTTAACTCAAGAGTTAAATCAACCCATGGTCAACTAACCAAGTTGCACATGAAACTCATTTCTTTTAATTAACTAATTCCTCTATTTTTCCTCAGAATGGCATATTCCAAGGAATTTTCCTCCCAACTATTGTGCCTATAGCACACACGCCCTATTCGAAATGAGGACCCTCTCTTTTTCACTTTCGTTGGGTCACTTTTTCCTTTGCCTTGTTTTGCGTGCCCCCTTGTTTGAGTCCTAAGTGGTCAAGGAGTCTCATTTTAAGTTGACCAAGTCTCACCACCTTTGAAATTTTCAAGTCTTTTGCCTTTGCGAGGTTCCTCTGGCAGTTTTCCTTAAGTCCTTAAAATTGTCGTCTTTTGCTCAGTGTGGGTTTCCCCATGCAGAATTCCATTGTGACTTCATCATTTCTGTAGTAGCTGAGTCGGGGCATCCACCCACATAGCGAGCCCCACATCCTCCATCGCCAATCCCTTCACCAGCTGGCCAAATGGAAAATGTCTGGCAGCCACCCACATCATGGGCTCTAAGTCTCCCACTGTTGACCGTTTTGAAAACCACGCTCACCAACTGTGTCGGTCGTCGTACAACATTAAATGCAAGTCATTAATGTTGAATTTCCTATAAATACCCCAACTAACCTATCATTTTCATTCCTCTTGTCAGAATTTGTAAGTGAGCTATGCCTTTTGTCACCGCCCTTGCACCCGCGTGACCTCATCACCATTTAAGTGTTGCAACCATCAAATTCTTCACAAGCTCTTACGTGATCTTCAAGTAGGTTTTACGTTGCCGCACCAGTTATGTGTTTTTCGATGGGTTTTACAAAGTTATTAAAATCTTGAAAGGGGAAAACCTTTAGACAGTTAGAGAATGAAATTTCACAGAAAACCCATATTTTGAAATTTGAAAATGCTTCAAAAATTGGCCATTTATGACCATGCAGAGCCTAGCACCTCAACCACCATTCTTGACCATGGCCTTCATGCCCTTGCGGCCTGCAAGTCTCTCATTTCCATTTCCTTAACCTTCCAAAATGACAAACTTCAAACTTCAATCATCACCCATAGCAGGCCCACGCATGCGGTTAGACACCACCTCCTCGCCGCCACCATTGAACCAAATGAAAATCTTTAGTTAGGCAGAGATCCTCTTGGCCCTTGTGGGTCCATGATTCTGGGTTTACATGCATGGAGGGCTCCCTTGCTCTCACCGTTTCTAAATGGCTGCTTCACCCCAGCCTTCCACCTTGCGGGTTCCACGGGACCCTTGTCTGACACCCTGATAAGCCATTGAACCTCTGACCACGAGTCATTTGACGCAGCTTTCTGCCACTACTTCTCCATCATTTCAACGACCATCCCAAACAAAAAAACCCTTGCTTCCTTCCGCCTTGCGGGCCCCACCTCTCATGTAGCTATCTTAATCGCCCAAAATTTTCCTAAGGTTGGACCCCTTAAAGGTGGAACATTGCAGAGGTCCGTCCACAGGCCACCCCATCCTCCCCGTCATTTCTTAATGGTCATGACTGACATGCTACCGGCCTTGTGGGGCCCAAACCCATCCCAGTTGTCCTATTCTCCTTGAGAAAAGTGATCGATACCAGGATCTTTTGTGGGACCCACCCATGCGGGTTGTTGGTTGTGGGGTGTCGCTTTCCCTCTACTATCACAAAATGTCTACAAGGCCTTGTCCATCCGCATTGTGGGCCCCACACAATGCATCTCCCCTTTGGCCCTAGAAAGTGAAATTGAATAAGTGAAAACTGATGCGGAATTGGCAGTGTGGACAGTCGCCCCACCTTGGCTGTCCCAAACGACTGTCACTTGGCGTCCTCCCACGAGTCCTCACCTGCATCACTCCTGACAACTTAAAACTTGAAGCCAATAGCAATGTCATCCTTCCTACCTACGGGTCCCACAATGCTGGATTTCATTTGCGAGTCTCCATCATGTCAGCACCGTTCCCAAACAGCGGAGCTCCAAACAGTAGAGACATCACCTGCCTCCGCACCCTTTTGACCCGCATGAGAAGTAATTGAACACCCACCTCCAGGAATCCATGAATGATGGACCCATGTCCCCAAACGCCTTGACACCTTGGTGGGCCCTAGTCATAATGCAAAAATCTTGATGCGGGTGGCCACATGCGGGCCACCATGCCCTCTTCATCGTCTGCCTGTTGCCTTCTCCAAAACGGTTGCCAACCCAGGGAAACCTGCATCCCTAGGCCCGTATTTCTCTATCTTCCCCAAACGAGAGCCTAATGATGTTTTTTGATGAATGTTATATCTTTGGAGGATGAATTACTTGATCTAATAGCTATTTTGTAGGACTTCGCTAACACTTCCCTCATTTTATACATGGATATGCTTAATGCACCCTCTACTTGCAGGATTTATGGAATCAACTGCAGGGCCATCAAGGGTGTCCATAGAGATAGACAAGGGGAAGAAGCCTATCAAGATACCAAGAGGGAAGGAAGATAAAGACCAAATAAAATACCAATTCCACAGGGTGGAAATCACCTCCAAATTCACATCTATGTGGGACTCGATATCGGATACCAACCTCGAGTAGGTTGACATAGATGAATTTCGACAAAGGGTCATTGCAAATCATGCTATAGATAATGCGAAGAAGATTAGAAAGAGTGGTTTGGTCAAGGTAGTTGGTTTCCCACCCACTCTTGTGGCCCTAGAGCTAGTGATGGATTGCAGAGAATCCTATCAGGAAAAAAGCAGAAGGATTGTTGATTGTGATGGTAAAGTGTTGGCTGACTTGTCTGCCCAATCCATAGGGAAAACATTCCACATCCCTACCTTTGACCCAATGGAGGAAACAACCAAAGAATATGCAAAAAGTATGTGGAAGTTTGACCCCTTGAAATGCAAAAAGTTAATTAACCAATATTGGTTAAAGGAGAAGAAGGGCAGTGCAAACAAGGTGCCCCAAAAGTTGTTTAGGAGAACCTTTTATGAGGACTATCATGACTTGGTGACCTTGCTAAGTAGATTCATGGGCATCCCTACTGCAACTTACTTCCAAGATTGGATGTTTTACTTCATAGAAGAAATTATCAAAGGAAAGGCCAAGTTTTACTAGGCTGGAATGATCAGCAACAACTTGCACGAGCAGTTCGTGGCGGTCAAGAAGACCTCCCAATTTTACATGACCTCTTATTTGGTCTATCCTCTGGCTAACCCATTTCAATATAGACGTCTATTAGTAGCACAAATCCAAACTCCAAGAAGAGAGCTGAAAGTATATGATAGGCATCCACAGCTCCAATACCAGAATTTCAAGAAGGACTACTACAGGGTAAACGATGCCTTTATTGGACATATTATCAAACTTCTTAGAGGGGACTTCAAGAGGAAGTTTCACATAGTGCTCATGCATTCATCCATCAGTTCAGATTTCTATTCATATAGTTCCCCAAATTCACTTACATCCAAATAGAAGGATTCTCTGAGAGGCCATACAAGTTGCCTCAATATCCAAATGACCAACTAATCTTTCTAGAAGTCTCCAAGCAGTTGCAACATGTGCATACTCTCTTAAGTGATAAACATAGGCCAAGAATTCCCTACCCCCTCACCTTCGGCCAATGAATGTATACTATTCCTGTATCCCAATGTGCAGAGTATTCCAAAAAGGAAATTATTGAATACAATCTAAGCCTCCACACTTCCCAGCCAAGGATGGATCCATATGGAAAGTTAAAGAAGTTGGTTGAAAGAGAGTATGCCCATTTGCATAACATTGAAGACTTTTGGGCTAACTGTTGGGATGATAAGGAGGTACGCATGAGAAATTATATATGTATGACCGCCTACTTTTTCAAGACAATCAAATTATTCCCGGTACTAGATCATATCATAAAAGATGAAAACATCATCATAGATCTGAGGTTCGATGGTATTGCTAACTTGCCACTGCCCCTAATGGACTGGAATGAAGAAGAGTTCAATGACCTCAATATTTTAACAAAACCAATAGAGCACAGAACGAAACAATGGATTGATTTGCAAATTTCTTAATTAAAATTTTAGGGGGCCACATTGACATATGGCAAGCTCAAGGATGAGCTTGAGAGCGAAATAGATAGTGGTACTATTTCTGCCCCTACTGAAGAAGCTCCTAAGTCTCCTCCCACCATGAGTTCAAGGAAGAGAAAGGAAGTGTTAGAGCACCAAACAAAGCATAAGGTGTATTCAAGGAAGGCCTCAGAGGGTGAAACCTCAAAGAAGGTGAAGAAGTCAGGTGGCTTCTCTAAGATGCCAATGATTCAAGAAGACCCATTGCATGAAGGAGAAGATGAAGAGGCCAAGCAACCAAATTCACCACCTATTTCCCCTACTCTTGTTGCCACTGTCGCTATCACTCCTCCTCCCCCAACATCCCAAGTGTTTCTTGCTTCCTCTCCGCCCACAGTGGACATCTCAGTTCACCTTGCCTCCACCTCGCCAACTACTCCAATTTTAGTGCAAGACTCCTCATTTTCCATGACCTCCCCACTCTCATCCTCCTCAATGTCTCCCTCAATTGCAGTTCCCCTAGTATCAACAGTTACCATGCCTACCCTTACTCTACCAGAGTCCTTCATCTAGCACATGAAAAATATTCCCATGGAGCTCTCTAGAGTACTGATGAATCTTGTTGTACAAGTCGCTCTGGCTCAAGCTATTTTTGGTCTCCCTGTCCCTCCTCTGACGAAACCACCAAAAATGGAGGTGACTATGCAAATCTTAGAAGAGCTAGAGAGACAACAAAGGGAATTTATCAAATAAATAGATGAGGAACACAAGGACCCCTTTAGGGATGACTACCATGAACACCCAGAGCATCGAAATGTGACCATCGATGAGGTGGTATATGAAGAAGAAGGGTCGCATTCATCGAAGGGAGATGTTGAAGATCCCAATACCAAATATGTGGTAGAGTCCTATGACCAAGATTTTGAGGAGTTGTCCCAACAACTCAAGAACGTCAGAGAGGAAGATGAGGGGAAATCTCCCGAAGAGAAGGAGGAAACTGGTAATGACATGGAAGTAATTACAGAGCCTCTGACCAAGGAACATGAAAAAATCCCTGATCAAGAAGAAGTACCTCCCGAGAAGGAGGAAGAAAAGAAAGAAACTAATGTTGAAGAAGATGAAGAAGACAAGCCTTAAGAAGAGGCTAAAATGAGAAAGAGCCCTGAGTCAAAACGCCATGAGGAGCTCGAGAAAAAGGAAGAAAAGGTACTTGAGGGAGAAGAAAGTCCCAAAGAAAATATAGCTACTATTGAGCTACTAGAAAGAAATACCATCTTCATCCAGGACTTAGATGAAGAAGAAGAGAAAACATAACAAGAATCCTTAGATCATGAGGAAAGGGAGATCTGACATGCCCAAAGAGAAGAAGGTG
The DNA here is from genome assembly GCA_007258455.2 of Sequoia sempervirens. NCBI lineage: Eukaryota > Viridiplantae > Streptophyta > Pinopsida > Cupressales > Cupressaceae > Sequoia > Sequoia sempervirens. The sequence goes on along the minus strand of VDFB02000003.1, from coordinate 619,697,556 downwards.
ATCATGAATCACCAAAGGAGGGATCCCAAATGCCTAAGTGGTTGGAAAAAAAAACTACTCAAGAAGACCCCCTATCTCATGTATCCCAAGGAAAGGATAGAGGCTATCCTAGCACGAGCTCAAATAGGAGCAAAGAAAGAAAAGAAGTTGAGGGTTCGATCCCATATCACGATGGATATCTCAGGATCAAGGAAAGTGAAAATTTCCACCCCAATGGTAGATAAAGGGGAAGGAGTTGGCTATAATATCTCCACCATTAACTTGGGTACTGCTACAAGGGAGTAGAAGATTGATCATCTCCAAGGATCAGTTGCCACTATCATTCACCATATGAACAAGGATCAATCCTCCAAGGAGGAGTTGAAGGCACAAGTGGTAGACCTCATTGCCTACATACAACAATGGTCTTCTACCAAGGAGCTACCAACAACATCATCAGCGCCACCTCTGCTACTTTCCAAGGAGAACTTAAGTAAGTTAGAGAGAAGAAAGAACTGGACCAAGGCCACTGAGTAGTGGTTCTAACAAGTAGTCTATAATGGTGATATGGGAATTGGCCATGCTGTCTGGACAACAAACAAGTTCTGGGAAGTGCAAAAGCAACTTGAAGGCACAAAAAAAAATTGCAATAACTTCCCCGAGCTATATAGGATTACATATCTTTAACTCGAGGATATCCTCAAGATGCCCGAGAGAACCTAGGAGAAGGAGTTGTCCCTAGAAAAAGATGACCACTAGTTGGTCGAGATGTGGAAAATGAGTCTGGACCATAGAAGAGAATTCTTGGAGTGGGTGCTCCATGAAGTAGAGCTTGACCTGGAGTGGGTCAAAGAACATAGGGTGGATTGTGAGGAATATCTAAAGATTATGATGGATTATGACATGATGGTCGTCGAGCTAGACCCTGAGAAAATTAGGCCATACTTCCACAAGAAAATGGAGAACAGGGCCATAGACTCGCTAACACCAGACTTTATGGATTTTTCCCAAGCCTTCACCCAATCAGAACAAGTCATCAAGAATAAGCCTAAATGCACAAAGAATTGGGAGCTGATCACTAGCAGATCCAAAAGGCTAACCTTCCAGGTGCTCCAATCAGATATCCTGGAATGGAACAAACTCCAGATGTTGATGGGAAAATTTGTAGAGTATGCCACTATCTAGAAGAATTAAGGAAAGCCAGTTATAGATGATGAGTTCCTCACAGTGTAGCTACAGGAAAAGGGTGAATAGGGGGTCTCCTCTCATTTTAAAAGAGAGAGTTGAGTTTTTATAAAGACATGTCGCTGAAATTCTAATATAAATTCATTACTTTTTGTGGATTCTTGAGTTTCCTTCATTTTTCATGATTCATCTCCTCATAGTTGATAGATTTGAGTAGACTTAGTTTGTTGTTCTATGTATTTTGTATACTTTTAGTAGTTTAGTGAATGTTGTTCATTGATGTTGAAGAATACTATTGTGTTGATGCCTTCCTTGCTCATTATTTTTGTTGTTTGTTGATGATAAATAGCAGTGCAAAGCTATTCTGAACATAGATTCATTGTTGCACTTAAAATTCATCTTTTATTCATGCTTTATGGTGAATGAACAGTTGAAAATCTACAGACCTTAGAAGATAGCACAAGTTTCATGATACTGTTAGCTGATTTGGTTAAGTAGAAGTTAGTTTTAGGAAGGTTGTCCACTGTAGCATCATCCATTATCACTGTTCATTGGTAGTTGTAGGTCTAGGAACTTCCTCCTTCCCCTTCCCTTTTGACCTTTCTTTGAAATAATAATTTAGGAAAAGTTCTAGCATCATTGTAAAGCCAAATGTAATGATAAAAGTGGAATTTAGACTGCTATTTTGAACTTGCAGCAATTGCATATCAACTCCAATACCTTAAGAACTCCATTTAAGGAACCAATCTCTCTCCAACTTAACATACATAAGGCTTCCCTCTGATTACTAGCAAGTCACATGAACCAACTGAGACATTCCAAGCAAGTCATGACCTGACACTTGAAAGACCTTGGGGTAATTTTTTGCAACTTTTTTGTAGGAGATTTCCTTTCAAGAGAGGTGATGCACCTATTCATTACCTGTGTTGAGAAGTGAAAAAATGCCCGTCAACACCAACTGCCTCCTCATTCAATTTCCCTCCAAAGGTTTCAAAAACCTCTCACATCCTCAATAACTTCTCTTACATCTTCAATAACTCCTCTCACATCCTCTCACATCTCCAACCACATTCATTCAATTCTTCTTACAACATTTCAAATCCTCAACCATTCTCATTAATTCCTCTTACATCCCCCTTTCCTCAACACATTTCCCAAAATGTGCTCCACTCTCACCCAATAAGATTGTGGCAAGTGTCACATTCCTATTGGCTCCCATTTTATCCCACATTCACCAATTTCTCGCATTTCTCAACCCTTGAGTTCTATAAATAGAAGCATTCTCTTCACAATATGGATCCACAACTTTAAGCATTCTTACTATAGGCACTTCAACTCACAACATTTCATCATTTTCATCATTTTAGCTAAGTTTTATCACCATTTGGAGTCAATATCATACTTTGGATCATCAACATCATCATTTTTTTATCAAAAGGATTGGAAAAGGGCTTCTTTCTACATCAAAGGAGCACCACTCCCCCAATGGGATGAAGGTTTAGCTATTTCAATTAGATTTCATGTTATCTTTTGGTTATTATGCTCTCATTTTCATGTTTTATCTTTTACTTAGCTAAGAATTTCATAGGGAATACTAGATTTGGCTTTCTAACATGTTTAACAAGTGTTTGTTGATCTTTTGTTAGCGGGTTACAGGTTTGGTGTTCACATTTTGGCGCTAGAAGGAGGGCTTTGCATTTGATGTGCATTGACTCCCTAATTTGATTTCATATAGCATTTTTTTGCTAATGCTAATATGAGCCTATTGGGTAAGCCAAGTCTTTTTTCACCATTGGAGAGGCAAGCTTTTTGTCTTTTATGTGTCTAAGTCTTTTATTTGTGATAATCGACTTCAAAGCCAGTGAGTATTTTATCTACTGCAACAAATCAAGTGTTTCTCATCTACACTAATCCAGCCATTTCAATACTATCAATAAAATTAACTAAAGGCATTTAATAGACTAATTGCAAACATGTAGTTTCCTTTGAAATTTAAAACTTGATACTGCCTATTTTTCTCCATGCAGAGCAACTTTTATATATTTCTTGTTTTTCTATTAGAGATTGCTTTATTCATGCCAGTACAAGGCATGACAAGAATTTAATGAGTTTTACTTTAATTTATTAACTGTATAGAACTTGCAATTAGTGATGCATATAAGAAATTAGGCTTTCTTATAACAGAATGGTTCTAGTTTAATTTGAATTTTAGATTGGTTGTCTTCTTGTTTACATAATTATTGAGATGGTTATTAGCAAATTTCAATTTTTCAATTTTGTTTTTTCTCTCTTTTTTTCAAACAAGGGAAATCATCCTTGAAACTATAGTGGCTACTTCTCTCCATTCTCACAACTATTGTATTCCCATTATTATGGTAGTAGATATCCCAACTTACCATCAAAGCTTCATGGCCTCTTTAAAAAAGTTTATCTTCTTGAGTTAGTGTATTACTTTTCCTTTTTTTAACGTTTGGTGATTATCTTCTAAACCTCTCTTCAGATTGGATGTTTTGATTAATTTAGAGGGAGTTTAGGTTTGTCGTATTTTCTCCATCACTCAAAATATGTTAAGGTCTATCCACATGCCAAAACATATAAAGAGACTTTGATCATATCTTTATCATAAATGTGATTTTCACCGATACTCATGCACTCGAATTGATAAGCTTTGGTGAGGTAAAGTTGATAAGCTCACAGGAGGAGTAAATAGTGGTGTTGGGAGATTAATTGTATCTATTCATTAACTATCCATTGAATGCATTAGGGACTAAAAAATTGTTGCGCATTGATAAAAACACATGGATGTTCTGACTTTTAGCGCCATGACTTTTGACATTGATATTGCTATCTTTTGTTGTACTTGGCACCTGGGAGGTGAGAATCATTTAATATTGATTATCTACATATCTACAATCACATTTAATGCATATTTTGACACATGGAAATCCTTTGATATCCTTGGTGCCTAGGAGGTAAGAATCATTTAATATTGATTTGAAGTATTTCATATCAACTTGAATACATTAAGTCTTTTGTTTCTGCTCATTAACTTCAAGCTAAGGTGCCATGTAAAATGGTTTAGCACCTTGTTGTTTTTGAACTGGATGATTTAATTTTGATGATTTCTTCCATTAATACAAAGATCCAACTGATTTCTTTACAAATTTAAGCTTCTTTTGGGTTATAACTGCTCAACTTGCAAAATGATTTACTAATGCAAACCATTTGGAAAGAATTGAATGGTAACTTAAATGCAGAAAAATATCATAGCAAGTAACGTATGTTGATATAATTTGAGGATAAAGTTGGTGTCCTTATCTCGTAAAGGCTTTGATATACGGTTCAAGTAGCCACTATTATTACATTGTTTGCAACTTACATGACATCTTTAAATATCAATGACACCTTTAAATATCAGTATGGGCTGCTAAATCACATTTTGATTAAATCACATGTTTGTAGTGTTTGTATGTTTTGTTGCGGGGTGAATATTATTTGATACCTATTTTTCTCATAATATTTGCAACTTACATCTTGTTGTCACACATATTATTTGAGATTCTCTAAGACTTCCAATATTTTCAATGAATTTAAATCTACCCTATTTCCATGCATAGTCTGAGGTGATGACCAAAATGAGGCAAATGGTGTAATTAATATGGCCTGTAAAGGTCTAATTCAACAGGGTTCTTTTTCAATAATAAGATTCACACCAAAGATTAGAAAATATTTGCTTTTGGCAGAAAATGTGGACTTCTCCTTTAATTTAATCAATATTTGTGGTCTACCATTTATTGTCACTCATGATGTTGTTGACCTCCATCAGAAGAAAGAACAATGCTATCAATTAATTGCTTACCTTGGAGATTAATTTTCCTTTGGAGAATAGCTTAAAAAATATGCTCGAGACGATTGTCATTTATTGATAATTAATTCAAAATGATTTTTTTGCTAAAATAATATTATCAACTAGCTTATGTTTGATTTCACTAGATTTGGTGCAGAGATTTGGAACTAACATCATTTCTTTCATTTTACAATGGGGGGGCACTATACAAAATTTGAATTTTCTACGGCTTTCTACTTTTCATCAAGGTGGATAAATCCAAGTATATTTGAGTTGGATAATTGCTCATTGAACTTTAAAAAATCATTTTTAAATGCTTATTGTAATAGCCTAGGGCATGCATTGTTGCTTTTGATTTTTGTTTTAGACCAACTCACTTCATTTTTTTGGGTTTAAAATCAATCATTGTTTTGATTGATTTTTTTAAAGTTGGACTAAAATTGAACATTAGAAACTTACTAGACTTTGGTTTTGGGCTAAAATTGCACAAGACAAATCCACAGTTAGCTTTTGGTGTTTAAAACAAACTCACTTCTATTTTGGGAATTAAAAAGAATTTGTGCCTTCATTATTTTGTGATTTTTTGCAATTTGTGTCACTTGAATGTGTATGCACTTCTCTCGCGCCACTTGGAAATCTTGAGAATCAAAAGCATTCCATTGACATAGGTTGTCTAAAATCACCCACACATTTTGATTTGGATCTAAAATTGAACAATCATGTGAGCGTGAAGGAAAGGCATTGTGTGTGTTCCCTCCTAGCGCTTTATGCAATCTAGGAAGTCAAACTACAAATGTAGTTCTTCTCTTTTGTTTATCTTTAGAGGGCCTGCCTCCCAACTTCGAAAGGAGGGAACGACCCAAGTGGTAACAAGCTAAAGCCAAGCTCTTCTAAACCGCTATATAAATTTGTGATTGCAAGGAAAGTTTGCAATCAATGGGAAGCAATATGTGATAGCTCTCCCCCAGTATCTTTATGATATGTAAAGCCCTTGTTCTAAGGATTGGGATACCTCTTGATGGACTTTATCATATTATCCCCTGAACTGGATCTCCTTACTACAACCCTTTGTTTAAAGGCCAAAATCCTTAATAGTTGTTGGTGCAAGAACGGTCATTTTGAAGTTGTCCCACATTTATACTATTCAAAGTAGAAATAGAAAAAATCCTCAAGGTCTCTAGATCTTTAGGATTTGAGATTTGGTGGTCCTGAGAAGTGTGTGTCATGGAGGGGAGCCAATGTCACCAAATCTCTAACTATTTTCTTTGTCTTAGTGTTTGGAGAAATCTGAGTGGGGACTCAACAAGTATAGTCATTTCTAACCTAGGGTTGTTCAATTTGTGAGTCATTCAAATACATTGCTTGGATCTCAAACTTTGAAACAAATATTCAACAAGTCATCAAAATTCCAAACCCTTTGGAAAGAGAAAATATCCTTGAAAAGTCTAAATATTACTACTTTTCCTTAGGGATTTTATCCTTAGAGGCTTCTAAATATTTGGGCCTATATCTCAATTTTTTCTCTCCAAAGTCAACCTAGGAAAACTATGGCCTTGATTCTTTGATTTTCACATAATGGACCTTGTGGAATGAAAAGGAGTGAAGACATAGACATTCAGTTTGAAAGTTAAGCAAGAAGTGTTGATGTGGTAAAAATAATCCATTTAATCAAGATAAAATACAATTGGACCCCACATATGTGTTTGATCTAATGATTTCCCACAAAGTCAAAATCCTGAAACCAAGGTCCATTAATCATCATAAGCATCTTAGTCCAAAGGCTCTCAAGAAACATCTTTTAACACTACATGAAACAAGAGATAGATTGGTATACAAATTTTACAAACGTGCTTCAAGAAATAATCCAAACTTGTATTCCTTCTATTATTGTCAAAATCCTAGTCTTTTCCAATGTTTTGAATTTCTCACATAGGGTTAAAATTTTTAGAGGTATAGCATTTTCTTCAATACCTTGGTCTTGTAAACAAAGTCTTTCTAGGTTCATATAGGATCAAAGCAACATTTTCATTTGTCACATCATCAATCAAATCTCATCTCACAAACAACTTTTAGAACTTTGGGAAAATCATTCATGCTAGAATTTTGGTAAATCATTTAATCAAAATCAAAATCATTTTGTTTGGTTATGTGTGTGGATGAATCCTTCCTCACACATTTAGTTAAATTATCACCACCTTTTGGACAAGTTTACCCCAAGATAACATCTAACATCTTGGGATCTACAAGTCCATTATCCAAATCAAACCAAATCCAAAATCCTAAAGTCTGGTATTCCTCCAAAGTTCTCAAAATTTCAATCATCCATATCATTCACCCTTCATTTATCACATCACCGTCATTTAATCCTCAACATCCTAGAATTTCTTTTTGTACCTAAAGTTTAGATCAACCAAAGGAGTTAGAGGTTTACCTCCCAATTCCTAAAATTTGGTCCCAATTTTATGGTCCAAACAAGATCACAACACAAGATCATGGAGCAAAACAAAGAAACATCCACTTCAAGTGATTTGAGCCAAACTTCGTCAGAATTCAACCCTAGGGAATCTATCAACCCTCCATTTAACCCTCCTCAACTACCACAAGATTTTCAAGAGGGAGGTTGTCAAGTGAAGGATGTCACCAACAACTTCCAAGGGATGACCCAAGATGAAATAATTGAACTAGTCCAAAATCCTAAAACACACAATATTTTCAACATATTTATGAGGCCCAATCCCACACAATACATGTTGGCATTAGCAAAGGAAGGGGCGAAACTCCCTTATGATTTTGATGTGAGCACTATTATTAAACAACCTCCTAGGAACATGCCACCAATATCATTCACACCTCCGTTCCCAAGAATCATCCAACCCATCATACAACCAAAATCATCTCATGCTCCAATTCAACCCATGATCACCAAGGGAAGCTCATTACCCCAAGCCCTTCAAGGGCATCCACTTGTTAACAATCATAAATTAGAGGCTAACACAATCTTGGGTATCCCAAACATTGTCCCACAAGATCCAAAACATCCATATGTGCCACTCATTTTCCATGATAAAAACAACCCCTCCACCTTTTCCACAACACCGACATACCTTCTTGATACATAAGGCTCTCTCCCTATTATGTCAAAAGGGCAAGTGGATTTATTTGGACAAGTGGGTAATTTCAATACTTTTGTCCCACAAGGGAACACACCTCAAATCTTCCCATCATTCCCTCTTTTGACATCAACATCCACACCAATCCAAGGTTTATGGCAACCCCCTTTACCCAACATACCAATCCAAAACCAATCAAATCAAATCAATCCACTAGTCAAAAATCAAATCAGCACATCGATCATACCAAATCCTCTGAGCATGCCACTGATATCGCAACACCAAGTGGCACCAATCCAAACATCTCAACCAATCAACATATCATCTACAACACCTCAGACATCCCAAAACAAGATCTCCCAAGGGCCAAGCACATCAAGCATACCATCTACCACACAACCCCTTGTCATCACTCAACAAATACCTCAACAACCACCCCAACAATCTCTCATCACGCTATCTCACACCATCCCACAAAATTCCCCACCTCCACCATTGAATCCAAATGCAACAAATCAATACAGTATCACCTTAAAAGCAATGCAACAAGCTTACCAAAAAGCCTTGTATCAATTTCAAGCACAAAATGCTCAAGCTCAAACCCAAGGACAACAAGAACAAGCCCAAACACAAGCACAAGCTTTGCTGCAACAACAAGTTGCACAAGTTGCACAAGACACACAACAAACTCAAGATCAAGCACAAGCGCAAGCTCAAGCCCAAGCTCAAGCATAGGCACAAGCTCAATACCAAGTGCAACAAGCCCAAGAACAAGCCATGTTACAACAACAAGCTTATTAGCAAGCCTTGCAACAACACCAAGCACAACAACAAGCAACCCAACAACAAGGCCAAAAGCAAGCATTGTTGGCACAATAACAACAATAGCAGCAGTAAGACCAACAACAAGCGTTGTTGGCACAACAAAAATTACAAGCATACCAACAAGTGTTACTCGCACATAAAAACTTACGCCAACCTCTCACAAACATGCAAGCCACTCCATCCTTCATCCAACCAAACATACCATCTCAAAACTCTTACATCCCACCACCTGATCCACAAAATGACCACTCCACATAAGTCAAATTGCTTTCACAACAAATACAATACATCCAATCTTGAAAGGTTAAAAAATCACAAGGGAATTTGTGTCCCTATCCATTTGATAGAAGCATTGCAATGGTTCCATTTCCACCAAGCTTCAAAATACCAAAATTCAATAAATACCGAGGGAACGAAAATCTTGAAGATCACATTAGGGAATTCCACATACACTATATGGAGGTCACATATGATGATTCATATCTAATGTAACTCTTCCCTCGAAGCTTGGCTGGTCCAGCAATTGAATGGTTCTCCCGTCTCCCCTGTGGCATTAAAAAGTTCCAAGAAATTGTGGACTTGTTCATCAAAATTATTCATTTAATTTGGGCGTGGAAGTGAGCCTAGAAGAATTATCTAGCCTAAAACAATCCAAGGGAGAAACATTTGTAGCTTTCTTGCAATGATGGTGATCTAAGGCCAACAAGAGCAAATGGTCTATGTTGAAAGAACAAAAAATTGGGACTATCATCTCCAACCTTGAAGGGACCTTGTCCTTTCATTTGAAAATGCAATGCATAACAACATATGACCAATTGATCCCCAAGGCACTCAACATCGAAAGGGCCCTTATAGCACAAGGGGGCACACCACATACCAAGACAATCAACAATCAACAAGCTACAATGACAAACCTCGCACGTGGGACAAGAACAAGAATGTTACTAGCGATGGTGTCATTGACGCCAAAGTTGTTATCAGTGCCCTGATGAAGAATACACAACAACAAACATACCACAAACCACAAATCAATACCAAAAACAACCCACAAATCAACCCATCATCTCAACAGCAACCCCACAATCAAACTATCAACAACATAAATGCTCAAGGGGGGCCACCCCCAAAGAACATATATCACCCTAAATGAAAATACATGCCACTTGGGGAACCAATAAAATCCATCATGCAACAACTAGTACAAGTGAACCTCATCAAAATCCCTACCTACAAAAATTTCCAAGAGCCTCAAGTTAAACCACCATGGTATAACAAGAAGCACCTTTGTGACTTTCACAAAATAAAGGGACACACGATAGCCAGTTGTATGAGACTCAAGAATTTGATCCAAGATCTCATTGATGATAAGACCATAACTATTGAATAGCCTATTGGGAATCAAGATCTTAAGATACACACAAATTCAATGCTAGATCACAATAAAGGAAACAACAATGGTAAAAGAAAAAGCTACAACAATGTGAACCATATTTATGACCATGTTGTTGCATCCTTGGATGAATGGGTAATATTTGTCAATATCAAAGGACCTAGAGCCAAGTGTGGAGTCACCACACATAGCAGTTGAATCTCCATCCTAGGACCTTCACCACCACCCAAAGCACTCGTCGCTAATCCAAAATCAACCCCTAATGGTTACAATGTCCTAGAACAACTGAAAAAGACCCCTGCCCAAATCTCCATCATGGAGTTGCTAAAAATATCACCCGCACATAGGGACATCCTAGAGAAGGCATTGGCCACATCCTACATCCCCACAGATCTTGATGCAGACCAATTTCAAGCTATTATTGGACATACCACTACACCGCATCTTCTCACATTTTTTGAGCATGATCTTCCAACCCAACCATCTCATAATTATGCACTCCATCTAGAAGTATTAGTCCACAAGAAAAAATTCAAATGAGTCTTGGTGGATGGAGGTGTGGGTTTGAATATTTACACTCTACAGCTAATAAAGAATCTAGGATTCTCAAAAGATGTCATCAAAAAAGGAAAAGGTATCACTATCAGGGCTTATGATGGTCAAGAATGGTTGTCTCAAGGCACAATTCAACTCCCTATCCAAGTAGGTCCAACAATCATGGAAACCACTTGCCAAGTCCTTGACCTTGAACTCCCATATAATATTCTCCTAGAGTGCCCATGGATCCATGGGATGCAAGCTATCACATCCATGTTCCATCCATGTGTCAAATTCCCTTACCTGAATCAAGAAGTCACAATCCATGGTGACCCTGAACCTTTTTACTATTGCAAAAATCTGGAGGCCAAGTATTATAAGATCCATCAAGTCCCAAAAAATGATGAAGGACCCACATCCCCTTATGTTGACCCATCTACCTTAGCCTCCACTTTTGATAGAAAGACACCTTCCATTCAAAACATCCCAGATGTTAAGGTTATAATCCAAGATAATGTGTGTGGAGACTATAAAATGAAAAAGAGAACCTTTGTGGAGGGAGAGTTACCTCAATCTCCTAGATCTCATGGGAACCACATCCAATTGACATGACATCTCAAACCTTCAAAGAAGAACCTACCACCTTAAAAAAGTGGGGAGACCTAAGAAAATAAGTGGTAGATGAGAAAGATGTATCAAGCCTATTATATCAAGATGAAAGACCCGTACTTGATCTTCCCATGGAAGATGATAACAAAGGACTAAAACTAATGTTTAACTGGGGTTATAACAAAAATGAGAAGCTCAGGAAAAATGACAATGGATTATTAAAACCTATCATTCCTAAGAAGCACCTAAAGAATCTTGGCCTTGGATGTACCCCTATGAAGATAACCATTCTTGGCAAGGGTACCCCTATTAAAACAGTCAAAGCTCCTCCTTAATTATCGGTATCCACTAGTCTACCCCTAGATAACTATGCATTCGATATAACTAACATATATGATGAGGATCCCATCTTCGATTTACCCATGTTATTTGAGTCAGATACCCAAGCCACCGACCTAAAACTCATTTACCCCCAACTCATCAATTGTGACCAACGAGGACCACCGATCTTAGATACATTCAAAAATGATGAGGGGCTCTCAGAATTCATGGAACTAAGGGGTACTCTACCATATGGAGATCATAAAGAATGGTTTGATATTGAGTTGGACACACATGCATACTATGGGGAAACGATTGAATCTATTAGTCACAAAATAGAAAATCTAAGAGTAACATTTGGGTCTCTAAGTGAAAACCACACTATGGCACTTTCTATCCCAAAACTAGTAAAAAGAAAGGATGTATCTGATGGTGAAAACCTCTCTGAGGTGCCAAAGTATGAGGGATTAAATCTTCCCCTTAGTACCATCCATCAAGAAAAATTAGCTGTAACGGCAGAAAAATGCAACCCAGTCAATCTAGGAACTGAAGAGACACCACACAACACTTTCTATGTTGAGTAACTTTTGACCAAGGAACAAGAAAAGCTAGCTGCATTTCTAAAAGAAAGAAAAGTAAATTTTGTATGGACCTATGCTGACATGCTAGGCCTTGATCCAAAGGTCATGGTCCATCATCTAGCCATCTATCCAGAGGAGAAAGTAGTAAGACAGAAATTGAGAAAGATGCATCTATAGATTGCATTATTGGTCAAACTTGAGCTACAGAAACTCCTTGACATTGGCTTCATACAACCCATTGATCATCCCAAATGGGTTTCCAACCTTGTACCTATTTCCAAGCCCATTGGAGGAATATGAATCTATACCGACTTCAGGGACTTGAACAAAGCATGCCCTAAGGATGATTTCCCTCTTCCCAACATAGACATGATTGTAGATTTGACGGAAAGGCACAAAATGTTATAATTGATGGATAGGTTTTCAAGATACAATTATATTATGATAGCAAAGGATGATCAACATAAAATGGCTTTCACTTTTCCATGGGGCACCTACTATTGGAACATGATGCCATTCGAGTTAAAGAATTTTGGAGCTATACCAAAGGGCTATGACTCTGATTTTCCATGACATGATCCAAAAATCTATAGAGGACTATGTGGATGACATACTTTCCAAATCAAGAAAGTGTCAAGACCACATATCAATGTTGGGCCTAATCTTTGATAGATTAGAAGAATATAAGGTAAGACTCAATCCCAAGAAATGTTTCTTCGACATGTAATTAGGAAAGCTCCTAGGGTATATTTTATCAATGAGAGGAATCGAGATAGACCCTACAAAATTCAAAGAAATCCTTGACATGGAAGAACCACAAACACTGAAATAGTTAAGGGATCTACAGGGAAGGCTTTAATCCATTCGCAGGTTCATAGCACAGTTAGCAGATAAAACCATCCCATATTCTCATCTACTTCACAAGGGGGTAGCATACAAATGGGATGATAAATGTGATCAGGCATTCAATCAAATCAAGGAATACTTGTTGACATCATCAACCCTTATGCCACCAATCCAAAACAAACCACTAATTCTCTACATATCAGCTACAGTGGCAGCATTAGGGGCTCTCCTAGCTTAGCATGATGAAATAGGGAAGGAAAGATCCATTTACTATATCAGTAGAACCATGGTGGGACATGAGCTAAACTACATGTTTATTGAGAAGGCTTGCCTCACAATAGTGTTTTCCTCAAAAAAATTCAAGCACTACATGTTGGATCATCAGATACAACTCATCGCTGAGATAGACCCCCTCAAGTATCTACTTTCTAAAGCAACGCTCATAGGATGAATGGCTAAGTGGTTCATGATTTCGATAGGATATGACATTGAATATGTAGAATGAAAAGCCATCAAGGGATAAGTAATCGTAGATCAATTGGCGGAGGCACCTATATATTCTGAGAACCCACTAGTATCAAAATTTCCAGATGAATTCATTTTCAATCTTAGTGCAATAGATCATTGGAAGGTATATTTTGATGGATCATACACACAACATGGATCAGAAGCAGGAATCCTCTTCATCACACCGCAAGGGGACTGTATCCCAAAATCGTATAGGTTGTCTTTCTTGTGCACCAACAACATTGTCGAGTATGAAGCTCTTGTAATAGGACTCTAGATTGCAGTACAATGGAAAATCATGGCACTTAAGGTCTATGGAGACTCACAACTAATTATCAACCAAGTCAATGACAAATATGAAACAAAGGATGAAAAACTTACCTTGTACAAGAAGCTGGTGGAGGATCTTAAGGAGTTATTCATCAACATAACATTTGAGAAAATACCAAGGGTAAACAACAAAGTGACTGACGTTATGGCTATGATCAAATCATTGTTAGATATCCCACAGAACATCCCTAAACATGAATTCCTTGTAGAGTAGCTTCTCGTACCAGCATTCAAGGTACTAGAATCTAAGTTTGTGTGCGAAATAGTTGGTCCCGGTGATCCTTGGTACCATGAAATTTTCACCTACCTAAAAATAGGAGTCCTCCTCATCAACATCACCCCAAACCTTAAGAGAACCTTTATCAAAAATTCATCATGTTTCGTCATCTTAGGTAATACCCTCTACCGTAAGAGTATCAAAGGAACCCTTTTGTGATGCCTTAAACCCAAGGAAGCTTCGACTTCTTTAACTGAGGTACACAATAGTATTTGTGGTTCGCATTATAGTGGTATGACCTTGGCCAAGAAACTACTGAGGAATGGGTACTACTAGCCTACAATGGAAAAGGAAGCTCATGACTATGTTTGAAAATGTTTGCAATTCCAACAACATGGAGACCTCATCCATGCACTAGCTTAAGAGCTCCAACCAATTATAACACCTTGGCCCTTTTCACAATGGGGGCAATTGATCTCATTAGAAAAATCACACCCACCTCATCTAATGGACATAAGTTCATTATCACTACCACAGAGTACTTTGCAAAGTGGGTAAAGGCCATCCCCATTACCTATATCACAAGGAAGCAAATATCCAAGTTCATCCTAAACTACCTCATTTTCTATTATGGTGTTTCACAAGCCCTTATCTTAGATAATGGGACACCTTTCAAAAACTAGGATGTTTGTGAGCTATGCCAAAAATTCAATATCCAATATCATTTCTCCACTCCATACTACCCCTAAGGTAACGACCAAGTTGAGGCTTCTAATAAAACCATCCTAAAAGTCCTTAAGAAAATAGTCAATGACGCTGGCCACGATTGGAACCTATAGCTAAATCCCACCTTATGGGCCTACCGAATGATTATCCACACGCCTACAAGTGTAACACCCTTCTCCCTGGTCTACAGATCAAAATCCATCATTCCCATTAAGATAGAGCTCTCATCCTTAAGAATATCATTATAGAATGTCATTGTTGATGAAGAATATCAAGTGTCACAGTTGAACGAGCTAGAAATATTGGATGAGCAATGCATGGATGCTTTGAACCACCTACAAGTCTATCAAAATTGTCTCAAAAGGAGCTACAATAAGAAGATCAAGAGTTGATCATTTCAAGTCAGTGAGCTCATGTTGAAAGAAAATCAGAAGAATGTACCAAATCTCAACAACAAAGGTAAGTTTGAACCCAACTGGTTGGGACCCTTTGTCATCACTGTAAGTTACAAATCAGGAGCATATCATATATCCACACCCGAAGGTGAGCCTCTGTAGAAGCCCATCAATAGCTCCCATCTCAAAAAGTTTTATGCCTAAGCTTGTTGGGAACAAATCCAAAAAATACAAAAAAATCAAAAAATGATAAAATACAAAAAAAAATAGAAAAAGGATTGAAAATAGTAAAGAAAAAAAATATCCTCTAGTGAAAACCACTTCGGTGGCGCTTTGGGCAAGTACCTTGGTGAAAACCTGGAAAACAGGCACCTTGTGTAAATAAAGCACTGTCCATCCACCATAAATCCTTTGGCTTATTCTCCATTGCTTTCCATTGCATTCACACATCACATTCCATTGATCCTTCTGTTACCCATTCGTGTTCGCATCATTGCTTGATTCTATGTCAGTATCATGTCCCATCCTAGAACTACTTGGCACACTCCTAAGGTAAGTTTGTCCTGCCTATATCGGAGTAGTATATCACATCACAATGGGGGCATGTTCTTATACCTGCATCAGATCTGATTCATGTATATTCTTGAAATATTCCTTAAAATTAGAAAAATCCAAAAATATTCATAAAATTGAGAAAATCCAAAAACATCCAAAACATATCAAAAAATCCAAAAAATAGGTCAAAAATAGAAAAATTCAAAAACATAGTTGTCATGTCAAACTATGAGGCTTCTGCGTGTATAATGTAGGAAAGGATAATTTGTGATCAGCCTCTAAGGCCCCTAGGTTAGGTCCTTTAGGTGTCCATCATAATAAACTGACAATCCACACATATTCATACTTCATCAATAAATAAGTTTGTGGCAGTCAAACTATGTGGTCTCTATGTGTATAATGTAGGAAACGCTAATCTTTGATCAGCCCCCAAGGCCCCTAGGATAGGTCCTTAGGTTAGGTTCTTAGTCAAAATCTGAGAAAACACCAAAAACATTAGAAAATTTGAAAATCAAAACATTTGTAAAACATCTCGAAAATCCCAAAAAAGCCTAAAAACATTTCAAAAATACCAAAAACATTCAAAAAACCCAAAATCATCCATTTCATTTTGCTTTCACCTGCAATAAACATCCACTCACAATAAAAAATCATCATCTCCACCCTTTGGCAAGACAATCAAAGACAAGTACAGCAAATTGCAAGTGAAAACTCAAACGTTAGGGTCTTAAGTCTAGGTTAGTAGGTAAACAAGTCATTCAACTCTTGGTATCATAGCCTATCATCTCGTTAGTCTCACAATCATCTGATAGCATCATGTTCTAGGATGCATCCTTCCTACAATGAACATCAACATTAGACATCACTGTAGTTTAGTCTTGGCTAGAGGTATGAAGAACATTGGCTTGGTTGTTTACTTGATATTTTCTTTTCTTTTGATTTATCTTATTGTGCTCATTCTAATGACCTCTTGATGATGTCTAATCAAAATTATTTAGAGAGAAAGGAATGGGGCATTAATCATTATCTTTTGTATGTTATGCTTGTTGGATATTCTTGTAATATAACTTTGGTCATGCTAGATTTTTTTGGTGTGTAGGGAGGGTGTTTTGGATATCTTGTTGACTATTACATTGGGAGGCTTTGCCTCTTTGTGTTCTGGTCTGAGATGTTTGAAATTTTTGAAGTACATCCTAATAAGGTTTTGTATGTAGGGTGTGAAGAAGAATACTCCTATCTATTTTATAAGTCAAAGTCCATCTCACTAGGTACAACGCCATCCTGGTTTTCTATACCTTGATGCATCATATCTATGTGTGTTATCAAGCATAAGGAAAGTAATTCTCTTTACGTCCCCAATCCTTGATAAGAAATGCATCATCATCATTCATCATCATATCTAATAAAGTCTCAACAACTCATAGACTTGTTGGACTTCTGCATCTTCTCAAAATCAAGGGTTGATCCCTCTCATTCTTCTATCCTCTTTCATACTAACATGGTATCATGTCATTCACCAAAATATCAATGCATCCATCCTGCATTCATAAAACATAAGCATACTCATCCTGCATACTCATACATATCATCATAATAGGAAACCTCATCCATCTCACATACATTGCATCATCAGTTAAGTTGTTTAGGATAATATAGATTTGTTATTCTAAGCATCTTAAAACCATCTCATTTGCATCATCATAATATAGATATGTTAGTCGAAGCATCTCATAACATAACCATCCATACATCCATAAATCATATTTGTCATGAGCTCGACCTAAAATTGGAATTTTCGCCCGATCTCTCAAGGGGGCAGTGTACCAGTGTAATTTCTTCCACTGGGGTAGTAGTGGGGCATCTAAAAAAATTATTATTTTTTAAAATTTTGATATCGACAGTTTTATTCTTTGAACCAACACAATAGGTACCTCGCTTCAAAGAGGGGAAAAATGTAGACACTTAAAAATTCCTGATTGATACTATGCGTTTGATTCTGATAAATTAACATCATTTCTTCCTTAATCACCTTGAACTAACCAGTTAATTAAATAATCAACATTATTTAGTTAAAATCAGCAAATTCAACTATTAATCAAATAATCAAATTTATTAGATTAATTCACCCTTCTTCTAACTAATATTCATCATATTTAATTAAATCAAATCATTTAATTAAATCCCCCTAAGTTCTCTCATTTGATTAAATAAATCAAATCAAATGTCACAATCCCCTAACCCATTCCAATTAATTAATCCTAAATCACTTTCTACTCAATATTAGCAAATCCTCCAGCTTTTAACTACTCGAGAGTTAAATCAACCCATGGTCAACTGACCAAGTTTCACATGAAATTCATTTCTTTTAATTAACTAATTCCTCTAGTTTTCCTCACAATGGAATATTCCTCCCAACCACCTCCTCATTCAATTTCCCTCCAAAGGTTTCAAACACCTCTCACATCCTCAATAACTTCTCTTACATCTTCAATAATTTCTCTTATTACATCCTCACATCTCCAACTACATTCATTCAATTCTTCTTACAACCTTTCAAATCCTCAACCATTCTCATTTATTCCTCTTACATCCCCCTTTCCTCAACACATTTCCCAAAATGTTCTCCACTCTCACCCAATAGGATTGTGACAAGTGTCACATTCCTATTAGCTCCCATTTTATCCCACATTCACCAATTTCTCTCATTTCTCAACCCTTGAGTTATATAAATAGAAGCATTCTCTTCACAATATGGATCCACAACTTCAAACATTCTTACTATAGGAATTTCATCATTTTCATCATTTTAGCTAAGTTTTATCACCATTTGGAGTCAATCTCACACTTTGGATCATCAAAATCATCAAAATCTTATCAAAGGGATTGGGAAAGGGCTTCTTTCCACATCAAAAGAGCAACACTCCCCCTATGGGATGAAGGTTTAGCTATTTCAATTAGATTTCATGTTATCTTTTGGTTATTATGCTCTCATTTTCATGTTTTCTCTTTGATTTAGATAATAATTTCATAGGGAATACTAGATTTGGCTTTCTAACATGTTTAACAAGTGTTTGTTGATCTTGTGTTAGCGGGTTACAGGTTTGGTGTTCACATATCCAATATGGTGTGTTTCTTGATGATCAATATTTTTTACTGCATATGGACCCTATAGTGTTCAAGGTAGTCTTTCACATAATGATACCTTCCATGATGATGGCATACATATTTATCAATATCTCATGCCTTGATGTATTGACTATTAGATAAAGAGGCTAAAGGATGTTACGATTATAGAGACTAAGGATAGAGGAATCAAATTTGGTGAAGTTACCCAAGGCAACCAAATTTAACACTAATATAGATGGATTACCAATTGTAAATGAATTATGATAATTTATGACTAAAAATTATATGTAATTCATAAACTATTAAGGTGCAAGATACCAAGAAATCAATCTATAACATTTTATTGTTGATAACTCAACCATTCCAAAGTGATTATACATTTAAATTTTAAGTTTAAACATAGGAAAAGATGCACACAAGGAACAAATTATATTGTATATGTATTTTTTATATATAAAGGTGTAGAATAATTGTGGACACATGAAAATTTGGCATATATTCCAACTCAAAACATTTTTTATAAAATGTGGCATATGACATCTTAAGATCTATATACAATGTGCATGTCGAATAGCTATGTATCAAATCCTAATTGTCCAATTGACCCTGTATGTCTCAAGCAAATTCTAAAGTTGTAGTGGATCATCAAAATCTAGCCTATTCATGTCACTTGATGGATGCAAAGTTCATGGACAATAACAATTCAAACCACAAATTAGATTAATTAGTTTAATGGTAAATAGGTTATAATACTAAATAGAAACTTATCTACTATAATTTAGAACTTTCAAATTTATATTTAAATAACATACTAAACTATCAATTAAAGTAAAATTCAAATCTTAATTACCTCAACTCTTTGTTTCTTCTTGTAGTGCTCCTCCGTATTGGCCGTCCTTGACATTCAAGTAAGTGTTTATTTGTGATGTCACATTGATTTCATTGTTTAATGTGTTATTGAATTATGTGGCGAACTTAATATTTTAAATGGTCTTGTTTAATCAGTTAATTAAATTAAAATTTGCTTACAAGGTAATTTAAATGAATTTAAAATTAAAATAAATAATCCAATAAATCATTTTTTGTGAAATAGAAAGTAAATGGTTTATTATTAAATAAATAAATTAAATTGCTTTGTAAAAAGTATTGTATTAAATTGTATTTAATAATAATTGATAATTTATTATCATGAAAGGATAATTATTTAAATATGGAAAAATAATGTGATTTTAAATAAATAAAGAAGATAAGTCTTTCGAACGAGATGTAAAAACAATTTTAAATAGAAAAAGATGGAGTGTGTGCACATGCATGACTCTAGACTGATTTTTGAACTAGAAACTTGCCAATGTGGTTGATTTTTGGTTTTGAAAACTTATCTCGTCTGGGATTTTTTATTTTAGAAAAATAAAAGTCTTTATTTTTTGGGAATAGTGCTCATTTTTTGGAAAAAATGATCATCGGTTAATTTTGGGGGTTTTCGAAAAGAAAACCCTGGCTCTGCAAAATATTTTGAAAAGAATATAGAGTTGGGGATTGAAATTGTTTTAAAAAGTGAATTTGTTTCTGAAAGTGGTCGGGTTTTGGAGGAAGGATTTGTGGCTTTGAAAGGAGTGGTTTAGTCTTCAGTTCATCCTCTTCATTTCCAAGCGTAGGAACTCAGGTCGATGTTGCATTTAATCTTAATTTTATCTTCTCCACTTTATGTAAACGAATTCCCCTTCTCTTGTAAAAAATGATTGATTGAATTTAACTTAATGAATCAAAATATTATTTTATGAAGTTTGTTGTTCGTTCTACACAAGTCTGTATTTCAGATTGTTTCATTTATTTTTGTCGTCAAAAGAGTATTTAATTCGGTGTCTATGGTTGTAGTTGTACATTAATCGCTCCTTTACTTCAATCCATCGACTTATTTATGCTCTTTGTTGTTTTGTTTCAAAGTTTTCAAATTCTTCCATTACATTCAATGTTGTCAGCCTTGCAGATTTTTAGTTGGTGTTGATAGCCAATTTAATTGGCATAGCTATTACTTCTTTGAAATCTGGTTTTGACTTATGGTGTTGAGTTCTAAGAGCCATAGTTTAGTTTCTTATAGTATTTGAAAGATGAAAATTCTTCTTTCTTTTGGAGGAGTTATGTCTTTGAGTTTTGGCTTCCATGCCAGCCTTGAATAGTGTCCAACACATGGTATAAGTATGTCAATTTTCCATCTTATTGTATTGTTTGATGAATCCATTGCCTCCCTAGTCGAAACTTAGAGTTTTTGCATTATTGTATTGAATGTGGCTGCTTGAAACTTGCATATGAATAATTATTGAGTGAAGCATTCTAAGTGGTTGTTATTCACCATTCAAATTTTTGAAGCCAAAGTCCTTAATCCAGCCTTTGATTGTTGTGTATGCTCCTTCCATAAATCTTAAGTCTACAGATTATCTTTGGCATCCAATGTGGGGTTTATATATTCACTTATATTTTGTTTTCTTGAGCCTTGATCCTCTAAACTCCCAATGTTGCATGGTCTTTATTCAATCTCTATAGAGAAGTTTTGGTTGCACCTTGGTGTGTAGAATTGATGCCTTTATTGTATTAGATGTGTACCTCAGCCACCCAGCCATGCCTTGGTTGTGCGTGCGCCTGAACACAGAGATCACAATGTTGAATGTGTCCCTTAGTGCTTCATTAAATCAAGCATTTGGTAGCCCCCTTATAGAATCTAATTAGTGTGTATCCTGCAATTATGGCAGCCATGAGACAACCTTTATCTGAGGCACCCTATTTTCAGTCGATGTGCTCTTGAATTGTTTTCTTTATTCCTCGTTACAGATCTAATGTCGTCATGTATTTCCTATTGTCTTGGTAACTAAACATTCTTAGTGTAGCATCAGATTATGCTTTTCACGTTTTTCCCTTTTCTTTTAATTAGCAACTTAATTATAAAGCCTCCATTGTTCGATCTTGAATAGATGTTGAGTTTATTTTAATTAAAGTTTTGATACTGATATTATGTCATAGTGGGGTTTGAATTTTGTATTCAAGTCTATATCTATGTTTGGTAGAATGTGTGATTTAATGTATATTTATATGTTTTCTTATATATATATAAATACGAATATAAACATAGCATATCCATCTAGATAATATTCGAGAATACCGCAAAAAAAAGTAAACAGATAGTGGATGATAAAATATTTGTGTTTACTAATGTGTCTATTTATTTAAGTTAAAGTTGTTTGGATCATCATTTATGTTGAGACTTATAGACATTAATTAGTACCTTCGTGTCTTAATTTTGCATTCACGAGTGTAGCTACTATAACAATATTTTATCATAAATGATCATTATTATTTAAATTGTTAGATTTTCTTATAGGAAAAACAATTTAATGATAAAGGAATTCTTATGTACTTTTTTTAAAGTAAAATGTAAATTGATTATTTAGAATGTTCCTTGAAATTGTTACTTTGAATGTACAATGAAATTAAAGATTAATTTGTTGTGTATAATGTGTGGTTTAATATCTATAAGAGTTAGTTTAATTATTAATATGATTTCAGTAAGGGTGTAAAAATATATTAATCATGAATTATATGTAAGAGCAATTCATTTGTGTAAAAATGTGTGTGTGTGTGTGTGTATTATATGATTGCATAGTTTCTTTGATTATTTAAATAATATTATCATGAACGAATAGATAAAATGTGGTTGATTATTTAAAGTGTTCTTTAAAATTAGTACCTTGGAAGTGTTAGGGGATTAAAGGATAATTTTGATGGTCCCATTTTGATGTGACTTCCTCTTGAGTTAAGTTTGATTTGAGGAGATTTTATTCATTGAATTTGTGTTGCAATTTATTTGGGAACCCATATTGTTTTGATTTACCCTCAGTTGTGAGTTCTTGATTTCTTGGGTAGTTGGTTTTAGGCTTCCAAAGGTGGGGAAAAATGTTGCTTTATAATTGATTTTTATATTGGTTCTTTGTGAACTATTGTTCTCATGCTCGATTGGATTTTGGTGGGTTTTAACCTTGCACTTAGAAGTTGATTTATTATGGAGTTCTAGTGTGAGATGTTGCATGCCTCACTTGATGTATTTTCTTATTTTTCTTTGATAGTTTGTGCAAGTTGGCTTGCCTTGTTTGTGGTTATGAGATTTTGTTGCTAGTAGGGATCTAGTGGCTTCCCATAGGGATCAGAGCCCTAAGTGACGTCTAGGGTAACCTGTGTGGAGGTTGAGTTAATCAAGTGATAACCTAATAAACAGTTAGGGGGTGGGTAGTATTCACACTAATAAAAGATAATGGATGCATCTCTCAAGGCTCAAGCGATCGTTTAGGCTTGAGATGAGACGAGAAGGACTAGAATGGAAAATCAACTACCTTGTCTTCATGAGAGGTGAGTTGATTCCGCATGTGTAAGAATGGGGTTCAAGGATTGGTTGAGGTTGCCAGGGTAACCCAAGATGGGGGTCGGTAACCTATGAATATCTGCATTAGGTAACCCATATCGAGCCATGCAATGACACTCTTCCCTTCAGCAACCTTGTATGTTTGTTGATTCCCCTTGTTGTTCTTGTACCTCTGGAAGCAGATGTTTCTTGTGTTCGTTGATGTTCTTTTTGTGGAGTTTTGTTAGCCATTGTTCACTTGACTATTTTAAGGTGTGGGTCATTCTTGTCACCTCCTAGCACGGGGGGTGGGCCTTAGGGTCCACATGGTCAAGTGGAATGTGTTATGCACCCCATTGGGTTCCTAGTTGAAGATCCTGATGCACAGAGTTGTACCATTTGCAGTGACTCCAAAGCTTTTCCAGAGTTGGAACCAGTATTAATGCTATGTATACATTTATTTTAGTTGTATTACTCTATGTCATTGACGTATCATTCTTGTTCATGTTGGGAAGCACAGTTGTATTGTTGTAATCCTTAAACAATGTATCTTCATATTATAAATGTAATGAATGTATTCTTGGTATTATCTTATGATCTCAAATGGATGTTTATTAGTTACTTAATGAACTGGATGGTCATTCATTCATTCTTTATGATGGTTCTGAAATGTTACTTGTGATTAGTTAATCATCGTTATGGGATTGGGATGATGTTAGAGACATTCAAAATGTAATGAAACCACATGTTACCCCAAAAGATTAGGTAAACGATATATATAGGTATGGTTTCATTACTAATGATATATGTTAATGTACATTTGATGTTAATTCTTCTTTAAAAAAAAAATTATGCCATTGTTGTTAGTTAATTAGTTGTCCTTTGGGCTTTGTGTGGTGGGGCGTTACATTTCTCGACAAAGGTTCAAAAAATGAGGGTCCCTTAGGATGATAAAGAGTCCTAGCATACTATAATAGCCAAGGAGCCACATAGTTGAATTATGGAATAAACTATAATAGGTATAATAAAATTGATATAATTAATATATAATTATTGACAAATAAGGAAATATTTACAATAAAAAGAGGTTAGATGTGTAAATTAAAAATCTAGACTACTAAACATAAACTTATATCTACTAGACAAAAATATATACCACTAATGAGCCTTATTCCATTGTTTGAGAAGGACTCATCATGCATGAACCAACCACAAATTCCTATATAAAAAATTAAAAGAATGTAAGACTATTTGTATGTAGATATAATCATAATATATTTGAAATTAACATGTAAATCACTACAATAGTTCTATAAGTTATTTAAACTATCAATTCAACTAAAATTCAATTCGATTACCTTGACTCTTTATGATTTCTCTGAGACTCATTATGTGAATGACAACCCCTTAGGATGATCATGTGTACTACTATAAAATATTGGAAAAGGTGCCACCTCATTCACATTTGGAGTACAATAAAAGTAAAATATAATCAATATATAAATTAATAGATTCAATTAATCACAATTTAAATGGTATGCATACAATAAAAAAATTAAAACATGTACAAAAAATTATACTATCAAGTTTAGGCCAAATTCAATGGCCAAAAGAGTACCATGATGAACTTCTCTAAGTTCCTCCTCTATCATCAATTGAACTATCCCATTTAAATATATATTAGTATTAATATTTATTATATTAATTTAAAATAAAATGCATTATGAAATAACTTTAATTTTTACATGTACAAAAGATTGGTCCCTTCCTCAGGTCTTGTCTAACTCTTGATGCCTCTCTTGTTCTTTCCTCTAATGCCTCCACATATGTTTTTTCCTTTGATGTTGGCTCATCTCATGTAGGTGTCATACCATCAATATCACATTTAGATGTGTTTAGGGGTGGCTCACTAGTCTCTCCAAGAGGACCTAAACATAAATGATTGTACATAGTGTAATGATGAGATATACAAATATGTGTAGACGAGGAGGGTCCACCAACATCAACCAATCGAGAAAGAGAATCAATCTCATGTGGCTAGGAAAATTGAGAAATATGTGTAATCAAATGGCCATTCAAAGATTGTATGACATTAAGGCTCTAAATTATTGCATCTGCAACAATGTCTGGGTGTGTTATTGGAGGTAGAAAAGGAATAGGAGGAGGGGAAATATATGGATCTACATTTGTCATTTTTCCCTGGGTCTATCTTGAGGCATTCCTCTACCTACTCCTTAGAAATTTATAAATTCAAATAGTTCACATGCTTACCTGAAACAAATTTTGCATATCTAGTTTACAAATGCAATATAGAGGGACATCAAGATTATCGTTGGTTGGTTTATCAAAAACCATCCACCAATGATCCCAAAAATATCTTATCATACCCTCATGTGTGCACCATTTAATGGAAAAATTAGTCTTATGTACATCAATAGGTAATCTAGTTTTAGGATTCACAAAATGTTGTGCTAACTAGGCTTTGGATATGTATAATTCTTTAACTTGATCATATGACAAGCCATTTGAGTATTCTTGCCTCTTGGATTCTCGCCACTCTTCAAATGGCTTGTGTTGACTTGTGAGGGTTTTAACATGAGCAATAATTCCCTCTAAGTTGGTTGTAATTGTAGACAATCGAGGGTGTTGAAGGTATATTTCCACACTATTCTTTAATTCAATAATATTTCTATCAATTAGGAATTGAAGGAGGGTTTGGTAGGGGAGGGATTGGTCAAGGATGGATTTGTGGGGGAGGGTTTTGGTTTCCACCTTCCTTTTCCATTTCAACCCATTGCAAATTCAAAACTTACAAACTAACAAAAAATTTAATTAATTACTAAAATTTATAAATTAAAACCTGATTTATGCTAAAACTCTCAATAAATTTTGATAAAACTATAAAAAACTTTAAAAACTCAAAAAAAAACTTACTTGGCCAATTTGAGCACCAAAATACAAATTTTCAAAAAAAATATTTGTTATATGGCTTTGGATGTCTTTCTTCTTCTTCTCACTTCACTTCCTAGATCGTAGATCATGTAGTTTATAATAACATTTATATATATATATAGATAGATAGAGAAAATGGATATTATTTGGGTTATGTATTAAGTTTTATATAACTAATATAAATATCATAATATATAATTTGTATATAATAATAATATATAACATATAATAATATATAATTTAATATATAAATAATAAATAATAGTATATAATTTATGTATAATAATAATATATACAATAATAATATTATATTATATATAATAGTATATAAATGGTATACTATAATAATAATATATAATATTATAATATATAAATAATATATAATATATAATATTTTGTATATAGCTCATAAATATATTGTATATGACTCATATATTCTAAAATGGATATTCATTTTGTAAACAAAATGACTATACATTTTTAGTACAAAACAAATATCCATTATGTAGTTTACAAAATGGATATTTGTTCTATAGTTTACAAATCAGATATCTGTTATTTTAAAAAACTAGCTTTTAGTAAAGAAAAATGTACATTTTACCCAAATTGAGAGAGGGTGGGAGGGAAGGAAACATAGGTAGAGAGAGAGGGAGGGATGGAGGGAGAGATAGAGAGTCAGGTAGAGAGAGAGGGAGAGGGGAGATAGAGAGAAGTATAGAAGGAAGGAGGGAGGGAGAGAGAGATAGGTAGAGAGAAATATAAGGGAAGGAGAGATATAGAGAGATATATAAAGCGATATGGAGGGAGGGAGAGAGAGGGGAGGGAGAGGGAGAGGGGACATATATAGAAGTAGAGAGGGAAGGAGGGAGGGAGAAGTATATATATATATATATATATAACCTTCTTTGAGAATTATAATAGGAAGAGAGGGAGAGAGAGAGGGGGTGGAAGGGAGGGAAACATAGCTAGAGAGAGAGGGAGAGGGGAGATAGAGAGTAGAGATAAGGAGAGAGAGAGGGGGGTAGGATGGGAGGGATAGAGGGGGAGGTAGGTAGAGAGAGAGGGAGAGGAATGATAAAGAGAAGTAGAGAGAGAGAGAGTTAAGTAGAAAGAGAGAGAGGGGTAGAGAGAAATCTAGGGGATGGAGAGATATAGAGAGATATCTAAAGGGATAGGGAGGGATAGATAAATAGATAGAGAGAGAGGGGGAGGGAGAGAGAGGTATATATATATTATATATATAAAGGGATAGGGAGAGAAAGAGAGGTGAGAGAAGTAAAGAGGGAAGGAGGGGGAGAGAGAGGGAGGGAAGGAGGGAGGGAGGGTGAGGGAGAGAGAAATCATTTTTCTTCACACAAACATGTACGCACTATAACACACTCGCATTATTTTTTTCTTTAGGTATTTTGAACCCTTAGGGTTGGATTCACTTTGGACCTCCAACCTAAAGGGTTGGACTTACATGTCAATGTTACCCATAAATGTGTTTTTTATAAATTCTAAATTAATGACACAATCTTGAGTGTGCTCTCCATCAAGTTTGCACATCTTTCAATGTCAAGTCAAAAAAACATAGTAACATTGAACTCTCTCTTAACTTTATAACGATGTAATTTTTCCTATTTTTCAATTATGTTAAGGTTTTGATCTTTAATTTCTTTTGCTAGTGTCTACATTTTTGTGAAAATCCTACATATGGTGTTTTTAGTCTCATTTTTTACCTATTCATTGAAATTTGAAACAAATTACATTTTTACAAACTAGACTTTGTTCTATACATGGTAAAAATAGTTGATTATAGGGGGCACACACTCAATTTTTTGTTTTTCAAGATGTGATCACTTTGAAAATTAGTAAAAATTTAGTCATTAAAAAATTCGCAGAAAAATAAAGCATAAACTACATGGTGTTAGCTAATTTTTCACTGAAGTGATTTTTGAAATACTAAAATAAAATTATTTTAGGGGGAGCACACTAGATGTTATGTTTTTATGACAAAAGCAAGAGCACTTTGTGTGCTTCCCCTATTTGAACCCCTTAATTTCCATCATTTAAAAAAGAGCTAGTTTATAAAATAGATTCAAAACACTACAACTCTTGTTTTTTTAGATCCTCAAAGTTTGAGCATAACTATCTTCAAATTTTCATCCAAGATCATATTTTCTTGATTTTAGAAAAAAAAGTGGCCACTTAAGACCCCCTTTTGGTCCCCCATTTCCATGCGCATACCCATATGTTTGTACATATGGGTGTATATATACATATATAATCCACCATACACGTATATATGTGTATAGATATACGTATATCTCCAATTGAACATATACATATTTTTGCATCTCTTTTTAATCTTTATATTAATAAATTATTTATCTTTTATCATATATTCATAATTGTAATTTCTTCTTGTCCTTATATTACTTTCTTTCTTACACGGTCTTTATTTAAATTTCAACTTTATCCTTATTCTCCTCTCTTAAACCTCAAGCATAGTTTATTCTTGTCTTGATCGTATTTAATTTCATCCTTACCTTTCTATTCTAGCATTCTTTCTTTCTCAACAAATTAAATTTCTTTCCATATTTCTCTCTTATTCTTTCCCTATTTTTATGTTTATATTTCATCCAATATTCCTTTTTATATCTTTATAATTTCTTTTTAATTATTGTATGCCACTTCTTCCTTCTACCCCTTTCCAAGGCTATCTCTACACTCCAATCCCTCATATTCCTCTTCTTGATGATGAATCACTGAGTGTGATCTGAAACATTGACTAAAAAATATAAATACTTTAATCCAGATGTTTGCATTATCTATCAATTAAATATCTTTCAACTTTTACCATTATATATATTAATAGTGTTTGTGCCTCTAATATAAGTTTCTACCCTAATTGTAAACACTTGACACAACACAAATGTTACTATTTTCTATGATTGATACTAGTGGTTATGACAAGGTCTACATTAATACATTTTTTTGAAAAGTTGCACTAGTGCATTTACTATAGCACTCATTTTTTTAAGACAACATTTACAAGTCATTATTTTCATAAGGAGGCAATTTCATAGTGTTGACATCTTTCACCCATTATCTCTTTTACTTACATGAATTGTTCATTGCTATATTATTAAACTTGTTAAATCTTTAGATGATCCAATCTCCATGTGTCTTCACACTCACAGATCTTTAGTTAATATACTTATCTATGACTATCTTACATGTCACTGGTATCTAAATTGCTTATATTCTATAAGACATGTTTTATTGTGCTTACAAAATTTATGCATGCCTATTGAATATTAATTGCGTTACTTACCATGGGGGGCCATGATGGGGGTGCTTCATCCCCTTGACTTTATGTTCTTATATGTTTATCTCATGCACACATTGTTTAATACACTTAGAGTGCCTTCATGATGTTATCTATTGATATTTACTACATTCTTGTTGTGTCTTATACAGTGACATCTTTTACAATATCACATGCTTGTGCTTAAGATGATGTTAATGTTTTCCCCTTACATCCAATTCTTGGCATCCTTTATAAGTAGCTAATTGGATGGAGGCATATATTGTCAATAGCTTCTACATGGTTATGATCATAATGATTCATTTACAGATTATAATTATTTTATGGTACTAGATAAAGTTTCATCACCATATTCAAATGGATTATGTTTTTACATGTTAGAGTTGTTATCATGTTATCTACTGAGTTAGATTGTATTCCACATGGTTAGAGTCCTTTGGTAACTTATCCACTCGGTTGGAGTTCTTTGTAGATGTCTTCTTGGTTAGATCCTTTTCTACTTGGTTGAAAAAATACTACTTTTTACATAGTCATAATCTCTCACCCCACTCCTTTTTACCTTTTTGTAGGTCTAGTTTTAGCAAGTTGTGATTATGCTCTTTTTTAAATGCTTGATAGATGCTACTCATACAAACTTTTTTCTTTTGTGCTTGCAAGTTCTTAAGATGGAGAACTCATGGCGAGGAAAGTATGCATGATCAACATTCATATCTATATAGTTTGAGTAGACTCATATCCTTTGAGTGTTTAAAAAATATAAAAAGTATTCATGTCTATTGTTTAATTTTACTTTGTCATGTATTCTCTTTGTAGTTCACATGCAAGTCAAAGTGGGAGCAAAATGTAGTGGTGAAGTCACATATCCAACTTTTTTCTCTTATATTTGGACCCACTACAACTAGGTTGTCTTGTATGCATTAACAAATATGCAATGGGGTGTCATACATGTGGAAGTTGGCAAATAACATTACATATTTGAATCCCTACATCATACATCTCCAAAAATGATTCTTGATCTCTAGATTCACATTTGCCACCATTAATTAAGTAAAATGCAAGTGTAGAATAGATTCTACTCATTCATGTGCTTGCAAGTCTAAACTATAAATTTTAAAATACATTATTTTAAATTTATAAACCTTGCCGCATTTAGAATTCAATTACAAAAAGATAAATAATTGATTGTATATTTATTGCATTATCATCATAACAACACATTACATGCTTACTTATTACTTTCTATCATTATTCTAAAGTCATTAAATTGATTTGCCAACAAATCTATCTAAAAATAACATGATATTTATGATTCAACAACCAAAAATATTATTAACAACATCAATTCCTTACTAAAATTCCAACATCAATAATAAAAACAAACAAATTTTAACATATTCAAATCCACATCTAAAAATTTATTTCCACACCTAAATTCATATCTACACCCATATCGTCTGCTTTACACTCACATAATCGTACCGACAATTTCAGAGACAAACTTTTCATTTCATTATTTTTCATTTCAATTGTCGCTTCGTATGTACACAATGGTTCCATGAATGACTTTTACTTAAAAGGCAAGTCGTTAATATCAAAACCATTTTCTATTACAATACACAGAATCCAAAAGTCTGGTTTCTACAGATCACCAAGATAATCCGACACGGGGGTATTTGCTGGCATAGCACATTGTCCTTGTCACTGCTTAACAATGGCGTGGGCAGATAAGATTTAAGGTCTAAGCCATTTTTTTCAAATATTCCTTTTATCACAAGGCTTAAGCTCGATTGCTAACCAGGGTTAGTTTTGAGAATCCATCAATTCAACAAAAAAATATATGACTAATAAATTTTATTTAAAATAAAACGTAATAATCTAAGTAGGGTGTATATTTTTTTCAGTATCATAACAGAATTTAACTGTATATTTTTTTAGTAAATTTAATGACAATTCATAATCATCATTTTATTAGTTGCTTATCATATTTAATTATATATTATGTATAATAAAGATTAAATATATGATAAGATTGTAGAGTAATATATTATCTATTAAACAAACAATCTTTAATACACATTTGACTTGATTGTATTTATTAATTACTTGAAACTCAAAATTTACAAACAATATATATTTTTGTAAGGTGTATTGAAAAAGATATTGATTACAAAGAATAAGATAAAGAGTCGCAAACAGGGCTGCAGAAAAACAAGAGAACAGCAATGCGGAGAATATTGTTCTTGAAAGTCATCTGAATTTTCCTTGATATCTTTGGTAGGCCATCAAATCTTATCCGTGGGGTGGGGCCATGATACTTAAATCTTTTAAAGCGGCCATGTGACTGTGGGGCATAGCAGCTGAGTTACCACCCTAATCTGCAACAGTTTAACTATGACCACTGCAAGCATGTTTTTCTCAAATGAGAGAAGACTTTTCTCATTGTTCAATCTTACAGACTGGTATGAACACGTCAATGGTCAGTAGTTTTCTTTTCCTTCCTGTAACTTGAAAGAAGGGGAGGGCTGGACCGTTGAAATATAACTATTATAAGTTTTGGATTATTTCTATAGATAATTAGATTTATTAATAAAATAAAAATCATTTGATTATTTTTAATACTAATAAATTATAAGAATAATTTTATATTAGCAATTGCATTTAAAGGAGGTTCAAGGATTTTACATCGATAAAAAACTATATGTATGTTAATATGTTAGAGAGGTGTTTGTGCATGCAAATTCTAGTTGCATGTGACTGTATTAAACAATTAATAATAAATGTTAAATAATGGAAATAGAATGTTCTCATCGAATTGTTAAATCAATATTTATCTAGCTTTTATGTGATAAGTGAGATTTTGGAGACTTTTATTTGATAATTTGGAGGCTTTTACCATTAAATGGCAGTTGGTTACCATTAAATGATAGTTGAAACTTGTTTCCGATGACTCAATAGTGATTTGCAGACATGAGACTTGTTTCGGGCTTAAATCTCACACTATATGTAGTCTATTGGCTAATTATTTATCTTTGATCAATCAATTTGTTTTTTGAATACATGATATTTTTACAAAACATGTAATACATTGATAAGTAGGAGGCATTTTCCACAGCTTGTCAAATTGTGATATTGCTATCACAACTCTGTAGTTTTTCAAATCACACTCATTGACCCATGTTTCATGAGTAATGGTTCACAAAAGTCCATCTCTCATGATAATGAATCCTAATAGCAATATCATAATTTGACATTCTAGAAAATACCTCCTACTTATCAATTGATGAGTTCTTAAGACACAACACTTATTGAAGGTTTTGTAAATGGGGTTGTAAGATAAATGGGCTTAATCTTGAAAGAAACTTCATGGTTAAGCATGCTTGAGTGGGAGTAGTACTACAATGGGCAACCTCCCAAAAAGATTCAATTCTTCACCTATGTGAGCATCACCTAGAGACAATGAGTACTAAGTGGACCATTCATTACCATGAAAGATGAGTTCTTTTGAACCACTAATGAAACATAGACCAATAAGTTTGACTCTTGAAAAACTACATAATTGAATTCTTATAACAATATGATAATGTAATAATTGTAAAACTTTGACAAAGATCCATCAATATCATGGTTGAATCCTGATAGCAATATCATAATTTGACACGCTGTGGAAAAATACCTCCTACTTATCAAAGATCCATCAATTTGCTAAACTTTTTATTATAAATTAAAATCAAATTAAATTACAATTTAGCAAAACCACTTCTATCCAAACACAAACTGCGTGTAGGTAAAATTACCATAGAGCATGAAAAACGAGGCTACCTGTCACCAACTGCCAGGAATAGTGTGATTATTAATCATAGTTTCCGCAATTTTGGATATGGAAATTTTCATAGGGAAACACAAAGTGAAGAATCAGAGCAGGTAAGTAGTGATGAGGGTAAGCGAAATCGGGAGGTCAGCGAGTTTAACGGCTAAAGATACGCAGCTGACAGAAGTTTCCGTTTGGGCGGCTACCAAATACTGCGCAGAGTTGTACCCCATTCAAATTTGACACCTCTGTACTTGACGATGTGACGAGTGGGGCCCGCGCCCCTTGGCAGCTGTGATGGCGTCGCTTTCGTTCCCTGTTTCCCAACACCCCGACTTGTCCTGTCGCTGTCAATAAATCCACAGAATTGTAAAGTCTTCCAACTTCCACCCTGCGCTGTTCCCGCTACAACGTCGGTTAAGACTTAACCGAGTGCACTGACCCGCGGGCCGCGGGCGAGTTAAAGCAGGAAAGAAGGGCTGCAACTTGAGCAGCACCCCCGTGACTGACTGCTTTATTTGGCAATGTCCAATTTATGAATGTTCTCTACGTAGCCTCTGGACTGTGGTGCCTTGTGAGCTCGTGCAACAGGTCCGTACATCCGCATAGGGATTGACTACGGCTTATCATTCATCGAGAAGGGCGGACGATGTGACCATGAATGTCAGACAAAATTTTGTTTTGGATTCTTGTTTCGACCACGGTTAAATTAGGGCATCTGCTAAACAGTATTTGGGATCTTGGGGAAAAGGCCATAGATTGTGGTCACATTGGACAGCTTTCAAAACCTCACGTCCCTCCACGTAGGCCTGGAATTTGATGGCTCGTGACCTCTTTTTTCTTTTTAATTAAAATATAGTTATTATAGAGATAAAAGGTACATGTTTTCACATTTTTTCTTTTTTGGTTTTGTTTTATATTCTATGGATGTTTTATCTGCATAGTCGTATCACATGATTTTGTTTGATTTGGTGTACTTTTATTGCTTTAAAATATTATTTTTGTTTTTTTTCTGTTTTTGAATATGTATTTTTTGTTCGATTTATTGTCATTTTTTTAGTAATGTTTTCAGTTGTAAATTTAAATTTATTTACGATTCATTCTAGATCATTTTATCACGAGAGAACATCAATCATTATTTTTTGTGATGTTCTAAAAATATACTAAAAATATTGATTATTATCTTGTATCATAATATTATATTTACATCAATCATCACAATTACATTAGTTCATGCATTTGCAATTTCAAACTTTAATTATTGCACTTAGACTACTAGTTTTGCATTCAATGCATTTCATCTATGTCCCAACTAACCATTACATCATTGTCAACTACATATGTTGTATGTATTGTTCGATTGTTCTTCCAATTTATCACAAATCATTAAATCAACCAACAAAAGCTTGATCACAATCAAATAACAAGTTTTAAAGTACTTCTCAACACCATCAAACTTTCCATTTACAAGTAGAAACATAAATAAATAAATTTTGTAATATCAAAACCCTAATTCATCAAAGGTCGAGGTTGCCCTCATGAGACTCAAGGCCACCCCTACAACATTAGTTTGTCCCTACATAATTCCAAAATTCAAAGAATGCCGTTCACAACTCTTTATTTCCACTTTCAATCTCAAATTTTAAGCATTTGCTAATTGTCATTATCGAATCAATCTCCCTTTCTCTAGATTTCAAATACACATTCATTCTAGTAAATTGTATCTCTGTTTCTATTCCAAATTCATCATATTCATGTAAACTTCTAAACTTAACTTATTTGACTATATTAATTTAACTAATAATTACATTAATTGATCTTATTTCCCAAGATTATATATATAGAGAGAGAGAAGTAATAATACTTAAATAAAAAGTGAATGAAATTAGAAGGCAGCTTCGGAATTCCAAAACTGTCAGAAGCTCCAAGGTTTGGGATCTTTGTAAAGTAAGGTTTTGACTTGGTCAGAAAATATTGGGTAAGGCTGTACTGCTGACTGGTAAGCGACTGGATCTTGTTATTGACAAAATCCCTGGTATTACGCACATGCATAAACGCAAGCATTCAAAGTATGGAACAATTCCTCACTTTCTTTTATAATTTCCTTATTATTTCAGACTAGGTAGATAAGCATTAATGGTAATGACTACGAACACCTGTTATAAAAGCTCTACTTTTACTTATTTGCCTGTGAAAATGACATACAAATATGTATTCAGTAATGTCGGTAACAACATTATCAACAAATATGAAAATTGAAATATATGCATGAATTTGTCTCAACTATAAATTTCACTTTGCTTTTCAACTGATGTGACTTAAAATCTTTGATGACGATGACAAGCCATTGAATGTGCATACCCTATATTATTCTTATAGATTAGTATTTATCTAAAGCTTTGTAGTTAATTATTATTATAGAATTATTTGTTTGAACTAATTTTTTTGGGTTATGAATATGTGCATTGAAATCTATTTAGATAAGGTTGTACAATGTGATTTATTTGACAGCATCAAGTTTCCATAGTCTATGATAAATTAAGTGTTCTTATGCTCTTATTTCTGGATTGAAACTGTGTAAATTGTTGTATCAAAAATTTGCACAGTTTCAATCCAAAAATAAGAGTACTTAATGTAGTTTAGTTTGTTTTATTTAAATTATATTTTTTTAATATTTGAATGATTATTTTAGTAAATTAGATGATGTTATATTATTTTAAGGATTAGAAGTTTTAAGTGTGTATTTAAGGATATATATTTTTAGACAATTTCAAGTTGTTAGTAATAAAAAGAATTGATATGAGTCATCTAAAGACGTCAATTAGAGAGCATCTTAAATTACATCTTTGCATCAAGTATTGGTTTACTAGGGACCTTCACTTGCATCATTTAGGTGGCACGTCTACGATCTCTTACATCACCATCTACAAGCTTAAGTTGTGACCAAGACAAGTCTATATTTTCTCCTCTTTCCTTGAAAACAATCTTCATTGTGCCTTTTAGCACAATCCCTCTACAAAAATAAGTCAACAAAAAAAGGCATAATGAATTGTATGAGTCACATTAGCATAGGAGATGCAAACCTAGTTGGAAGAATAAGGAGTTTTTCATTGATGCATTTGTTGGCAATGAGCATGTGGGATGGGCACAAGTTATACAGTCATGCATTGCAGTGTTGTAATTGATGTCAACATTGTATTCCAATATGAAGACTATTGTGCAGATCAGTTTGGATGGCTTGAATATGTTTGAGAATTATTATGAGAGGTAATTTTGCAAGAAGGTTTGATTCGGTGAAAGTAGTTGACATGAAAATTGACTAAGTGTCAATACAAGTATTTTGGTATACAGGACATCCAATTTTTGGGTCTGCATTGGTCTGTTATATAAGATCTTGCTCTACACTTCTAATATAATTTTGTTGGTTGATAGAGGAACTTAAATCCAAAATTTCGTCTTGTTTTGGCTCCTGGTGTGAAAGTTGTGAGTAACAAAAGTTCAGACTAGCAGTTACAAGTGTTTTCTAGTTTAGCGCATATGTTTTGTTGAATTTGCACTTCTCTATGGATTGGAATCTAGTTTTTCAGTTATGTGGGAAGGTTGACAGGTGTCAATTGTGGGTATATTCCATATGGCATAGAGTTTTGAGGTCTGTGTGTTCGAATGTGGGTGTACAGTTGGCAAATTTTGATATTAGGTCATTACCGGTGTCAACCTAATGAGTTTTATGTATTGATCAGTTATGTGGGTGCTATTTTGGGTCCATGCCGACCTATTTCAAATTGTTGTAAGCTTTGAATCTTGGCGTAAAGTGTGTATGTATGGATCTTGAGCCAGCAAGTTACATCTTGCTTATTACATCTAATTAGGCCAACCTAATTGTTGTTGTAGATGAAGCAAATATATATGAAGGATCTTTTTCAATATTTTATGTGTGTAGATGTGTGACAAGATTTTGTGGATGTGAATTGTGCAAATATAGAGTAAATGCAGAGCAGAGAAGAGTATTAAGTCAGATCAATATGAAGTGTGTAAAGTTTGTATTTTGAGCTTCATTGGAATTGTATTTCATGCATATGTTAGATGCAATTGTAATAGTTCAAAACTTGGTTGTGTTCCATAATCTCTTCTATATATCTCTTCTTCAGTGGGTAGTGAGTCCACTTGGATAGTGAGTCCACCTACAGTGAGCACTTCTGTAATATACTATAACCGATTATAATATATTGTGAGCTAATCCTCACCATGGTTTTTCCCATTTTGTGTTTTCCACATAAAAATCTGGTGTTCATGTGTTATGTGATGTCGTTTGTTGTTTTCATGCTTTCATTCATCACTACAAATTGATTATGCTATGAGGATTAAATTTTTAAATGCTTAAGTGGTTTAAAATAATATTGATTCACCCCCCCTCTCAAAATTTTGAGTGTTCAACAATTGCTATCAAAGCTTGGTTCCTTGGAAGGAGCTTAACCACTTGGGGAAGATCTTGGAGGTTGAATACATGGTTGTTAGAAGACTACCTATTCCTCTGAAAGAGATCCCTACTATTGGATCTACAGAAGAAGATTGTATATTTGACATAAATGAAGAACTCAAAGTTGCTCTTGAAGATCTAGAAAGAACTGAAGATGAAAACAAAAACTTGAAAGAAAATGTCAAAGAAGTAGATGAATGCATCAGATAGTTGAGAGAGAAAATCAAGAAACTCATAGAAAGGCATAAGGAAGTTAGTGAACAATTGAAGCAAGCAAATGAAAAGATTACTGATATGAAAGTGCAAGTTGAAGAATGTTTGAATGCAATGGTGAAAAAAAATATAAAGAATGCACAAAGCTTGAACAAGAAGTTGTGAATCTGATATTAGATCTTGAAAAAGAAAGGAGTCATGAAGACAAATTCAAGATGAGTTCTACAAAGCTTGATGAAATGATTGCAAAATAGAAAGGATCTAAAGACAAAGGTAGATTATGGTATGAGATTGGAGAAATCTCAAAGACATATCAAACTACAAACCAACTTGAAAATAAGATTGAAGATAAGAAAAATAATGGCAAACAAAATTGGAATCAAAGGAATGAAGCCAAAAGACCATTGGTCAGACAACCAAATGCATACCCATCTTTTAATGGTTTATGTTATTCTTGCAATAGATTTGGACATAAGGCTATATAATGTAGAAGCAGAATGAATTAAAATGTTCAATCTTTTCTCGATCAGTGCTTTACATGCAAAATATTTGGTCATAGAGCTAGTGAATGCAAAAGTCAAATGATGAATGGATATAACAATGGTAGAATTGTTCAATCCTTCAATGGCTATTGTTATGCATGCAAGGGATTTGGACATAAAGCTAACCAATGTAGATCTAGAATGAATGGAAGTAAGATTGGTCAAAAGAATGTCATATGCTACAATTGCAATAGACTTGGACACATTTCTAAGTTCTACAGAAGTAGAAATGTGAAGAAGGATAATTCGGTAAAGAAGAATGATCCGATGAAAAAGGTTGATCCAGTAGAGATGAAGAAAGCGATGGACGAGATTTGGAAAAACAAGGAAGAGATAGAGGTTAAGGATGAGTCTATATCAGCATGCTGATGCAGACGTTTCCTCCAAAAACTAAGAAGAGAGCTTTGGATCAGGGGTTGATGCTTCAACATCTGGATATGAAATGTAGATCAATGCATTTGATATATTGGAGAAGATCTCAATAGAAAATATCATGATGTAGAAATTTGAGGAGCATTTGAAGTTAACTATGCATGCAGTTAGGTTTTGTTAACTTTATTGACTGAAGTATTCAATGAGAAATTAGGTCAATTTTGAAAGGGTTATAAGTGATTTCACTTGATCAAATTCATTTACAACGAGCATTTGAGAAGAGGAGAGAAATGAAGAAGAAAATTGGAGTGATCAAAGTGATTGAGTTTTGGTGTGCACAAAAGCCTAGCTGAAAAGCGAAGTAGAAGGTATTTACAGTTTTTCACTTACCCTAGTTTTTTAGAAAGCATTTTGAAAGAATTTGCAATGGAAACTCCAAGGGTTATTCAGGTCACTAAAAGAACCTGACCTAAGTTCAAGAAACATCTTGATAAGTCCGCGAAGGTCGACCTTGATGGTGCTTTTTTGAGGGTTCCTTATGGTGTCCTACATACTGAGGACATAAGAATCTACATACATGGAAAACTAGAGGAATATGATCATTCAAAGCTTGGCGATGTGTGGGTAAATGAGGTCATTGGTGAAGACTTTGCATTGAAGCCGGCGTATCAGAATTTGGTTGTGAAGAAGCTCATTGTGTGGCAAGGGTTTCCCAACTTTTTTCATGATGATGCTTGGGTAAGGATTGCTTTGAGCCGCATCTATGACAAGTTTGTGTGGACGGATATTCCTAGGATGATCACAAAAGAAGTGATTAGGGAAGTTACAAGGTTATGCTCAACTGAACCATTTCCAGTGCTTAAGTCAATAAAGAATGAAGTTGTGATGGAGCTCATTGATGCGGCATATGACTGATTAGTTGAAAAATAGATGCTTTATGATTTAGGACATAGAACATCACTTTTCTCCAACTAACATTCAAGGATGCCCTAGAGATCTCAACCCAAGAGTGGAATAAAGGTAAGAGATTTGCTATGGGACTGTCCTAAGGGCTAATTATAAACTAACGAGGGATTCACCACCAATTCTAAACTTGGAAAAGACAATGAAATGCAAGATGAAATGTAAAACCCTAATATGATGGAAACTTGATTTAAATCACCTAGAAATGCAAGAAGAAAAAAAATAGAAAGCTATAGAACAAAATGTGTGCACCTGGAAACTTGAAGAGGATTGGAAGGAGTCCCAAAATGGTAGAAATTCTAACTTTTTGACCTAGTGGGACTCATTCACCATTCTAGGCAAATCAGTCCCAGTTCTAGATTTTTGCACAGGAGTAGGTTTTAGAAAAAAGGGTATCTGAATTTGCAAGAACTTCTGAGAAACACCTATAATGGGACTCATTCGCCACATGGCGAATGAGTCTAGTTTAGATTTTTTTGAATTTCAAGGTCTAAATATGCTCTTCTCAGCCTGCTCAATATGCTTCTCCAGGTTTCTGAATCTGAAACTTTGATTTTGGGGCTGTAGATGACCTTTTAGTGAAGATTATGACCTTGCAAATGGGGAGACAACTCCAACAAGCTTGAAACCTAATCTTCAATGATCTCTCAAGCTCCAAGAAACCTAGATCTGCAATCACACATGTAAAGAGGAGAAAACTTGTTGATTGTTAGTGAATAGGGGTTTGCCTTGGTCAAACCCCTTTTAGGTAATTAAACCAAATGATGAAACAATTAAACATGAAACATGAACAATGATACCTTGAAAGATGCCTTATAAATGATGTCTTGTAAATCTTTAACTCAACATGAAATGGCCATGAAGGATGTAGATCTTTGATCTTGACAATAGGTGTAGAAAAATGCTTGATCTTGGATCTTCAATGCTACATCACAACACTAGCTCAATCACATGCTTAATGCTTGATATGCTTGACATGATCATGGATCTTGAATTGTTGCAATAATTGATGAAGAAATCTACCCTTGTATGCCTTAAAAATGATCTTGAATGCTCTCTTGATGATCTTTTGAAGTCTTGGAATGCTTAACTCCTGCTTTCTTGACTTGATATCATGTAGGCTTGTGTGAAATAATGATTTGAAAGCTTGTTTATATAGGCAATGCAATCAAATGATTGTTTATTTGATCCCAAAGGCTGACATAGAAGAAATTTAAACTTAAAACCTAATTTTTATTGCTCAAACTTTGAAAATAAGCCAAATGGGACTCATTCACCAAGTTGGGCTAATGGGTCCCACCTGGATGGAAATCATTCCTATTTTGAGTGCTAAAGTGTCGGGGAGTGTGTAAATTAAGCTTATATGTTGATATTGTTGGGTTTTTGATTGAAACATTCCTTGGGATGTATAATATAGGGTCTTAGGGGCCTATTAATGATGATATAATGGTCATAAATGAAAGAGGGCCCAAAATCCAATGTGAAAGTGTAAATAAATACACTTTACAACATTAAATTAAGGCAAAAATAGGTCTATTTAGCTAGAAAGGGTCCTAAATCCAATTTGAATGTGTATAACACATTTCAACACTAGATTAGGTCCACTTAATTTACAAGCCCCCTAAATTTAATGTGAAGGAGTTTTTAAATACACTTTGCCACATTAGACTAGGGGCAGAGTTAAGTTTATTTATCTTAAACAGGCCTAAGACCTAATGTGGATGTGTAAAACTCATCACAACACTAGTTCAAGGCAATATCAAGTCCAATTTACCATTAATTATTCCCAAATTAAGTGTGAAAATGTATATGATGACATTTTTTGACACTACAATGACAAGAGGGCATTGATAGTGAAGAACATCAAAAATCCTATTGTAAAGTATGCAACAATCATGATTGGATATAAGGTTTACTTTTCAAACAGAGATAACTCTATATCTGCAACTGCCGTTAATACTGCTTATGAAATGGTGGAGAAAGCAGATGATTATGACCTATGTGAACTTTTGAGACAACAATTGATGGAGAATTTACAAAAGAAAAATGATTTTATGTATCCTTTTAAATATGGAACTTTAATCATATGTTGATTATTCTATTTCTTGAAAGAACTCCTTGGTACAAAGAGTGTGGTGTGGCTGAAAGGAAGACTTATAACACACCAGATCAGGAACTTTTTGAGAGATTTGGGAGATGCTAAGGCATAGGAAGAGGCATGTGTGACATTCTTTGTAGTATTTTAAAAGAGGATATAAGAAAGGGAGGAATTCCCCAGAAGATGGTGCATAA
The DNA here is from genome assembly GCA_007258455.2 of Sequoia sempervirens. Taxonomy (NCBI): domain Eukaryota; kingdom Viridiplantae; phylum Streptophyta; class Pinopsida; order Cupressales; family Cupressaceae; genus Sequoia; species Sequoia sempervirens. The sequence continues at coordinate 619,655,151 of VDFB02000003.1, read as the reverse complement.
GTAGAAGAATGAAATTACATTCTTGGTGACAAAAGATGAATGTATCATATAGGTTGTAGAGCCTAGAATTGTATGGATCTCAGAAATGGGATATGAGATCACTGAGGAAGAGATTATGAGGTTCACAGATTACATGTTGAGAAAACCTAAGGACACTTCTAAAGGAAGGTATGGGATGTATGAAGAGAAGTCAATGGAAGTCCACTTGGATCAAAAGCAATCACAAATGAAGAAGACAGTGGAGAAAATGACTACTACATTTGCAAAAGCAATGGGACTCACACTAGAACAAGTTGAGGTAGCTAAGATTATTTCTAGTGCTCTAGGAAGCTCATCAAGCATAAGGAGATCTGGTAGAGCAGCTATCACTCCTCTAGTTGCTTAGAATTCCTCCAGGACTATGCCTTCATCCAATGGTAAAAATAGGAATGATACAATTACTCCTACAAAATAAACAAGTGCTCTGATAAAGGAGAAGACTTCTTTAATAAAATTGAAAATGAGGCCTAAGAAGGAAAAGGCTAATCTGACACAACTAGTTGGCCCTATGAAGAGGAGAGTTAAAACCAAGGTAACTAGAGAGCAGTACTTAGGTGTGAATGTGGAGGATGAAGAAGAAGAAGGACCTCAATTGGTCTACAAAAGGAAAGGTGAAGCTAGTGGAAAGAAATAAAAATTTGATATTGTGGATAATGATGAAGAGGCTCAAGTGGAAAAAAGAAAAACAAGCCTTTGTGATCCACATGCAAGAGAAGAAGGCAGAAGCCAACAAGAAGAAGACATCGGATGAGAAGAAAAAAGCAAAAGAAGAAACCTTTGGTAAGAACCTATAGTCCTATGAAAGTAGATGCACTTTTCAATGGTATTGTTTAGCATGGAACATTAGAGGAAATTGCAACATTGTATACTAAGGCGGATGAGGTGGACAAGGCCACCATAGTTGAAGCCATTATAAAATATATTGTTGTTCTTAAAGTTGATATGAGGAATATAGAAAAACAATTGCCTATGAAATTGTGGAATGTTTTGATTGAGAGGGAGATAGAAACCAATAGAGTAAGAGGACAAATTAAAATCCTATGCATTGGAAAAGATTAGTGCTCTTCTTTCTGAGGAAAATAAGGCCACATTGGCTACATTGTTTAATAAAGAGTTTAGAAAAAAGAAAAGGGTGAAAACCCTTATGAGTAGAGATCAAAATGATCTCAAGAGGCTCTGAAAGGATTTCGTTGAAAGAGTTGCAGATCTTGCACAAAGATTGGGGATGACCCTGAAGAACAAAGAAGAAACAAATGTGGAGATTCCTTCTTCGGATGAGGATGTTGAAGAAGATATACAACATGATGATGATGCTCAACATGAGCATGAGACAAAAGAAGGGAATGCACAGGATAATGTTCTTTTGAATGTGGAAGAAATTACAAAGGAAAATGTTAGTGCAAAGGAGTCTGTTGAAAAGGATGCAACTACTGGAGAAGACACTACAAAGGAAGATATGTCCAAAGACCATCAAACAACATCAAACTTTCCATTTATAATTAGAAACATAAATAAATAGATTTTGTAGTATCAAAACCTTAATTCATTGAAGGTCAAGGTTTCCCTCATGAGGCTCAAGGCCATCCCTACAACATTGGTTTGTCCCTACATATTCCAAATTTCAACTCTTTATTTCCACTTTCAATCTCAAATTTTAAGTATTTGATCTTTGTCATTGTTGAATCAATCTCCCTTTCTCTAGATTCCAAGTAAACATTCATTTTAGTAATTTTATCTTTATTTCTATTCCAAATTCATCATATTCATGTAAACTTCTAAACTTAATTATATATATATATATATATATAATTTTAGTTATATTTTTATTGTAAGAGAATATATAATTAAAAAAATATTTTAAGATAATATTTTATATAGAAGAATATAAACTTTTTAAAAATTAACAAATATATATTAAATTATTTGTAATGATTTTTTTACGACAACAATGATTATACAATATTTGTTTGTGTGCAATTTTTAAAATTACATCTTTATTTTTCTTTTTGAAAAAATCTCTTCATGCATTATTTTTCTCTTTTTCTAGATTTAAAAAAATCATTTTTTAGTTAAAATATATTTATTCAAACTTTTCAAAGTATTATTATAGAACATTGTAATTACCATAAATGAATACATTGTATAAAAAATATAAATATATATAATCATTTTATAAATATTTATTTAATAATTTTTTCCAAGAGTATATATATATATATATATATATATATATATTAATTACAATAAAGAGGAGTAAAATTTTTATTGCATCGAATGGCATTACAAGGTCCAAAGAAAAGAAGCCACAAAGGGCCCAACAAAATAATGAATTAATTCACACCCAAAACAATATCCTCCATAGCCCACTCCTCAAGAGCCGGGTGCCATGTCCTCGGGAAGATTGCCCCATTCATCCACATACCAAGAATCAGTCCTCCCTGACACCCATCTAGCCATCCCATTAGCCACCCTATTCCACTCCCACAGAATATGATGAAAAACAATGGAATCCAAAGAAGAACACATAGAAATAATCTACCTGACAACCACAACAAGATGCCAATTCACATCCTCCAAATTTTTCTTATTCAACATCTCAATCACCACCTAAGAATCAGATTCACAAATAATCCACTGCCATCCAATGCCAACCACACACTCCAACGCCATGAGAATAGCACTTGCCTCCATAAGGTTATTAGTTTGCAAGCCACAATACATAGAGAAAAAAAAAACCACCACTCCAAGGCTATCCCTACCAATACCACCAACCCCAGCATGCCCAGGATTACCTCTGGATGACCCATATGTATTGATTTTTAGCTCCCCCAAAGTTGGCGAACACCAAAATCCCTCACGAGCAACCCTCGCACACCCATGCCTATAATGTACTTTGTTCCCAATACTACTATCCCCTGTGACAAGACCTAGAGCATTAACAACACCTAATTCCCTAGGATCTATTGGCACAAACAAGTCACAGTTTGCAGTCAAATTCTCCCATAGAGCCCCTAGAATTCTCCTCCAAAGTTGCCCCTTGAGCAATTTTTAATCCAGGAAAATCCTTCTCTTACACTCCAACTAGATTTTCTAAACAATCAGACTAGGACCACTGCTCCAAGCAATTTTAAGAAAAAAGAGGTTTTGGCAGGAGAAGATCCCTGTCTCAACCAAAAGTCCTCCAAAGAAGAAACATGGCAACATGGTAATCTCCAAAGATTCCACTAGTAATGCCAGATAGTCTTAACAAAAGAACACTGAAAAAGGAGATGTGATAAGCATTCTTCATGCTGACCACATAGAAAACACATGGAGGGGCCCTATAACCCCCATTTCCAAATATTGTCCCAAGTAAGACACTTACCTTGGACCATGAGCCAAGAGAAAAGATTACACTTAGGCCAAGAAAATTTATTCCAAACATGCTTCCACCAAGTAACCTGGGAGCTCCCAAAAACCTGTTTATCCAAAACCTAATAACCCGAGGCCACTGAAAATTTTCCTTTCAAATCTAGACCCCAAGCAAGCACATCACTCCCCTGGAGAGAGTTGTAGACATGACCTGATAAAATCATAGCAAGCTCTTGACAGTCCTCCACCACACCACCATGAGGCTAATCCAAGGGGTCCTTCCATTTGGACACAAAAATCTGACCCAAATAATTTTGTGATTTGAAGTCTGCCTCATGACACCGACCCGCCACCTTGAAAACCTAGCACAAGTCATGGAGGTGGAGATGGGAGGACACAATGGGTGGATGTCCATTCTAGGAATCATGCCAAAAGAGAGCATCTCGACCCTCATTGCAAATCCAAAAAAGACCCTACTTAACTAGCTTGGCACCCTGTTTAAGGGTACTCCAAATCATAGATCATTTTCCCTCCATACTGAATCTAACAACCTCCCTACTTTCCACTACTCCCAAATACTTGAAGCTTAGAATTTTAACCCATAACATGTGTTGTTGTGAGAACCAGCGCTAATACAACTTAGCAGCCAAGGCCTACCCATTCAAATATGTTCGTCATAGACCAAGACCCCCCTCCTGCTTTGGCCTACAAATAACATCCCACCTCACCAAACTCCATTTTCTATGAAGAAGATTACTAGCCCATAGAAACTGATGAGACAATTTATCGAAGTCTTTAACAAAACTTGAAGGAGTAGAAAGAACAAAGCATCTATAAAGAGGAAGAGCCTAGACCACCGACTTTAGAAGAGTCACTCTACCTACTGAAGAAATCCACCTGCAAGTCCAATGACTCACCAATCTTTGAAACTTGTCAAGAGTCTCTTGCAAAAACCTTTTGGGGAGAGAACGAATGGCAAGAGGGATTCCAAGGTAGGAGAAAGGAAGTGAACCAATCTAGAAACGAAGAATACTAGCAATTCTCCTTTGAATAACCTTTGGAGTATGGAAGAAATAAATGGACTTCCCCTCATTAATGCACTGCTGAGAAGCAGCCAAGTAACTGTCCAACACACTGCACCAGTGGAGAGCCTCCTCAACCTTTGCCCTACCCATCAAGGCAATATCATCAACGAACTGAAGATGAGATTGAGGGGGAATGTCATTTCCCCAAATCCAGCCCCGAAGTGAGCCACTAGCAACTTGAGCACGAATGAGCCTTCCCAGGCCATCCGCAAGAAGGATGAATAAGTAGGGAGATATGGGATCTCCTTGCCTGAGGCATCTAGAAGCACCAAAAAAACAAGTGGGCTCACCATTAATAAGCACCAAAAAGGAAGAAGAAGTGACACAACTCCTTACCCAATCAATCCAAACCTCAGCAAAGCCAAAAGCTCCAAGAATTTTAAAGAGAAAGCTCCACTTAACATGATCATACGCTTTGGCCATGTCCAACTTGATAAACATAGTTTTTTCTTTTGAGGTTTCCATAGAATGGATGGTCTCAACCGCAATAACAACCCCATCCATGATCTACCTACCAGCAACAAAACCCCCCTACTCCTCAGAGATTAACCCACCAAGCCAAGGTTTCAACCTTTCCATAATCAACTCAGTAATAATCATATTACATAGTGCAATAGGCCTAAAAAGATCCAAAGAATTAGCCCCCTCCCTCTTTTGAATAAGAGCTAAAAAAGTAACATTCAGAGACTTTAACATTTGTTTATGCATAAAGGATTCCTAAAAAACCTCTAAGAGGTCCAATTTAACCACTTCCCAGAACTCCTAAAAAAATTTGATAGGGAGTCCATTAGGCCCAGGGGCTTTTCCTTTCTTCATTTGGAACACAACATTCTCAAGCTCCGACAAGGAAATAGGAGAGAGCAATGATTCATTCATTTCATTAGTCACCAGTTGTGGGATATAGTCTAAAATCCTTGCTTCATCCTCCTCTGCAGGAGGCGAATCCTCAGAGAATAAGGCAGAAAAATACCGAATGCATTCAGTAGATATAGAAGCGAAAGAGGACAAAAATTTCCCCATTAGACAAGAGAGAAGAAATAGCATTACCTTTCCTTCGATCCTTAATTGAGTTATGAAAAAAAAAGTGTTCCTATCACCAGCCTGAAGCCATTCAATATAGGACTTCTATTTCCAAAAATGTTCTTCTCTTAACTCCCATTCCTCAACCTCTTTAGTCACAGCAACCTCTAACAAACTCAATTCTTCCGAGAGGCCTTGATCATGAATTTTTCTAGTAATGAGATCAAGATAATCCTAAGCTTTCTATTTTTCTTGAAATAAATTACCAAAATGCTACCAATTCCATCTCTTCAACTTGTACTTAACATACTAGACCCTCTTTGAGAAAGTGTACATAGCAGTGCCATAAGCTAGCTTCCCAAGATCCCACCAACCAGGGAGCAAATCATGAAGAGATTCATCCCTGAGCCACATGAGTTGAAACTTAAAGGTCTGTCTAGCACACCGCTGAGGCATTTCAGCCACTAGCTTAATTGGCCAATGATCAGAACCTCGACCATCCAGTACTTCAAAACTAATCCTCCACCTGTCCCCCAACCAAAAACTAGACACCAAGAATCTATCAAGTCTCTCTGAAATAGAAGCATTTCCAGTTCTCCTATTATTCCATGTAAATAGACCATTACCCAACTTGATATCCACAAGATGCAAAGCAAAGATATTGTCTTGGAGCAGCAACGCCGAAGCCTCCAACCTAGCAGTACCACCCCACTTCTCCACAAGCTCCATGATAGAATTAAAATCACCTCCAATAATCCAAGGATGGTAAGGGAAAATACTACAAACTAAACAAATGTTGGACCACAAGAGGTGCTTACCCTACAACTCCACCGACGCATACACATTGGAGAGGATAATAGTTTCCCTAGAAACAAAACAAGAAGCCAACATGGAAAGGGAGGATTTAAAAGACCCCCACCATTGGGGGTAGATCTTCCACAAATTCCAAAAGTACGCCACCCCACCAGAAGACCCCTGAGCCCTAGTGCATTGGAAATCACCATTCCTCCATAACTTAGGAGCTAAATCCATCATACCTTCCACGGAGAGCTTAGTCTCCTGAAGAAGAAAAAAATAGGCAAATGAAGTCTAATCAAATCCTGAACAACTTTTTGTCTAGGGCTATTGTTCAAGCCCCGTACATTCCAAGAAATGACTATCATTTCAAGGGAGAAGAAAAATGAGAATCCAGAGTCTTGACTGACCCCAACTCCACCAATGTCTCCCCAATCATCTTAATCTTTTCCACATCCTTCTTCCTACCCAACTTAGAATTTTTCTCTGGCCCCCCTTTTTAAGATCTTTTTACAAAATACCCAACTAAGAGGACAACTTAAAATTCTTCTTCCCCACCTCTAAACTTACCTTCTGCAAGAGGTGAGCCTTATTTGCACTATCTTTCCATGCCTCAACACTACCACCCAATGCATCCTGAACCCCCATTTGTTGATCTGTCCCTAGGTCCAAAGTCCCATCAACATGCGGAACCATAAGCACCTCTGAATTGAGCTTTTCCTATCTAGGATCATTCCCAACCTCCTCTATGCATTGCACTCTCGTAACCCCCTCCTATTGAGAAGTAAGCATTTCCTCCACCGAAGGGCCATGCTGATCTGTATCCAAAGTCTCATGATCTAGATCCAAAAATCTCATGTTCACCTCTTGTTGGCTAAGTTCTTCCAACAACTTGAATCTATTGAAAGTATCCTCCTCCTGCCTGTCCTTCAAAGTCCTTTTATGACCTTTATTTCTATTTTGGCCTCTAACAGAAGTGAAACCAACTTCCCTACCACCAAAACCCTGAATGGGATCCTTGCCCTTATCCACTCTGGGTGGATTATTTGAAGGTTGAGGAGATTGAGCCTCCAAAGGCTTGGCCTTTGGACATCTATGCTGGAGGTGACTGTCCTCATGATAGAAATGACAATAGAAAGGTAACATTTCATAATAAAGCTGTTGCACCCATGAATAATCTCCTGCACTCACTTCCAAAGAGTCTGGCAATGGCTTACTTAAGTCAATTTCTACACAGAATCAGGCAAAAGTCATTACCTTTTTGAATTGTGTATGTTGTGACAAACCCACAGGTTTTCCCAGCTTTGAAGCTAATAAGTGCAACACATCCTCGCACCAACATTCCATAGGGAACCTTGGAAGACGAACCCAAATTGGAACCTGATTCAGAAGTTCCTCCACCAGATTAAAGCTGGCATGCCATGGCTTAATGAACAAGCCCACCTAGTTGTAAAAATATAGGCCCCCTTCAAAAACCCTATTCTGATCAGCCATGTAGTCAAAAGTGACCATGAAATAATTATTTTCCAAGAGGCGGATATCCATCTCCCCCTCAAGCATCCAAGTCCTTTAAGCCCATGAATTCAAGAATTGCAACAAAATTTTCAAACCCAAAAATTTGCAATAAAGAGAATGCCTTGAGAAATAATCGATATCCTCTGCCAACATCTCCATCGGAATGACTACTTTTGGCCTCTCTTTACACCATTTGAGGCATCCATTAATCTTCAGAATTCTAGGCCCTCCTTCCAATCCCATCACAAATTTTTTAGGTTCCACCAGAAAAAGATTATTATCAAAAACATTCACTTTGAAGAGATGGTTTCGAACCCAACACTGAGCAAAAGTCCATTTTGGGGAAAACCCCAAAAGAATTCCCTTGCAACATAGAGGAACAAAAACCCTAATCTATCATTCAAGCCCACAGAATCCCCAAAGGAACAACTCCACACCTCCTCAGAGG
>VDFB02000003.1:619607959-619646798 GCA_007258455.2 Sequoia sempervirens | reverse complement strand
TTCATGATTTCATATTTGTGAAGGATAACCCTTTTTGTAGGTCTCCAAGCAATTCAAGCAAGCAAGATCCAAGACCTTGAGGTGATGTGTATGACTTCAGTCCTTCAAGGAAGCCAATGAATGGTGGTGAGTTGCAATACTTTGTAATTTCATCATTCCTTCCTATCAATTATCATTTCATCATTGACATTGCCATTGCGGAAGTGGAAACACTAACACGAGGTTTGACTAAGGAAAGCCCCTAAATGGCACAACCCTTTACCTCTCTTTGAATGTGCAAGTTTTAGGTTTGGAGAGGATTGAAAGAATTTTTAGAGGAAAATCATCCATTGTTGCATTCAAAGCCCTATACCTTTTCAACCCACAAAAAATCACCTATAGAATTATTTGATAGTGACTTGACAACTTTGCAAGCGAGAATTAGGAGCTCAGATATGGCATTAGAGGATTGTCCTTGGGTGACTCCATCCTCTTATACAAACTAGCATCAAACTTTCAAGATGGGTACAAATCACTCTGCCCTTCCTAGATCTACCTGTAATTCTTTGTTTTAGTTTGTCAAATATCAGAAGCTTACATTTTTCATATTAGGTCACATAGTATAATTAGGTTAATCAACAAAAATCAATTCTAATTTATTCCAAGACCCTAAAAGATGCACATCTAGGTTTGATTGGCTCACCTTCATGGTTGAAAGTTAATCTAAACACCTTGTTGATCTCCATCTTAATGAAACATTATAAAAACAACTCACAACACACACAAAACACCAAAATTTGAATCCTAGGTTTTACAAATAAGACATAGGGTTCTCTTTTTATTTATTTCATTTTGGTGAACTCGATGTTTTGACATCATAATAAACTTCTGAAATCTGAAATAATTCAACCCTAAATCTAGGTTTTGCATTGCATTGTTTTGCATTTCTCATTTAGGGTTTCGTTTTTGCATCATAAAAGATATAAAATTCAAAAAATTGCATATTATGTTGCATCATAGGTTGAATTAAGGTTTATTTTAGTCATTTAGGTTAGATCTACATTCAAAATTGCATTCACAATTGTCACTTTTTGTTTATTGTTACACATTTGCATTTGATTTATATTGTCATAAATTGAGCAAATTCTAGAAAATTATTCACTGCTACACTTGTTTGCACACAAACCTAGAATCCATAAGTAGTCTTCTAAACATTCAAAGTTTCATTTTTTACCCCTCTTGTCCAGAACTACAATGCCCTTGGGTGACTCTGTCCTACAATTGGTGGCTCAATTTTTTTTGCATAGATCTTTGTCTTTGTGTTATCAATCTATTTTTGCTTGCTGAGTTTTGATCTGAAATTTTCAAAAGGGGTTATTACATGTGAAAGAAAGGTGTCATTTTTCTTAATTTCTTACAAATTTATGAAAAAATATTACATTTAAATATTGAAATTATCATATTTGTAGGACAATTGTTTATATTTTCTAAAGTATTACATAATTTGGGCAGATTAGTTTCATTTTTGTAAAGATTCAAATCCGTAGGTTGTTACAACACATTGTAAATTTGGAAACCCACTATTTAACCATAATAGAATCAAATCCAAATCTAGGTCTAGAAGTTGTCACATAGTTAGTTTCTATCACTACCTCTGAAATTGAAATCTCGAAAAGATCCCTGATAGGACTTAGACACCCTAGGGCATCCTAGTCCTCCAAATACTGCCTAAGATCTCTAGAATAGATTAATACCTGTTGCCAGTTTGTAAATCTCGAGACTAATTTCCAAATATATGTTTGTCATAAGTTTGTAAGTCTATTTTTAGTCCTATTTTTCCTTCACATGCGCAAACCTAGATTGCAATTAAAATTTAATGATTAATCTTGGGGAAAGCATAGTCATTTGATCGTGTTAGATTTATTTCCACAAGTGTATTATGTACCTACCATGTCAGAGATGCACTTGGGGAATTCATCTCACCTAGATCATCCAATAAGGTTTCTAACATTCCAACAAATGCAATCATTGATACTCATGATAATCATTGTAGCTATTCTCATACTATCCATTCTAATTGTGAGAGTATCTTAACACAAGAAAATAAAATCATTGACACATTTCTTAATATCACTTTTCCTAATCTTCATTCACCTCCCAACATCTTCCCTACTTGTGAGAACACTTTGGTGCAAGAGGATGCCATCATTGACAATCAAGACAATCGTAGTTGTTCTTCTCTCAATACCTCACCCACTTGTGAAGAAGGTACATTGGTGTTAGAGGATCCAAACATTGAAAATCATGAGAATATTGTTTGCTTCTCTCCCAATACCTCTCCTACTTGGGAAGATATTGTGGCATAGGAGGATGAAATCATTGATACATTTCTTTCAAAAGACAATAAGATGGATTGCATAGATGAAGATGCTAAGGTGACATTAGACCCCCCCTCAATAGAAGATCGTCAAAAAGTAGATAATTTAGTTGAGGTTATGAACACAAAAGTAGCAATCATATCGCCTCTCATTATAGGACCTCCTAAACCCTCTGGCCATATCTTGAACTTTGAAAAACAACTCACTAGTAAGCATGCGTTACAGTAACTAAGTTATCACACAATTTCTCACACATACAACATTCCTCAATGTAGTGGTAAGGAGTATGATCTCCACGCCACCTCAAAGTGGGATGCATACATCCTCATGTTAGCAGAAAATACCTCTAAAGATGAAATACATCCATCCTCTAAATGATATGATAACTCTTCCACAAGAATGAAAAACACTAGATGATGAAATAGTAAGTGCATATAAAATTTATGAAAATGAATATATTAGAACCACAAGGTTGGGATTTATTTTCCCAAAACTTTCCCAATTGTTGAACACCTTGTAAGGAGAAAAGGTAAACTTACCAAAACTAAAATATAATTTCTATGGGCCAAGAGGCCTATAGAATCCTTGAACCATCTAAACTTATTTGTGCTCTCAATCTTTATTAAAGAATATAAAACATTTTTCAAAGTGTCAAATTTTTCCAAAATCACCCTCCCATCCTCTACCATGTCACAAAAAAAATGTTATTGGACACCAATGTGATTTTTCCTTGCATAAAAATTTGGGTTCTTTGTTAAATATATGGAACACTAACTATCATAGAGTTGTAATAGTCCCTACATCTAGCCCAATATTAGAACAAAATATCTAAAAAAAAGTGTATTCTTTACAAGAATGAATAGCTATGACATACTCTAGTTCTATAGTAGGAAAAGTGACCAAAATGTACTACTTGTACTCATCTAATTAATGGCACCATCAAACATTATGAATCCACAATTATTATCACTATCCCAATTAGAATCCACATATCCATGAATATAAAATGAGTGTTTGGTCCATATAGGAATCAACTATCTAGTTAAATGAATACATATAAAAAGTAGTCAGGTAAAAATTTGTAGCAATTGCTTCCACCCAAAATTTTTGTTCTAAACCAACCCCTTTAAGCATACTCCTAGCCCTCTCCATCAACATCCCATTCATGGAATTTCAACAACTTTATTCTATTGATGGGTTATAGAGTTGTCTCGTGCATTTATATTCTATTATCTATATATAACCTATCAAAATATACTAAACAAAAATAACTACCAAGTTTTGATCCTCAAACACCTAAATTTTTTTACTAGCTTGATTTTCCAAAAGAGTATTATACTCTTAAACTAGATAAAAACTTTATATTCACTTTTAAGAAGAAAACCATTTATAAATTTTATTGTTCCATAATATTTGTGAGAACTAGAATAAAATTGAACATAATTTGTTTTCCATATATGCAATTTTCACAAAATGAAACTCAAGGTTCTAATCAATCAACCCTTGAACAAGGTTTTTAGTTTTCATGGTCTAAAGACCCTTCTTACCTATGTGACTAGGTCTCTATGGCCATAATGTTATTTTATCATCATGAATTTTAATTCCCAAAGAATAAGCACACTTATTTACCCAAAAAGAGTGACCATCAAAATTGGGTGCAACACATATCTTTTTTATTGGCTCCAATATCATATTTATTATCAAAATCATTATTTTTGTTCCTTTTTTCTTCTTTTCTCCTCTTTGTACTGCTTTCGGAAATGACCAAGTTTGATGTAGTTCCAACATAGTGCCTTGGGATTACTAGGAGACTTAGATCTCCTACAATATTTGGATATTAAATTTTCTTTCTTTTTGTCCTTATTTTATTTTTTTTGGATTTTACGTGAACCACAAGGGCCTCCTTAACTATTTCAAAAGGTTTCCTTTGCATTTTTTAGAAAGTAATGATGCAACTACCTAATCCATCATGAACTTGGTGGTAGTTCTCCCAATGGCCATCACAAGATGGTCCCACAAAGTAGGAAAATAATATAATAGAATCATATAACAATCCTCCTCATCTATTTTAACACATATGGAGCTTAGCTATGAAACTAACATATTCAAGGAATTTAAATGATTGGCTATAGATCCACCATTATCTATCATAAGAGAACACAAATTATTTCTTAGGAATAATTGTTTAACTAGGGGTTTATCCTAGAATAAATTTCACCAAGATTTTTCTAAGGGATTTTATGGTAGCCTCTTCATGAACATTTAGTAAAATTGAATCCACCAAATATATTCTCACAATACCCTTATCCTTTATGTCCATCAAGTTACAGTATTTTTATTTCAACCTAATGGAATGGTACTAGATATTAGAACCCATGACCATGAGCATATCCTCTATCTTAATTTTACACAACTCAAAATTATTTTCATTAAAATTATCCATTTCTATTCTTCTTGATGTTCTTTCCATTTATTATTTTAGTCAGATAAAAATTTCTCTATTCAAGCTCCCACTTAGTTGAGGATTAGTAATAAAATTCTCTACCTAAAAACTAGGATCAAAGTTGATCAAGCTCTAATAACAAGTGAAAGGAATCAAGGTATGTAGAAACACTATCTAAAATAATTTAATAAGGAGAGTATTGTGTAAACTCTTTAATCTTTACAACTACAAAATATAGAAACACATATGAACAAAAAGTAAATAATATAACATAGCATAAGGTGTATGTGGGGAAAGCCCTTATGGAAGAAAAAGACCCACTCTCAAAAGAATATTACTGCATTATTAAGTAAACTAATAGATTACAATGAACTTATAGAGAAAGTGTTTGCACGAAGTATCACCAACATACAAATTTGGAATAAATTTTGTAGCATAATAGTACTTGTAAATCAACCATACAAACTAAAAATACAAGCACCAATAAATAGATGAAGTATAAAATTGATACCATGAATGATTTGGGGAAACCATTAGTTATACCATAGGAGGCATGACACCCAAACCAAGACACCATATTCTAACACCCTCCTTGGTAAAATATCCTCCCCATTATTTTTACCAATTGTTTCGTACATGTCAAATTGTCATAAACAATCATATTTTACCACCTAAACTTTGGTGCACTAGTTTTTATTCATTATAACATTCAAATTTACTCCATGAAAAGTGTACCAACCTATCATAGTAACAATGAATATTCCAATTTAATCTCATTTTTACATGATCTTACACATCATAGAATCTATAATATGTAACTCCCTTCATGATGACATTAAAAAAATCACAATATGTTGACACATGGCCAAGCCATGCCACCTCAAAGTGGGACACCTACCTCCTTACGTGAGGCTACAATAACACTAAAGATGAAATCTAATCATCCTTCGAATGGTTTGCCAACTCTCCCACAAGAATAAAAAATCACTATAAGACAAAATAGTAAGCACATACAAAACATATTAAAATAAAATTAGGAATGCAAGGTTGAGACACCTTTTCCAAAAAACGAAACTCAATGATGAGGAAATAAATTATAGAGAATAAAAATACCTTCATTTTGGACATTCATTAATCCAACTTATTTGCACTAATCTCACCATCAAATGGTTGAATATCAACCTTGTCTTCAACTTTGAATTTTTCTACTAAATGTCTTGTCTTGTTCTAAATTATTTTTATAACATTCCTTGTATTTTCAATGCTCATTAGGAATCCCATGTATTTGTATTAAGGCCCAAATTATATTTTTAATCCTATAAATATTTCCAACAATACCAAAGATTCTTGCAACATCTTCAAACTTTTTAACCCAATTTCTCCATCACCCTCTTCTCTTTGGAAATTATCTTATTGTCCTATTTCACTATTTGGTGCTAATTTTAGACTCAAATAGAAATAAATATCCACTTCATTATTTTTTTTGGAGGGCATAATCTATCTTAAATTTGCATGGATTCCCAAAACTTTCTTTAATACTACTTAATCCTTAAAGAGTTAGAGATAGTCCCCTAGACTTCACCAATGATATATTTTCATTTGTTAGTCCTCAAAAATTCCTTCAACATTATTAAACATCCTTTATAAAGGTTAAGTTAATTATCAATTTAATATGATCATCATAGTTAAAAGATAATCAAGAATGTGCAACATGAATAAAACTACACTACAAGCACACAAGAATGACTGAATGTATATTTTTACACCTAGAAAAAATATTAAAAGGAAAGAAAAATCTAGAAGAGTGTTCCTCCTCATGCCACTATATTTTAGCATTTTAGAAACAATTTAAATGCCTCTTAGGTAAAATTAGTTTAAAAAATGTTACAACATGATTGGAGCCACTTGCAAATCCCTTAACAGGACTAAAAGTGTAATACAAAAAAAAGAATGGGAAGAAAATTATATGAGTGGGCTCTTCCTCCTCATTGCACTATCTTTTAGTACTTTAAAAGAACTTATAATGCATCTTGGGTGAAAATGTTCTTCAAAATTATTAAAAAATGATCAAAACCACTTGCAACATACCTCTACTCTATTAAAACCCTACTCTTCTACATACGTTAATAATTACATAAATAATATTAAGGTTTCTAATGAGAGCCAACCAATCCAACATGTTTTACATCAAATAACTCCCTTTCCTACAACCCACTACATGTGAAGAATGAAAGATAAAATATTGAAAAGGTCAATTGAAACATGAAAAGTCTTCAAATTCCACTTCTATATGTATTGTGGCCAATTTGGCACTTTTTGTAGATTGGTATTTTTCTTTTTATCTTGACAATTTTGAAATCACATGAATGATTATTTTTGCTACTTATGAGAACTAACAATCTTACCTTTCTATTTTTTCACCCTTTATAGTCATCTAAAACCTATTTCAAAACACCCTTGAGCATGCCAAACTTGATTTTGATAAGAAAAGAGACTCCTAAACACTCAATATATTGAATGATTTTCTTTCCTCAATGGATTATACAACATCATTGACTAAAAGTGACAAATTTTGGCCTATGTTATAGTATATTTGACCTAATTTTGTATCAACATCCCCTTTGTGTCTACCATGTTGTGCCAATCTTAATGATTATTGATCCATTTTTGATGGGTTAATTCTAGGAATACTTGAAAAACAAATTAGTGTTTTAGTATTTCAAAAATAATTACAATGCCTTTTAGGTGAAAATGAGCTTAAAAAATGTTATGATATGATCAAAACCACTTGCAACATGCCTCAATAGAACTAAAAATATAATATAAAATCATACAAGTGGAAAGAAAATTCTATAAGAGTGATTTCTTCCTCCTCATGCCACTATCTTTTAATACTTTAAAGGAAAAATTTACAATGCCTCAAGTGAAAATTAGGTTCAACAATGTTAGAACATGATCAAAACCACTTGAAACTTTCCTCTACTCCATTTAAACCCCACTCTTCTACACACATCAATAATATAATGAATAATATGAAGGTTTCTAATGAGAGACAACGACTCCAATGGGTTTTAAATTAAATAAATTCCCTACCTATAGTCCACCATATGTGGAGAATGAACGATCAAATATTAAAAAGGTAAATTGAAACATAACAAGTCTTCAAATTCCACTTCTATATGTATTTTGGTCACTTTCTCACTTTTTGTGGACTAACAGTTATGTTCTCATCTTGACAACTTTGAGATAACCCTAATGATTATTTATGTTGCTTATAGGAACTAACAATTTCACCATTTCTAAATTTTCACCCTTAGTAGTGATCTACAATCTATTTCAAAACACCCACATCCTACTGTAAGAGAGGGGGACCAACCATGTCAAGGCCCCAAGTCATGAAGAGCCAAGAGCGGAGGGCTGCCCTAACTTACCTCACTCTAAAGGATGTCTTAGGATGAGGATCAAGAATGAAGAGCACTATGTAGTACTTATGTCACTCTACAAACCCAAGCTTCAGGTTTAGGCTAGGTGAGCTGGTTTTTAGAGTCGGTACTGCACCTTAGATAACTCTCTATCCAAGGATGACAATGCGGTTCTGGGATGACAACATGACACACTAGCGTCTCTCAGGAGTGTTGGCATCAGTATGGCTAGAAAACACGAAGTATAGTAAAAACTACCTAAAAACTTACTGACAACCTAGCTAGTAGATTTTGATGGGAAAAATAGAATGAGAAAGTACAGGAAATAAAGATGGAGATGATAAAGCAAGTAGATAAAAGCTAGAGTGATGAAGATGATCTCACAAAAGCGTTGATTCGCCAGCTAGCTCCACACACACATTCACCTACACACAAGTAAGAGCAAGTAAGAGGGGAAAATTGTTGGGGCTGTATAGGGGCTTGCCTCAATCAGACCCCCATTTTGGTGTTTCCACCTCCATGAACAACTAGAAAGCAACGAAGTAGAATATGCAATAAAGAAAGTAGAAAGAAAAATTGAAATGAACACTACAAAACAATACTATGCTACTCTATCAAATCACAAAGGAGAGGGGTGAAGTGTTACCACCTCCACCCAAAAGCTCGCTAGCCAATGGAGGGAGAATGCAAGGTATGGACTTGGCAAAGTCACCACAGCCGCAACGGTGATGAAGGGAGGTCTCACAAGACTCCAAGCCCACAACTTCTATGGCTGCTTCACACTTGCAATGTGGAGTTAATGGAGTGGAAAAATTGTTGCAATGCTAAAAAATTGAGTGATAGAATGTTGCTTGAGAATGTGAAAAAGTGAATGAATTGCTAAGGGAATGTGAAAGAAGATCAAGTGAATGTGTAGAAGATTTCTAGAAGATGAAATGAATGAATAAAGAATGTTTTTGAAGGTTAGATGAGAAGAATCTACCATTTATGGGTTGGTTGGTCGAAGAGGGACATTACAATTCGACTCCAATTGGGTGTGTAACTCCTTTTCCAACTTCAGATGCAGGAATCTGTCAAGGATGACAGTGCACTATATGAACATCTATGCATCGGGCGTGTGTCCTCGACAAATATTCTCTCATTGATGCATAGGACAAACGTCAAGTGGATGGAAGGCAGGTGGGTGATATGGAATTTTACCTTTATATTTGATTTTCTAAGGTGAGGGTATGTGAAAGGGGAATTTTCTTAAGGGGTGCAAATTCGCTCCTAAAACATTTTCCCCCACTTTAGCAAGCGCGAATATCGATGAGCATTCGGTAAAGATCGAAGAGTTAGTAGGGTTAGAAATGTACACCTGAACCATTGAGGAAGTAGACCGTGATTTAGCAAACTCGAAAGTGCAGAGCAAGAAAAGAACTCCACAGGTACTCTCCCTGGGGAGTTTCAAACAAAAGGACTCCATAGCCTTACAAAACTATGAAGTGGCACAAAGTACATCGAAGGCCCTCAGACCAATGATGGAAAAATCATGCAAGATATAAGCATCTCACAGGTCTGCAGACCTGCAAGAAGGCAACCCCCAAGTTCTTTCTCATGAAGGAAGCCTAGTGAAGTAAGTGCCTCACAGACCCACAGACCTACAAGAAGGCATCCCCCAGGTTCTCTCTCATTAAGGAAGCCTGATGAAAAGGGACTCCACAGAGTTGGATTGGAAAGTGGCTTCACAGGCGCACCTGCAAAGCAACATGTTAATCCATAGATAAAACATGTCATAAAACAAAGTAGCTACACATGAAAAAAAGCAGATAGTCACACATAAAATCAATGAGTTGAAAGGCTTTTAAAGGGGTCCCTCGGGAACCCTTCAAAGGAAAAGGGATCCACTCAAGGGATGTGTTGTTTGAAAGTGCAAAAGAAACATTTTTTTCTCAAATCAATTCATCATCAAGGAATCCTTTTGAAAGATGTTCACTTAATCAAGGAATTCGAAAGGAAGAAGATGCCCCCTCACGAGGGGAAGGTCAAGGCTTCTTCTGCAGGAAAAGTTGCTCCCTCCTCGAAGGAAATTTCAAGTTATTTCTTTGCGAACCCATGATGAAGGAAACACGTTTTGCTAGGGGTCCAAGTCGAGAATGTGATTTTTGAAAAAAAACTTGCAAGGATTTTCGAGAAAAGATTTGTTGGCAACAGATGTGTTTTTTGAAAATCATAACATTGTGAAAGTGACATTGTCACACATACGAGGGAAAACTCAAGCAAAGAAGAGAGAAAGATAAAAGAAAAGTAAAAAGAGACAAAGACACCACAAAAAGAGCACAGGGGTGATCTGATATTTCAGGGTCAAAGCTGCTCATAAACATATATAAGTATAGTTATACTATATTAATGATCTGTCATCAACCCCCTACTATATTAGACCATGTGAAGAATGCACAATAAGACAAAGTAAAAATAAAAAAATGTGTCAACATGGAAGGGAAGCCTAAATGCCCCCAATGCTTTGCATCACCCCTAATTTTTCGAAAATCAAAACACATAACAGAGGAAGAAAGATGATACAAATAGAAGAAGGTTTACAACACATAATCACTCCCATATTCCAAGCACCAACAAGGGTGACAAGGGTCATCCAAGAACATATAACACAAGCATAGGGGAACACATCACAACACACACAAACACATCTATTCTAAAGATAAAGAAGAGGCCTCCCCCTAACACTCATCAACGAAGAGGTCATCCACTTCCCAATCTAGATCATTATAAGGGGAAGGAAGA
Organism: Sequoia sempervirens; assembly: GCA_007258455.2. NCBI lineage: Eukaryota > Viridiplantae > Streptophyta > Pinopsida > Cupressales > Cupressaceae > Sequoia > Sequoia sempervirens. The sequence goes on along the minus strand of VDFB02000003.1, from coordinate 619,635,795 downwards.
TGAGCCTGCAACAATGGAATATTAAGGGGAGGTGCTTCCGACCCTCCCACAACAAGGGCTAAGGAAGAAGGCCCCACAAGGTCTTCTCCACTTGGCTCTTATGGAGCTATGGTCAGTGACTTCGCGAAGATCGCCGACAAGGCCAAAACTTCATCTATAGAATTAAAAATACACTTTCCAAGAGTGCCATGTTGTACCTCAATGGATGGGGAGGACAATGCCTGAGGTTCACCACTTGGTTCACTGAGTGAATTAGGGGCGGTGACAAACTCAGGGGAAGCCGAAACTTGCTCTGTCACTAGTATGCAACAGGCTAGCATAGGACCACCCTTTGGAGAAGGTGGGCTCCTCTTATGCCCTCAATTGCTAGAACGGCCAACCTCTACTTTTTGCTTCGTTGGGGGGTGTGAACTCCCCACAGACGAGGAAAGAGGCATGAAAGAGAAGGAGAAAACTGTGACAGACACCATCGAGGTATTTGGCATGTCCACGGGTTTAGAAAATTGTGGGATGTCCAGGAGGGACATCAAAAGGGGTGACTCGATCGAAGGAGCGATGAACACCTACACCTTTTTAGGGTCAGGTGCACTCACACTCGTAGGGGGAGCCGACAACATGACTGAATTCAATTGAATGAAAGCAGAGGAGAGGAGAGAGGAAGACGCATCAAGAGGCCTTGAAACAGGGGCAGTCAATTCCTCTTCCTTTCTCTAGAAAGCGGCCTTCTTAGCCGCTAGAGCCTTTCACTGGTGCTTGCGCTCATGTGCAAGGCGGTTTCTACGACTCTTTGAGCTAGAGGCAAAAAGCTGTGAAGGGATAGGAGGCTCCTGCTTAGCCATAGGAGTGTCCATCACAATCGTCTCTGATGGGGGGATAGGCTCCTGAACAGGAGCAAGAGGATTTTGAGAGACAGCGAGGGGAGTCGACTCTAGTGCCTCGGTGATAGGCCTCTTACCATTCATTACTTTAGGAGCGGGAGTAGTAGGAGGTCGCGGAGGCCAAGACATAGAGGATTCCCTATGGGGACCCTTCTTTCTACCATTTCGAACAGGCCTAGGATCCGTAGGCAAAGCAAGAAGCTCAAATGCAAGATGCTTGGGCTTTCGCCAAGTGGGCACCCTATGGTTCTCCCATAAACGCGGAGCAGAATTCGATGGTGCCACAACAAGGGAGTAGAGGTGTCAAGATAGACAGTGAAAGAGGAAGAAGAGAAATCTCAAGAGTGCTTCTCTTCTTCTTTTCTATGGGCCTTGGCGGCATCATTGTCAGCTTTTAAACAAGCCCTATGCGAAACAACATAAGGTGATGCAGGGTATCTCACTCTAGGAATTAAGCACCCTTTCTTGTACTTCTCATAGGTTTGATACAAGATGTCCTTCCTAGGTGGAAGTGAATCAATAGGTGTAGGCCATAAGTGGTCTAAGGAATAGCTACCATGCAGAACTGGCAGTTTGTAACAGGTGTCGTGGATCACATGCACTGAACCCTCATGAATAAACTTCAAACACTTGTGCAAAACCGAGGGAATTGCGTTCATAGCTACTAACCAAGGGATACCCAACTTCACTCTGAAGAGTTCAGATCCTATGATTATGTCAAACAACAAGTTTACAGACTTAGGTCCGATAAGGATTGACAAAACAATGCTACCAAGGGGAGGTACGGAAAGTCCGTTATGTGTACATATGGTGCTCATAAGTGCGTCATACCCATCTTTATGTACAAAGTTAATTAACATGATCTCCTCAGTTATAATATTCCCCTGAGACATCAGGTCAACAAGAACACTTGCTACAGTGTTTTTGTTGATTCATGTATAAAGAGGAGATGGTTCTCTATTAAAACCCATCGGCAAGTCCTGCGAGGTGAAGGTTATACCTGGAATACTACTTGTAGGTTGCATAGAGGGGATAGGCAGATGTAGGAAAGAGGCCATCATGCACACTAAATGATACTCTAACAAAGCCCCCGAAAGGTTTTAAAATAGGACAGTGACCCAGTAAAGGTTTCGTTCTACAACACCTACAAAACCTTCCAACTATGCCTACTAGGAGTCGTAGGTTTGGATACAAGGCGAAATGCCTCACAACACTCGCACCTCCAATGCTCCTAGAATGCGAGGAAAGGACCCTTCAACATTGCTAAATGGAATCAAAATGGTTCATGTTAGGTTCACCAAAAATGTAAGAGAGGGGGACCAACCACATCCAAGCCCCAGGTCACGGAGAGCCAAGAGCAAAGGGCTGCCCTAACTTACCTCATCCTAAAAGATGTCTTGGGATGAGGATAAAAAATGAAGAGCACTATGTAGTACTTTTGTCACTCTACATACCCGAGCTTCAGGTTTAGGCTAGGCGAGTTGGTTTTTGGAGTCAGTACTACACCTTAGATAGCTCTCTGTCGGAGGGTGACAACATGGTTTTGGGACGACAACGTGGTGCACTAGCGTCTCTTTGGCGTGCTAGCATTTGTAAGACCAAAAAACATGAAGTACAGTAAAAACTACCTAAAAGCTTACTGACAGTCTAGCTAGTAGATTTTGACTGGAAAAATAGAATGAGAAAGTATAGGAAATAAAGACGGAGATGATAAAGCAAGTAGATGAAAGCTAGAGTGATGAAGATGATCTCACAAAAGCATTAATTCGCCAGCTAGCTCCACGCACATGTTCACCTACACACAAGAAAGAGGGAAAAATTGTTGGGGCTGTATAGGGGCCTGCCTTAGTCAGACTCCCATTTTGGTGTTTCCACCTCCATGAACAACCAGAAAGCAATGAAGTAGAATATGTGATAAAGAATGTTGAAAGAAAGATTGCAATGAACACTAAAAAATAATACTATGCTACTCTAGAATCAAATCACAAAGGAAAGGAGTGAAGCATTACCATCTTTACCCAAAAGCTCGCTAGCCAATGGAGGGAGAATGCAAAGTATGGACTTAACAAAGTCACCATAGCTGCAACGGTGATGAAGGGAGGTCTCACAAGACTCCAAGCCCACAACTTCTATGGCTGCCTCACACTTGCAATGTGGAGTTGATGGAGTGTCAAAACTATTGCAATGCTAAAAAATGGAGTGCTAGAATGCTGCTTGAGAATGTGAAAAAGTGAATGAATTGCTAAGAGAATGTGAAAGAAGATCAAGTGAATGTGTAGAAGATTGCTAGTAGATGAAATGAATGAATGGAGAATATTTTTGAAGGTGGGATGAGAAGAATTTGCCATTTTTGGGCTAGTTGGTCAAAGAGGGACGCTACAATTTGACTCCAATCAAGTTTGTAACGCCTCTTCCAACTTTAGACGTAGGAATCCGTCAGGGATGATAGTGTTCCGTGCGGACATCTACGCGTCATGCGTGCATCCTCGAAAAAGATTCTCTCACCGACGCATAAAAAAAATGCAAGTGGATGGAAGGCAGGTGGGTGATGTGGAATTTCGCCTTCGGATTTGATTTTCTAAGGTGAGGGTATGTGAAAGGGGAATTTTCTTAAGGGGTGCAATTCACTCCTATACACCTACAATTGGTTTTGATAAGAAAAAATACTCTTAAAGATCTCAATACTCCTCATACTAGATGGTCTTTTTACCATATCAAGGGATATGAGGTGTCATCTCAATACTACTCATACTAGATGGTCTTTTCACCATATGAAGGGATATAAGGTAGGAATGCACTTCCATATTGTGGGTCTTAGAATATTGCAAACTTCAAGGTAGCTTGAGAGACTAGCTTTCAAGTTGGAAGTATCACTTTTCATAGGATTTTCTCATCAATACAATAAGATGGCCATTAAAAACTTAAGCTACAATAGAATAATGATAATGAATTTGTAGACAAAGCTATTAAAAGTTCACAATAAAAATATTAAGATTTCATATATGAATCAACTAACTTTTCATTATTTTAATGACACTATTTAAAAATTAAGCTTCAAATATAAAATTCATACATTTGAAGGGTGAATCTATTTTCACTACACCTGCAAACATATAAGTATAGTGACAAGAAATCTGGACTACAAAATCTTAATAATATAATAATACTTGATAAATCAATCGTTCTCAAGAACCTTAATAATATAATAATAATTGTTTTTTTGTCTTGATAGATCAATCATTCCCAATGTACAATACTTGTTGGCTTGATAAATCAATCATTCCCAATGTATAATCATACTACTAATCTTGATAAATCAACTTTCCTAATCTTCATGAAAACAAAGTATCATCAATTATGTGCCATTGGACATTTGGTGGCAAGTGTGAGTCCTCTATTGCAGGAAAAAGAAAAAAGCCAGACAATTTAGTTAGTAGATTATGTCATTAGATATAGTAAAATTGATCATCAAACAACCTATTGCTTTATAGATATTTCCAATAATGTGACTTTTTTATATTATTAAAGGATTCATTGCCTCTGATATATTCCACGTGGTGTACTTTCCAAAAGTGTTTGAGTTGTGTTGAATACATTGGTCTATAAATATTGAATGTGAAGATGCATGAATTGCATGTGAAATATACGCTTGCTTTTAATAACAATGATAATGAGAAGTCCAAGCTAATTTCTGCTGTTTAACATCAATCAAGCAGGAATAAAGGCTTTTGTTAACGTGAGTTAGACGCCTTTGATTATTCTCAAATAAAGCCATTAACGAGGATAATAGTCATGACTTCTTACTTGGGAATCTCATAATTAGGTGTATGTTCCATTGTATAAAGTTATTGTTTCTTGTCCAGATCTGAAACATTGAACATACAGACAATTCCATTTATCATACAACCAACAAAATATCTTTGAATGCACCAAATTAGATGTGACATCAAATCTTCATTTCTCAACAGTTTGATTTCGATGAAATGCTATTTTACAACATGCCATATGTACATTGTCTAAAAGCACTATTTAGCTCTATAAAGCAATAGCATCTTTAGTAATCATGCTTCTAGCATTTCATGGTATTTAAAAAAATATATATTGATATATATATATTTATAAATACCTATAATATATATACATGTATATGTATGTATATATATGTATAATGTATGTATATATATGTATAGTATAGGTAAATTCACCGTCAGTATTAATGTTAATGCGATTAATTTTCTATGGCAGTGAATTGTTTGCAGTAAATTTTTCTTGATTTAGTCTTTTTTTGAATAGATTAGTTCTTATTCAATATCCATCATCCATCTATCATTTTTTATCTCCTTAACCTTACTCATTGTATGTATATATAGTGTACATTATGTCTTATGTCTATATATTATTACACACATGTAGATACTCTACATTTTTTATCTTTATTTTATGTTATTTTGTACATGCCATAAATTTATTGTTGTGGCACTCCATTTAGTCTATTTTTTAATAGACCAGTTCTTATTCAATATCCACCATCCATCTATCCTTTTTTTATCTCCTTAACCTTCCTCATTGTATGTATATATATAGTAGAGATTATGTCTTATGTCTATATATTATTACATACACATATATATGCACATACTCTACATTTTTTTTATCTTTATTTTATGTCATTTTGAAAATGTCATAAACCTATTGTTGTGGCACTCAATTTAGTATTTTTTGAATAGATCAGTTCTTATTCAATATCCACCATCCATCTATCATTTTTTTCTCCTTAACCTTCCTCATTGTATGTATATATATAGTATACATTATGTCTATACATTATTACATACACATATATGTATATGCACATATTCGATATTTTTTTTATCTTTGTTTTATGTCATTTTGTACATGTCACAAATCTATTGTTGTGACACTCGATTTGACCTTTTTTTGAATAAATCAGTTCGTATTCAATATCCATCATCCATTTATCATTTTTTTTATCACCTTAACCTTCCCCATTATATGTTCCATGGCATCTTGACTACCTTCAACTAGACCATTTGGCACAACCTAGCAATTCAAATTTAATTTCATCTCTTTTCTCATAGAGGCTGATAATTTTAAAAACTTAGTCATCACTAATCCATGATTTTTCAAGTAGTTAGCAAGGAAACTACAAATCACTATAAACTATTTGTTGTTTTATCTTGAATTGTTCTAATGCACTTAGAAGCTAGTTATAATTCACACACCACTAGAAAAATGAGCATAACATCATATGAAATGACAACAATAATATTTTAATGCCTTTGAAAACCTCCATTAATAGAGGATAAAACAAGTGGTAGATGCCAACAACATGTCTACCTTATCCATTAATTTGGAAAATCAAGTACAAAGAGAGATTACAATAAAACATTATTCTTACCCTTGTCATGTCTCTTGTAGAAATAAAATTGAATGGTCCTATTACTATTATATGCATAAAACCATTTGCAACCTCATAGAGCATGTATTTTGGCTTTTGGAAATCTATCCCTCACAGATTAGAAGCTTCTCATGAGAAATTGAAACACCAAAAGTTGTGACTATTTTCTCCCCTACTATATTGGCTAACTTGTACCCATATTGTTGATTTGATAATCAGATTCACCAAAGTTTCCTTAATGGTTTTATGACCACCACTTCATTTTCAAGCTCAAAATACTAGTGGTGATTGATCTACCTTGATAGTTGTAGTTTCATTTAGATAGTTATAGTTTTGACACTATCATTTTTATAGAGGTTTTAATTACCACAAACTCTTATTAGGATACTAAGTGAGGAAATCATTCCCCCACCTTCTCCTTGGAGTACCATTAGGCTTCTTTGATGATCCATCCTTTGAGTCCCACTTGTCAAGACTATTGTTATCCTCTTTTGGAACCTCTTTTATTTTCTATAACACTACATCCTCAAGAAGAATTACTTGTTTATCACCCATCAAGTCTTGTAATGAAGGTAGCTTTGGTTCTTATTTTTTAATCCAATTTTGATGATTCAACAATTGAAGGTAATCATAATATATCACCCAAATGCAATCTCATGAAAAAAGGTAAGTCTAATTAAAAGTTATTCTTATCAATTACCTTGAAGATGGTTCATGGTCCATACCTTAAATGTTTTTCCTTCTTAGCCTTTCCTTGTATGCACTCCTTTTCTAAAGACAACCACATCTTATCTCCTACTTTGAAATTGTGCTCCATTCTAATGTTAATCGTGCCTTGTCTTGTATTTCAATTGAGCCCTCTCTACTTGTCCATTCTATTTAAATTAAATTTGATGAATCCTCTCAATGATCTTGCTTGATTCATCCACCTTTGTGCCCAATCCTCCTTCTGATTTCCATATTCCAAAACAACATAAGCGGACTAGTAGGAAAGTAAGATAAACACATTTCCAAGGATGATTGAAATTAATAAAATAATGGATTTCCATATCATATGTATGTTGTATGTATGAAAATTATTTCATCTCATGCCATTATGAACTTGATGGTGTAACACCCATAACTTGCAATAATTTTCTATTCACAACCTCACAAATGGATGGAAAAAACACTCTTTTGGAGCTTGGAATCCATTTTATCCCTTAAATTGAACCAAAGCTTACCAACAAAATAATCATCCATATTTGAAATAATGTATCTAGGAAAACCATAAAGCACCCAATCATTAGCAAAGAACAAACCAACCATCTCTTTTCTAGTTATATTCGTCTTACATGGGAATATAATGCACATCTTACTAATATATCAAAAACAATAAAAATAAAATCATCCTCACATCCACTCATTTGAATCACACCTACAAAGTCAAGGAAATAGAAGTTGCCAAGGTCTATTAGGCACTAGAAAACATGCATAAAAATTTTCCTTTCTAGCTTTGTATTATAATTACAAGAAATATTATTTCCTTAAATGAATCTAGCTAATTCTACTTGTATTCTAGGCGAATACACATACCTTTGTGAATTAGCCATCACCTTACCAACATTGAAATGGTCTACAAGTTTGGAGATATTTTCCTTCTTCATGAGTAGAAATCAACGTACCTTTGGAACACAGTTTTATCAACTATAGTAGCTATTCTTTATTCTTGGGAAATTATTGTACTTGAAGCTATTTGTACTTCTCCCCAGAATTTGAGCCTAGTTAATAGTATTCCCCACACACCTCTTTGGTGAATAGATCAAATTGCACCACCAAAGATAAAGTTGAGTGGGAATTGAAATTGGTATCCTTGATAAGATGTCCACCATAAATTTGTACTTGCCTTCTTGCATTTGATCACTAGATGTAATTGTTTAAAGTATCCTCTCACTTATAATGTCTCATTTTTGTGATTTGTTTTGAGCTTGAAGGTACTACAATGGCTTATGATCTATTGTGTACTATATCTTCTTTTCCAATTAGACATTACCTCCATTTATTAATATCATAGAGTGGTGTAGAGGGAGTTTTTCATACATTAGATAAGAATATTGAAGTGAAAAACTTTGGATCATAACATATTAGTATACTACCTTGCAAATATATGGTACCTATATAACATATTCACTAGTGTAGACACATAAATTATACCAATTGATATCGTGCACTTGATCCTGATTTACTAACACCAATTCTACCTAAATCATCTCTCTACTAACCATTTAATTGAATAATCTTTATTTGATTAAATTCACCATTATATTCTTTTAATTAAATAAATCATTCTATTTGATTAATCCTAATGTTCTTCTTTTAATTAAATAAATCCCTTTATTTGATTAAATCATAACCTTCCTTTAATTAAATAAATTAACCTTTATCTGATTAAATCTAATATCATCTCTCATAATTAAATAAATCAAACTTTATTTAATTAAATCTAATGTCCATTATTCCTCCCATTTGATTTAAATAAATCCAAAAATCTAAATCAAGTGCCAAATCAAACTAATTTCCATCTAAGCTAATTAAATCCTGATTAACTCTAACTCTAATCCATCAAATCCTCTAGATTTTGCAACTTGAACAAGTAAATCAATTTAATTGATTTATAATTTCTTCTATTTTCATTCAAATAGAGCATCTCATTGGAATATTCTCTCCGTTTGAAATCTCCCTCCTAAAAGGACTTGTCCTCCAATATGGCATTTTTATCTCTTACATGTCCTTTTTCTTGAGCCATGTGGCATTAACTCCTCTTCCACATCTTCCTCCACAAGCCATATTTTGAATTTCAAATTTCCACCTAATTGAATTTATTTGCACATTGATCAAAATGTGCTCCACCTCTCTTCAATAGCATGTTGACAAGTGACTTATTGTTATTGGTTCATCTTTAGTCCCACATCCTTCATGATTTGCATTCCTCCATATTTCATTCCTATAAATGGAGGACTCTTCTATTTATTTTGGATCCACAACTTGAGGCAAAGTCACTATCTATAGATTTGAAGCAAAGTTTATCCATTTTCATCAAAGTTATCATAGCATTTCATCACCATAGCTAGGTTATTGAGAATTTTTATCAAGGATCACATTGTTCATCATCAAAGCTTGCAAGGAATTGGGAAAGGGCTACTTTCCACATCAAATTAGCACCAATTCTCCCATGGGATTGAGGGTTTGAATGTTTTGGATAAGATTACTTAGCTTTCAATAGATTTTATTTAATATTCTCTCTTGTTTTCTTGTTCATTTCATTTCAATGAATTGCATGGGGAATGATTGTTTTAGATTTGTTTGATGACTAACATTGTGTTGTTTTTCCTTGTTTGAATAGGTCTAGATCAACCATTCACATTTTGGCACTAGAAGGAGGGCGAATCTTTAGAAATTAACACATTTTTTGGTCAAAATTCTATTATTTTTCAATTTTTTAATGTTTACAGGGAACAACGACGCTGCAAACGACAAATAATGATGCTATCAGTCCAGTGTCACTATATAGCAATGCTGCTTCCAGTTCAAAACATGATGCTGTAGTGATCAACCAGGGAGCCGAACCGGTCAAACTCCAAAGTGCGCCATTGGGTGAAAATAACGATGCAATTGCGGTCTTTGGTTTTTCACAGAGCAACACTGGTTTCACTAGAGCGATGCTGATTTCCTCAAACTGTGATGCCTTCGTGGATTGCGACGTTGGAGTTGGGTAAAAAGTCATTTTCTCAATTTCATTTTGACATGTGCTTTTTTATATTGATTACCTTTGACCTCTAATGTATTCATGGCTCTATTTTCTATAGGCTAATCAGTCTTTGTAGGTGTTAGTGTAATTAATTATTTATTACACTACCATAAGTTAACTTAGGTCTTGCATTATTTATTCCTAGGTTGCATTATTAGATAAATCATTAATAATGAGGTAATTTCCCTTTCCATGTTTGTAGGGGATAAGATTCCTTCTAGAAGATGAGTTGTCCTTCTAGAACTTATCTCAATCTTTTATCATTTCCTAGGTAGGGTTCACATGTTGTCACATGTTGTTAGATCATGACACATGGCAACATCATATTGCATCTTGCATCTCATTCATGCCTATATATTCAGGGCATTTGAACATTTGTAATCATCTAATATTCTAGATCAATAGCAATCTCCATTTGCATTCCCTTAGCTGCAACACTTTCTGTGTGGTTGAATTTTTCTTGGAAAGATCCTTTGAAGTGTGCTCAGTTTCATTGGATGATTCAACATCCATTATTTCAACATGGTATCAGATCCATTCCATTGAAGATTCATCCCAAGATCAAGAAAGTTGGGTGAGAGAGATTCTTGCAAGCTTGAAGGTTTCCATTGCAGGCTACTTGACTCCACCCGGGGACCAAACTGATTTCTAAAGAAGATTGAGCCAGATTTGAGCTCACCATTGTCTTCAGAAGGCCTTGAAACCCTAAGATTGCCTGTCCATTCATCAAAATTGGATTCATCAACACAGGAGCCATCAGAGGTATTTAGGGTTTGCAAAATCAACTGGTACGATCTATACAAATTTGCAGTAAAAAATCCTCCCTCTCAGTTGTCCTTTGAGGCAAATTTTTTTTAGTAGCAGGCCATTTTCATTTTTTTAAAAAAATCAAAGCTTTATCTCATATTGTTTGGCAAAAAATAATGTTTGGGCTATTTTATATAGTTTGCAAAAAAAATGAAAATCAAATCAACCTGCAATTTTATTTACCCGTTGACATCAAATGGGTTTGATTTTTTAAATTCTACGGCTATAATTTATCTCTGTCAGCATTTTATTTTTTGGGTTTGATTTATTAAATCTGCGGATATTCTATTTGATCGACATCAAACTTTTGTCTGCATAATATTTTTTATCGGTATAAAAAATCTTTTTATTTTTTAATTGCTTTTAAGCAATATTAAAAAATCTTTACTTGGTTGCCACATTCAAAATACATTGTAGAAATTTTTTTTTGGTTACTGTCAGAGATTAATTGCATGAGGTATCGACGACTGTCCCATCTGTATGCCATCATCGATGCTGGGTCCGGCTGCTCACTGCCCATTCATTGACTTTTCCAGTCCATTGCCGCCGACCTGTTCAATTCCCAATGCCGGTTGTTCACTCGCTGGTCATTCTCTCTTGCCACCGGTGTATCCCATCGAAGTTCTCAACGACCACCAATCACATTCATGGCCGGGCCTTGGTTCCTTCGGTGACCAAGGGGCCTGCTTGATCCAAGCGGTGCTACCATCTTCAAAGCCTCTCTCCATCGGTTCTGCAGCCTCGCCGCCGCTCCTAGGAGGGGAGTCTTTTTTTTTTTCCTTACTTATGCCCGAGGTCACATCAACGACCGAAGGTTAGCACTCGGGGGCTTTTTTTTGCCCCATTTTAGCCTGTAGATTTCCTCATCTAGGCCTTTTTTTCATTTTTTCATAACTTTTCACCATAGTATTGAAATTCAGCAAATGAGATACCGTCAGAAAGAGAATTTCCTCTACTTTCCAGTGGTGACAAATTCTATGGAATTTTTTTCCCATCAAAATCTACAATAAACTGAATTCAAAACCCTAATTTGGACATAAAGGCTCATATCTTTGCAACTGTTCATCGAATTTCAGTGATTCCAATGGCATCAGGAAGGTAATTCAGAGCATTTTTCATCAGTCCATTCACTTTGATCAGTTTCATCTCTAGGTACTCTTGCATCGGTTTTGTTCAATTTGGTGCATTTGTTCAACAACTTGGATATCCTGACACTTGGGAAAAGGATTTTTGATTCGGGTGGCATCACTTCGGTTGCATATCATCTTTGGAAGTCTCTATTTGTTGTTGAAGGTCATTGTCTTTGTTTTTTTGGAGAAATTTGATAGTACATTATGAGGCTTGCATATACTCCTTCTTAGATTATGCTGCACAAGGGAAACTATAAACAATGGCGGGATGGGATCATAAACCATCTCCAATCACTTGAATTATTGCCACATCTGTATGGTAGAGTTCCCCATCCAAGTGAAGGTATTCAAGAATTTTCTTGGATTTTTTGCAGATACACTGTCTTGGAGATCATCGGAATGCAAGTTGATTGTGATTTTTTGAGTTCTATTGATCATTGTGATTATCCTCACATCCTTTGGACTAAGCTTTGGGAGCTATATGGAGATTTAGATACTCCACCACTCCCCAATGGTCATGATTCAGAATGTCATTCCTCAGATCAGGTACCCCATGATGATATTGTTATTTAGGAGGTTGATTGCCTTGAATCTTCCAAAGAGGTTGACAAGGTTTCTTCATATGTTCCTTCTTCTCCATCAGAGACTATCGGTATCCCTTCACATTCAGTGATTCCTTGTCTAGAGTCATTGATTGAGGCTTCCATCATCATCCATCAGGACACATCCAGTTTTCCAGACTTGACATCACAGGATGGCTTTTTTTTAGGTATCACTGACTTGGCTACTTCTACAAGTCTAGAGGACATTCTTGAGGGGATATCACTCCTCTATTTAGATCTGACTTTGGAGAGTTTTCTTGAGTCTCCTCATCCTTCTGTCTTGACCTTGATTGGGGATCTAGAGACTATCTTGGATGTACTTGTTTTCTCTTCAGAGATTGCACATATGAGACTTCTTCCCTCTCATTCCATTAAGGAGTTGGAGTTTCTTCAATATCTTCCATTGGATTTTCCTCTTCCTAGTGGGAGACATGTGGTTTGGACACATTTGTTGCTTCATAATTCTTTTAGTGGTTTTGAGGACACTTCATTATGGGGGGGAAATATAGTCTCCATCACATTCATTGTATTTCCATCTTTGGATATTGTTTAGCACTAGTTTCCACATCATCCTGATTTGTCACCTTCTTCATTGCTTGGGCATGTACTTGAGTTGAATGTGGCATCTTCATCTTTAGTCACAGAGGAGACATTTGAGTAGAGTTTAGAGACATCATCGACATCCATATTCATCCTTCCTTCCTTCAATTCCTATCCGAAATGGGAAGCATCTCTACACTTATACTTGGTTTTGTTTCTTTCGAAAGGGAGACAAGTTTTTTGTCAACATTGGGTCTTGTTTTGTCTTCAGACACTTACCATTTTTGCAAATGATCTCATTTTCTCGGGGGGCTATATAGTCTCTCTATTTCCTCCCTATGGGGGGGCTATTGATTGTATTGTATCCATGTGACAAATGGTGTACTTGGGGGGTATTTGGGAGTCCTCCATCCTTCCCATCATTTCTCACTTCTTTGCATTTTCATCTCCTTTTTGGAGAGGGGTTTTGTTCGCACTGGGTTTTCCCCTTTTCTCCGTTTGTAGGAGATCAACTGCATTTTTATTTTCATCATGTAAATGGGTACCTAACATGGCCTCGTAGCTAAGACCCATCATTAATCATCATCTTTGCATAATCATTGCATTTCCTCCCTAAGTTGCACTTATGGGGGGGTGTTAGTGTAATTAATTATTTATTACACTAGCATAAGTTAACTTAGGTCTTGCATTATTTAGTCCTAGGTTTCATTATTAGATAAATCATTAATAATGGGGTAATTCCCCTTTCCATGTTTGTAGGGGATAAGATTCCTTTTAGAACTTATCTCAATCTTGTATCATTTCCTAGGTAGGGTTCACATGTCACATGTTAGATCATGACACATGGAAACATCATATTGCATCTTGCATCTCACTCATGCCTATATATTCAAGGCATTTGTATATTTGTAATCATCTAATATTCTAGATCAATAGAAATCTCCATTTGCATGCCCTTAGTTGCAACACTTTATGTGTGGTTGAATTTCTATTGGCAAGATCCTTTGAAGTGTGTGCAGCTTCATTGGATGATTCAACATCCATTATTTCAATAGTAGGTTGAGGTGATCAAGAAGGAAAGGAGGAAACAAAGACAAAGGATTTCTATGGAATCATCACTTGATTGTAACGAGTGTTTTTATACACTTTGGGAGCAATTATAATCCCATTTTAAGGCTTTTGTTCTCTTCAAGTTTTAGGATTGAAAATAAATTTCATTTGGGTTTTAAAAAGAAAAATCAAAGGGTTAAAAAGAACTTTAGGAACTTAACAGAGTTGGTTTTGGATCTAAAATTTCAACAAGCAAACTTCACGCTTCATCTTGGTGCTATAAAAAGAATCCATTATTGCTTTTGAAGTTAAAATGAACATGTTTTTTCATTTTTTATAATATTTTTTACAAGTTAATATCATTTAAAAGGTGTATGCACTTCTCTTGCACTTCACGACGATCTTGCGAATCAAAAGTATTTTCGTGATATTAAGTTGTATAAAATATTTCCTCCACACTTCAATTTGGGCTCTTAAAATTGAACAAAATCTTGCTAGTGTGAGTTAAGTATATCGTGTGTGTTCTCTCTTTGTTCACACAAACAAAGATCGATTGAACTATGGATGTGCTTGCTCGCTATTATTTACCTTTAAAGGGGCCTACCTAAGACCAATTCAAAGGTGACTCCAACCGGTTTTTCACTTGGGCTGGTATATAAATGGATAAGACTAAACTGTCAAGTCCTCATGGTATGTAGGCTTTAGTCGTACAATGTTTTTTAGAATGGGGTACTACCATAAAAAGTATAATCGCCCCTAGTAGGATCGATTAAATCCTTTAGTAGCTTGTTGGACGCTCACAAGGTGCTATGTCCCTGATCACCCTGACTAAGAACCAATTTATGTAGAAGCCAAAATACCTTTCTATTTGTTGGTGCAAGAGGCTAGACCTCTGAAGCCGCTCCACATTTTTGTTGTTCTTTGTAGAGATGAAAAGTTTGTCATGGGAGATTCATGAGAACTGAAGCTTGGCTGACTCAAGAAGTGTGTGCTATGGAGGGGAGCCAATGTTGTGAAGCTTCAAGCATCTGCTCTGAATAAGCGCAACTAGTTTATCCAAGTGGGGATTCAACAAATATTGTCTCTTTCTATCCTAGGGTTGTGCATCATTTTGGAATCAAAACACTTTACTTGGATCTAAAACATTGGAAAACAAACATTCAACCATGATCATCAAATTTCAAACCCTTTAGAGAAAGCAAATACCTTTGAAAAAAAAATCCAAGTGTTATTGCTTGCCCTAGGGATTCCTTCCTTAAAGGCTTCTAAGTATTTGGATTTACATCTCAATTTTTTCTCACTAAAGTCAACATTAGGGAACTATTGCCTTGATTTCCTGGATTTCCACATAATGGACTTTGTGGGGTGAGAAGAAATTGGGACGTTAGACATTTAGTTTGAAAAGATAAGGAAAGAAAGTGTTTGTGGTAAAAAGAACTCATTAAGAAAAGATAAGAAACAATTGAACCCCACACATGTGTTGTTCCCAATGATTTCGTGCAAGATCAAAATCCAAAAACCAAAGTCCAAAGGTCTTAGTCCAAGAGCTCTCAAGAAACGTCTTTCAACACTTTATGAATTTAGAAAAAAATTGGTCTTTAATTTTTACAAATGTGCATCAAAGAACAATCCCAATTTGTATTCATTTTACTATTTTTCAAAATCCAAGACTTTTTCAAAGGTTTGAGTATCTCAAATAGGAAGTATAGCATGTTCTTCAACAACTAGGTATAGTAAACAAAAGTATCTTTAAGTCTCTTAGGATCAAAATAAACACCTTCATCCATCCTCAAACATCAATCAAAATCCATCTCACAAACAACTCTTGGAAATCCTGAAAAAATACTTCATACTAGACTTTGGGAAAATCCTCTTGAAATCAAATTAGAATCATCTTGTTTGACTAAGTGTGTGTAGATGCATCCTTCTTCATACACTTAGTTGAATTATCACCATCCCTTGATCCTTAATATATAAGACTTTCTTTCTTGTACCTAAAGTTTAGATCAATCTAAGGAGTTAGAGGTTCACCTCCCACATTCTTGAAAATTGATCCTTATTTTATGGTCCAAACTAGATCTCAACACAAGAACATGGACATGAACAAAGAAACATCTACTTCAAGTGACTTGAGTCAAACCACTCCTGAAATCAATCCCATTGGATCTAGCAATCCCCAACCCAATCTTCCTCTAATAGCACAAGATCCTCAAGAGGAAGGTGGCCAAGTGGAGGACATCACCAACAATGTCCTAGGAATGACTCAAGATGAAATCATAGAAATGGTCCAAAATATCAAGACTCACAAAATTGTCAATGCCATGATGAAACTTAATCCTTCACAATACATGCTAGAATTGGCAAAAGAAGGGGCTAAACTCCCTTATGATTTTGATGTAAGCACTATTGTGGAGAAACCTCTTGGGATTATGCCACCAGTCTCATTCACACCCTCCTTTCAAAGAAACACTTAAACCATCCCACAACCCACAACATCTCTTGCTCCAACTCAACCTATTATCAACAAGGGGAGCTCATTGCTTCATGCTCTTCAAACACATCCCCATGTGAACAACCAAGAATTTGATGCAAACAACATCTTGGGTTAATCCGTTCCTCAAAATATGAAACACCCATACATTCTGCTTGTCTTTGATGACTCCAATGACCCCTCCTTTTTTTATGCAACACTGACATACCCTCTTAACACACAAGCCTCTCTCACCATGACTTCACAAGGAGAAGGTGGAATATTTGGACAAGGGGGAATCTTTGACCCCTCATCATCATCATTTCCTCCAGGGAATACACCACCCATCTTCCCACCATTTCCACCTCCACAACTAACATCCACACCAATCCTCAGTTTAGGGAAACCCTCTCTACCAATCCTCAATCAAAAAAATCAAAACAATCCTCCCATCATAATTCAAACCATCATACTGAATCCTTTGATCATTCCATCGATATCGCAACATGTGGAAACAATCCAAACACAACCAATCAACACATCATCTACAATACCCCAAATACCTCAAAATGTGGTCTCCCAAGGACCTATCATATTAATTGCACCATCCACTACATAAATCAATCCAATAGCTCCTCTCATCACATCTCACACAATTATGAATCCTCGACCACCACCACCAAGACTAAACATGGAAAAAAAGTATAGCATCACATTACAAGCAACTCAACAAGCCTACCAAAAGGCACTTCAACAGTTTCAAGCTCAACAAACCACACAAGTTGCACAACAAGCTACTCAACAAGCACAAGAACAACAAACCGCACAACAAGCACAACAAGCTTCCCAAGCACAAGCTCAAGCTTTATTGCAACAACAACAAGCTGCCCAAGCTACCCAAGCTGCACAAGCAGCTCAAGCTGCTCAAGCTGCACAAGCTGCACAGGCTGCCTAGACTGCACAAACCACCCAACAAGCTCAAGCTCAAGCACAAGCCCAATATCAAGCTCAACAAGCGTAAGCACAAGGACAATACCGAGTAGCTTAGCAACAAACATATTAGCAAGCCCTACAATAGTACCAAGCACAACAAGAAGCAACCCAACTATTAGCCCAACAACAAGCATTGTTGGCACAACAACAGTAAGACCAACAACAAGCATTGTTGGCACAATAATAGCAAGACCAACAACAAGCATTGTTGGCACAATAGTAATTGCAGGCATATCAACAAGCATTGATCACATGGAAAATCTTGCAAAAAACTCCCCCAAACATGCAAGGCACCCCACCCATCACTCAAATGATCAAACAATCTCAAAACATATTCACCCCACCTCTTGATTCACAAAATCATGTGATGACACAAACCAAATTTCTCTCGCAACAAGTGCTAGACCTCCAATTTGGGAAAACAACAAAAACACCAAGCAATTTGTGCCCCTATCCTTTCGATAGGATCCTTGCAATGGTACTATTCCCAAAAGGGTTTGAAATCCCTAATTCTGACAAATATTGTGGGATGGGTAATCCTAAAGATCACATTAGGGAATTTCAGATACATTGCATGGAAGTTGCATACAATGAAACATATCTAATGTGACTATTCCCTCAAAGTTTAGTAGGACCAACAATGGAATGGTTCTCTCACCTTCCTCCTGGAATCAAAAAGTTCCAAGAAATTATGGATGCATTCATACAAAACTACACATTCAACATTGGCATGGATGTTAGCCTAGAGGAACTATCTGCACTCAAACAAGCTAAGGGGGAAACATTCACATCCTTCTTGCAACGATGGTGATCCAAGGCCAACAGGAGCAAGTGGACCATGCTAGAAGAACAAAAAATTTGCACCATCATTTCCAATCTCAAGAAAACCTTGTCTTTCCATCTAAAAATGCAATGCATTGCCACATATGACCAGTTGATCCCCAAGGCGCTCAACATCAAAAGAGCCCTTATTGCACAAGGGGGAACACCCACATATCAAGAATATCAAGATAACCACACATCAACCAATTACAACAAAAAACCTCGCACATGGGCAAACAACAAAAATGTCACTAATGATGGTGTGGTTGATGCCGAGGTCATAATTAGTGCTCCAAAACAAAACACCCAATCATACCAACAACTGCAAGGAAATAATCAAAACAAAACACAAGCCAATGCAGTATCACAACAACCAACCAATAATCAAGACAATAATATGAATAATCAAGGGGGACAACCCCCATGGAACAAGTATCCCCCCAAACGAAAATACACAGCCCTTGGGGAATCAATCAAATCCATCATGAAGAAGTTGGTAAATGAGAATCTCATTAAAATTCTCATTTATGAGAATTATCAAGAGCCCCAAGTGAAACCATCATGGTACAATGAAAACCACCTTTGCGATTTTCATAAAATCAAGGGGCACACAATGACCAGTTGCATGAGGCTGAAAAATCTGATCCAAGACCTTATCGATGACAAAGTGATAAACATTGAGCAACCTACCAGAAATCAAGACCTTAAGATATACATCAATCCGATATCGGATCATAACAAAGGGAACAACCATGGAAAGACAAAGTATGGAAATGTAAACCATGTTTACGATCATGTTATCACATCCCTAGATGAAGGGGTCACTATTGTTAACATCAAGGGAGCCAAAGTTGATTGTGGAGTCACCACACATGGTGGAAAAGTTACCATTACAAGATCATCATAGCCACCTAGGGCATCCACCTCAAATCCAAAGTCTATTCCCAATGGCTACAATGTCTTGGATTAGCTGAAAAGAACCCCCACTCAGATCTCTATCATGGAGTTGTTGAAGATCTGACCCGCACATAGGAAAATCCTAGAGGAAGCATTGGTGTCATCCACCATCTCCATGGATCTTGATACTAACTAGTTCCAAGCTATGGTTGGACACCTCACCACCCCGCATCTCCTAATGTTTTCCAATTAGGACTTTCCCACTCAACCATCTCATAACCGCACACTCCATCTTGAAGTCCTGGTCCATAAAAACAAATTGAAAAGGGTCTTGGTGGATGGGGGTGCAAGTCTAAATATCTGTTCACTCAAACTAATAAAGAATCTGGGATTCTCTGAGGATGCCATTGAAAAAGGTAAAGGTATTACCATCAGAGCGTATGATGATCAGGAAAGAGTGTCTCAAGGCACTATTCAACTCCCTATTCAAGTAGGGCCAACCATCATGGAAACCACATGCTAGGTCCTTGACCTTGATTTACCTTATAATATTCTCCTAGGGCATCCATGGATCCATGGGATGCAAGCAGTTGCATCTACTTTCCATCAATGTGTCAAGTTTACCTACCAAAATCAAGAGGTCATAGTCCATGGTGATCCCGAGCCCTTTTATTATTGCAAGAACTTAGAAGCAAAGTACTACAAAATCCCTCAAGTTCCAAAGAGTGATGAAGGCCCTTCAACCCCATATGTAGACCCAGCTACCTTAGTATCCACCTCTGAGACAAAGACACCCACCATTTCGGATATCTTTGAAATCAAAGTCATTATGCAAGACAATGGGTGTGGGGATTAAAAAATGAAGAAAAGTGCTTTCATAATTGGAGAGTTACCTCAATCTACTATGCCTCACGGGCAGCCCCAAATGATTGAAACATCATCCCAAACCTTCAAAGTAGACCCCTCCAGGTTCAAGTGTTAGGGAGACCTAAGTCAAGAAGTGGTAGATGAAAAAGACATATCAAGCTTGTTGTATCAAGATGAAATGCCCATGCCTGATCTTCTCATGGCTGATAGTAGTAAAGGAATAAAAATGATGCTTGGTATGGGCTATAACAGAAATAAGAAAATTGGGAAGAATGACAATGGTCTTCTAGTACCACTCATTCCTGAGAAGTGTATGAGAAATATTAGCCTTGGATGTACCCTGCCAAAAATAACCATACTTGGCAAAGGTGCCCCGATTAGAAAAGTCAAAGCTCCCCCTCAGATGCCGGTATCCACAGGTTTTCCCTTAGAAAACTATACCTTTGACATAATCGATGTGTGTGACGAGGATCCTATAAGTGACTTACCCACGCTATTCAAGGATTCCTCCCTTCTCATGATTAGTACCCTATCTTTTAAGTCAAACAATTGAACCCATGAGCTAAACTTAGTCTATCCCCAACTCATCGATTACGACCAACAAGGACCACCAATTGTAGACACGTTTGAAAATGATGAGGCTCTCTCATAATTCATGGGATTGCGGGTTACAATACCATATGAAGATCAAAAAGTTGGGTTCAACATCATGCTAGACACACACGCCTACTATGGGGAAATGATTGAATCCTTCAATCGTAAAAAGTGAAAATTTGAGAATAATCTCTAGGTCTTTGAGTGAAAACCACACTGTGGCACTCTTTGACCCAAAAACAGTAAAATTATGGATGCATCCAATGGTGAAAAACTCTCTGAGGCACCAGAGGATGAGGGATTCAATCTTACCCTTAGTGATATTCATCAGGAGAATTCAATAGTCTTGGCAGAGAAGTGCAATCTGGTCAACCTAGGAATAGAAGAAATACCACATATAACCTTCTATGTAGAATCACTCTTGACAGAAGAAAAAGAAATCCTAGCTGTGTTCCTAAGGGAAAGAAAGGTAAAATTTGCATGGACCTATGTCGACATGCCTAGTCTTGATCCAGAAGTTGTGGTTCACCACCTAGCTGTATATCGTGAAGCAAAGCCAGTGAGACAAAAGCTAAGGAAGATGCATCCCCAAATAGCATTATTGGTCAAAATGGAATTACAAAAGCTCCTTGATGTTGGTTTCATATGGCCAATTGATTATCTAGAATGGGTGTCAAACATTGTACTTATTTCAAAACCCACTGGGGACATCCGCATCTGCACTGACTTCAGAGTTTTGAACAAAGCATGTCCCAAGGATGATTTCCCTCTTCGAAACATAGATATGATTGTGGATATTATGGAAGGACATGAAATGTTATCACTAATGGATGGATTCTCAGGGTACAATCAAATCATGATATAGCTAAGGAAGACCAACACAAAACAAATTTCACTTTTCCATGGGGGAAATATTATTGGAATAAGATGCCATTTGGGTCAAAAAATGCAAGAGCTACCTATGAAAGGGCCATGAAACTAATCTTCCATGATATGATTTGAAAAACTATGGAGGATTATGTGGATGAAATATTGGCCAAATCAAAGAAACGTTAAGATCACATAGTGTCATTGGGCTCCATCTTTGACAGGCTAGAAGAATACAAGGTTAGACTCAATCCAAAAAAGTGTGTCTTTGGGGTATAATTAGGCAAGTTACTAGGATACATCATATCTATGAGAAGAATCAAGATAGACCCCACCAAATTCAAAGCAATTCTAGAGATGGAGGTACCAAGGACATTAAAATAGTTAAGGGGTTTGCAGGGAAGACTCCAATCCATTCGTCAATTCATAGCGCAACTAGTAGAAAAGGCTACCCCATATTATCATCTACTCCACAAGGGGGTAGCATAAAAATGGGACGAGAAATGTGAGTAGGTTTTCAATAAAATCAAAGAGTACTTGCTCACACCACTATTTCTTATGCCTCTAGTTCTAGGAAAGCCTTTGATCCTATATATATTAGCAACATCAGTGGCCCTTGGTGATCTCTTAGCACAACATGATGAAAATGGGAAGGAGAGAGCTATTTACTACATCAGTAGGACCATGGTGGGACACAAGCTGAATTACACATCCATTGAGAAGGCTTGCTTTGCAGTCTTGTTTACAACATAGAAATTCAGACACTATATGTTGGCACACCAGATAAAAATCATTGCAAAAATAGACCCTCTCAAGTATCTTCTTTCTAAAGCAACGCTCATAGGGTAGACAACTAAATGGGTTATGATCCTAACAGAACATGACATTGAGTATGTAGAATGAAAGGCCATTAAGGGACAAGCCATTGTGGATTAGCTAGAAGAAGCACTGATATATTCAAAAAACCCACTTGTATCTGAGTTCCCTGATGAGTCCATCTTTAACTTAAGTGTGGCAGATCACTGGAAAATATATTTTGATGGATCCTACACACAACATGGGTTAGGAGCTGGAGTCTTCTTCATTACACCACAAGGAGATTGCATACCTAAATCATATAAGTTGTCATTTCCTTGCACAAATAACATTACGAAATATGAGGCTCTTGTTTTAGGGCTCAAAATAGCAATGCAATGGTAGATCATGGAACTCAAGGTCTATGGAGATTCACAGCTTATCATCAACTAGGTCAATGACAAGTACCAAATGAAGGACGATAAGTTGAATCCATACAAGAAACTAGTGGAAAGTTTCAAAGAGTCCTTCATTGATATCACATTTGAGCAACTGCCAAGGGCAAGTAACAGAGTAGCAAATGCTATGGCAACAATTGGATCACTACTAGATATCCCACACAATGTTCCAAAGTAATAATTCCTTGTAGAGCAGCTTCTCGTACCAGTGTTTGAATTTTGTGTGAAATCGTTGGTCCCGGTGATCCATGGTATCATGATATATACACCTACTTGACAATAGTACTTCTCGTCGATATATCCCCAAACCTTAAAAGAACATTTGTCAAGAAGTCATCCTGCTTTGTTATCCTAGGAGACACCCTATACTATAGGAGTATTGAGGGAACCCTTTTATGATGCCTAAACGCTGAGGAAGCTTTGATTGCTTTAACTAAGGTGCACAATGGCATTTGTGGGTCGCATTTGAGTGGTATGACCTTGGCTAAGAAACTATTGAGGACTAGGTACTATTGGCCTACAATGGAAAGTGAAGCTCATGACTATGTCTGAAGGTGTTTATAGTGTCAGCAACATGGAGATCTCATCCATGCACTAGCTCAGGAGCTCCACCCAATCATTACACCTTGGCAGTTTTCACAATGGGGGCTTGACCTTATCGAAAAAATCACACCCACCTCATCCAGTGGACATAAGTTCATTATCACCACCACAGAGTACTTCACAAAGTGGGTAGAGGCCATTCCCATGACCTATATCATAGGAAAGAAGATATGCAAGTTCATCTTGAACTACCTAATTTTCCGTTATGGTGTCCCTCAAGCCATTATCTTGGATAATGGGACACCTTTCAAAAAATAGGATGTTCAATACCTATGCCAAAATTTCAATATCCAACATCGCTTTTCCACTCCATACTACCCCCAAGGAAATGACCAAGCTGAAGCAACCAATAAAACCATCCTAAAAATCCTAAAAAAGACAGTCAATGATGCTGGTCGTGACTGGCACCTACAGCTGAATCCCGCCTTATGGGACTACTTAAAAAGTATCCACACACCAATAGGTGCCACCCCTTTCTCCCTGGTCTACAGATCAGAAACCATCCTCCCTATTGAGATCAAACTCCCATCCCTAAGAATATCATTACAAAATCTCATCATAGATGAAGAATATCACGTGTCACAGTTGAACGAGTTGGAATTACTAGATGAGCAATACATGCATGCCTTAAACCATTTGCAAGTCTACCAAAACTATCTCAAGTGGAGCTACAACAAGAAGATCAGGAGTCAAACCTTTCAAGTTGGAGAGCTTGTGCTTAAGAAGAATCAAAAAAAATTACCAAATCCAAATAGTAAGGGCAAGTTTGAACCCAATTGGTTGGGACCCTTCATCATCACAACGAGCTACAAATTAGGGGAATATCAGTTATCAACACTCAAAGGAGAACCTCTGCAGGAGCCCATGAATAGCTCCCATCTCAAAAAAATTTATGCCTAAACTTGTAAGGTGTAAATCCAAAAATACAAAAAAATAAAAAAAATATAAAAAATCCAAAAAAATTAGAAAAAGGATTGAAAACAGTAAAGAGAAAAATCATCCTCTAGTGAAAACCACTTCGGTGGCACTTTGGGCAAGTACCTTGCTGAAAACCTGGAAAAAAGGCACCTTGTGTAAATAAGCACTTTCCATCCACCATGATCTTTGTGGGTTGTTCTGCATCATCCATCCATCACACTTTTGTATCTCCATTCATCACCCATCTGCATTCGCATCATGGCTTGATCCTGTGGTCATATCATGATCCCTCCTTGTACTGTGCCCATTCCTAAGGTCAGTTTGTCCTTTCTGTATCAGACTATTGCATCACACTGGGGGCATGTTCCTATACTTGCATCGGATTGGATTTGTGTATATTCTTGAATTTTACCTTAAAACCAAAAAATCCAAGAAAACATTCATAAAATAAAAAAAATCCAAAAATATTCAAAACATATCAAAACCCAAAAATAGGTCAAAAAGTTATAAAAAGTCAAAAAACAAAGTCGTCTTGTCAAACTATGAGTCTTTGAGCTCTGAACATAGGCAAGGTTGATCTTTGATCATCCCCCGAGACACTTAGGTTAGTCCTTTAGGAGTCCTTCATAATAAACTGACAATCCATTTGTTCATATTTCATCAATAAATGAGTCTATGTCAGTCAAATTGCATGGTCTCTACGTGTATAACATAGGAAAGGGTAATATTTGATCAGCCCCCAAGGCCCCTAGGATAGGTCTTTAGGTTAGTCTCTTGGTCAAAATCTCAGAAAACACAAAAAATATTGAAAATCAAAACATTCGTAAAACATCTAAAAAATACCAAAAAAATAGCCTCAAAACATTTCATAAAACATCCAAATATTAAAAAAACACCCACCTTGCTTTCACTCGCAAATAAACATCCACTCATAATAAACAGTCATCGTCATCCTCACCCTTTGGTGAGACAATTGGAAATAAGTCTAGCAGATAAAAAGTGAGAACTCAAATGTCAAAAGTCGCAAGTCTAGGTCAGTAGGTAAAAAATTTGCTCAACTCTTGGTATTAATAGCCTATCATCCAATCAATTCCAAATCATCTAATAGCATCATGTCCTAGGATGCATCCTTCCTACAATGGGCATCAACATCAGGCATCACCATAGTTTAGTCTTGGCTAGTGGTATGAAGAACATTAACTTGTTTGTTTACTTGATCTTTGTCTTTTGGCTTATCTTATTGTGCTCATTTA
This sequence comes from Sequoia sempervirens, assembly GCA_007258455.2. Lineage (NCBI taxonomy): Eukaryota > Viridiplantae > Streptophyta > Pinopsida > Cupressales > Cupressaceae > Sequoia > Sequoia sempervirens. The sequence continues at coordinate 619,610,045 of VDFB02000003.1, read as the reverse complement.
GATGACCTCTCAATGATGTCCAAAAAAAGGGATTTAGAGAGAAAGGAATGGGGCAATGATCATTATCTTTTTTTTGTTGTGCTTGTTGGATACTCTTGTAAAATAACCTTGGTCATGCTTACTTTGTTTGGTTTGTAGGGAGGGTCTTTTAGGTATCTTGTTGACCACATAGGAAGGTTTTCCTTCCTATGTTTTGGTCCGAGATGTTTGGAATATCTAAACTACATTTTAAATAAGGTTCTGTATGTCAAGTGTGAATAGGAGTAATCCTATCTAATTGTCTAGTTAAAGTCCATCACACTAGGTGCAACACCATCCTAGTTCTTTATACCTTGATGCATCGTGCCTACATGTGTTATCAAACATAAGGTAAGGAGGTCATTTTAAAACCCCAATTCTTGATAACCAAAACATCAGCATCATTATTCATCATCCTCATCTCTAATAAAGTCTCGTAGATCATGGACTTGTTGGATCCTCTTGTCTTCATCTCATTTCTTATGTCTTCTCTCTGTGCCAACATGGTACCATGATAGTTAATCAAAAACATCACCAACGCATTCATCTTGCATCCACAAAATGTCAGCATGCGGCATATTATGTCATATCATATAGGAAACATTGATCATCTCACATACATTGCATTTCATCATTGCATAATATAGATTGGTTATTCTAAGCATCTCATAAATCATACATTTGCATCCATTACATAATCATATAAGCATCATCATATCATATATGAAAAGATACTGAAAAAGAAAAGTGCATGTCATAATATCCCATACATCTCATGATCATAACATATAACATCATTCATTTTGCATAATATAGATCTGTTAGTCTAAGCATATTAAAATAATTTGCATGTCATAACATTTGCATCCATACTCCATACATCATCATAAAAGTGCATAGAAAAGATACTAAAAAAGAAAATGCATCCATAACATCCATAACATCTACATAATCATACATCACATCATATCATTACATCATATCATAAAAGGTACATCGCACAAATAGAACATCAAGTACACCCATCCATAATGCATAAATAAAATAGGACACATCTCATAATGAATCACATCATATCATATATATATATATATCAAAATGTAACTGTCATGGTACAAATCAGGATCATGTATGTGTATTAATCAATGTATACAATGCCCATGGGGCTATAAAAAATGGAGCCCATGGATCTAAAAAAGAATCAAGGATGCCAATCAAACTATGTGAACTAGCTCTAGTGGCTACTCCCCTCGCCCACTTGTCTCTCAGCCCTGTCATCTGTTTGCCTCATACTAGTCTTCTAGGAGTACTCTGGTACTCGGGCTGCTAAGGGTACGACCTACCAATAGTGAATCTGATAATACTCTTCCTCCCACACTGCCTCATGGTACATTTGTGCCGAGACTGTCCTACCTTGTGATGCAACAACCATGCTCTCTAGTTGCTATCTCTTGCTGACCTCCTGGGCCAGCTACAACTCTGTCATTTGTCGCTGCTGTCTCTCATGATCTTGCTCGGTAGTGAGGGCCTAGACCTGTTGTCTAGCCTGGTCCCTCTCTATTGTAAGTGTATGTACCTGATCTTGTAGCCCCTATATCTACCCCTGAAGCCGCTGAATCAGGGCGTCTCTCTTATCAGGCTCAGGTGGTGAAGGTGGTGGTTGCAGCGGCTGATCCCTCTATGGTGGTTGCTGGTCCCTCGGTGGTGACTGCTGGTCTCTTTGACCTTGGTCTAGCTGGTGTGGAGGTGGCCCAACTCCTCCCCCCCTCCTCCTCGTGTTGGAACATGTTCCCTCCTGGTTGCCCTTCCCTTGGGGACTCCATCATGGAAGTGTTGCCCCTGGGACTGTAGGTTGTAGCAGAGGCTTGGACCAATTATCATAGGCATGTGTGGTGCCTGGATCTGCCTATCCCTGATCACAGGCCCATGGCCTAGCTACTAGCTACATGAATGAATCAACTGTATCTGACGCTAGGATCGTCCGACCCTAGGTAGTCTCTCTGGATGTGCATGCAAAAATAGCCATGTATTGATCATTGAGGCGGTCCTGCATGTCCCCAAACTATCT
>VDFB02000003.1:619547387-619607859 GCA_007258455.2 Sequoia sempervirens | reverse complement strand
ATATAATCAAATGCAATGCACAAATACATAGCATAATAAAGCACATGTATGTATGTAATTCCTAATTAAAGAAATTAAATACACACATATGTTTACATCATAAAAAAAAATACAATAATGTGTTGATGAAGGAATGCAATAGTATAACAAGCTACAAAACACAAGGGATGAGCATTACATACCTGAAAAATAGAGACTATGTGTAGTATTGATGAAGATGCATCACATTGATAGGCTCTTTTAGAGGCATCCCATCCATAGATGAAAATTTATAAGCACCAAAACCATACATAGAGACAACAATATAAGGGCCTAACAAATTAGGGCTAAACTTCCCCATCTAATCAGGCAACACATTTATATTTCTCTGATTCTCATAGAGAACCATGTCACCTATCTTGAAAGTCCTAGGAAGAAAACCCTGATTGTAGTGTTTAGAAAGTGATCATTGATAAGCTTGAAGGTGGTTGAGGGCATGTAGTCGATGCTCATCGAGCAACTCAAGTTGATGCAAATGATTAGCATAGTAAGTCTCATCATCAATTAAACCTTTAAGGGAAGCTTGTAAAAATGGAATTTCCAACTCTAAAGGCATGATTGACTCAACACCATGCATGAGGTTATACAACATTGTGCTAGTCACCATACGAACACTCATACAATAAACCCACAAGGTGTATGCTAATTGAGTATGCCAATATTTACCATTTTTTTTACTATTTTTTAGAGAATGAGCTTGATGGTTTTATTAGATGCTTCATCTTAGCCATTAGACTGAGGATAGTATGGTGTAGAAAATCAATGTTGAATGTGAAACTTCAACAAGAATTGCTTTACCTCTTTGTTCTTAAATGGAGTACCATTTTCAAAAACAAGGGTAAAAGGAAATTTGAAGCGAGAAATAATATTATCTAGAAGAAATCTACAGATGACTTCAGCATTCATGGTTTGAAGTGGAATAGATTTGACCTATTTCATAAAGTCATCTATAGTGGTGATGATGAAGGAATGTCCTTTAGAAGGAGGTGATATTTTTCCAATGATATCCAACCCTCATTTTGTAAATGACCAACCAAAGGTCTGGTTTTGAAGCTCTTGAGAAGGAGTGTGAATGGGATGACTATTGTGTTGACATTGCAAACACATCTTGACAAATACAAAGGAGTCTTGCTCCATTATTTTTTAAAAGTATCCTGTGTGAATCAATTTTTGTATCGGGGATTTACCACCAAAATGTCCATCCCCCAGAGCCCAAGTGGGCTTCCTTAAGGGAAAGGGGTGTTTTCACTTTAGTGAGGCACCTAAAAGAAGAACATTGTAAGACTTTCAATAAAGAAAATATGACAATATAACATATCATATTGTAAGTTTTCGTATCTGAGTGCAAACATTTTTCATCGCATCATCAAGAAAATTTATAGTTTTTAGATAATTATAAATGTTAGAATGCAATTCCTTTGAGTCCATGTGAGCACACACAAGAGCATTAGATTTAGGTTGATCTGAGACAGCAGGAGAGTGAAGAATATGGACCACAAAGTGGTATTCTTCTATACCTTTATCTGAAGGAACAAGGGAGGAAACACTCACCATGGCATACACATGCTAGTTTTCCCTCCTAGGAACACTGTCTATCATGAAAGAGGAGAGGAGATCAAGAAAGGATAAGGCCAAATCCTGATATTGAGATAGATTATTCTAATTTTCTTGATATATCCCCATAATTTGATTTACAATGAGTTCATAATCACCATGTATGCGAAGATGTTTAATGTTTAAGGAAATCATGAAATGCAAGCCATTGATAAGGGCTTCAAACTTAATGATATTTTTAGTGCAATGAAATTCCAAATGAAAGGATAAAGGGAATGGATTACCCTTAGGTAAGAACAAAATGACTCCTGCTTCATAGCCAACTTGACATCTCAATTCCTCAAAACACATCTCCCATATAGGATCATGATTAGTTGTAAATATATCTTCATCTAGAAATAAATCTAGATTAGGTAAAGAGTGAGATGAGGGAGATTTTTCCAATTGATCGGAAAAACCTTGAACTTTAATGTATTTCTAAGTTACAAGCTTGATTTCAAACTCAGAAAGAAACATTACCCATTTTTCCAACCTTCTAGCAATATTGGTTCTAGTGAATAGATGCTTTAGGAGATCACTATTTACAATGACATGAGTTTTAGCATTAAGAAGATAATGTCTTAACTTTTTCGTTGCAAAGATGAGAGCAAGACACTATTTTTCCATGGAAAAAAGTAACGAGAACTTTATAATCAGCAAGAATACAACTAATATAGTAGACCACTCTTTTGTTACCATCATCATCATACTAAACAAACAAAGGTACTAAATCTTAAGGAAATCCAACAAGATAATGTAGAAAGGGTCTATACTACATAGCAGGCATTAAGATAGGAGGATTGGCCAAATAAATTTTGATTGACTCAAAATATTCTTGCTCTCGCCATCCAATAAAAAATGAACATCTTTATTTAGAAAATGTGTGAAGGGAAGGGTGCAATCAGCCAACTAAGATATGAATCTTCGAATTGCCTGAATCTTCCCCTATAGACTATGCAATTGAGAGATGTTTCTAGGTGGAGGCATATTAACAATCACATCAATCTTATTTGAGTTGAATTTGATTCCACTGTGAGAAACAATAAATCCTAAAATATTTCTAGTGTCCATGTTGAAGACACACTTAAGAGGATTTAGTCTCATCTTATAGAATCAAAGCCTTTCAAAAATAAGGAAAATATACTCTACATGATCTAGATGAGTCACAGACTTAGCCAAAATATCATCAACATAATCTTCTAGAATTTTGTGAATAAAATCATGAAAAATTAAGGTCATCATCCATTGGTAAGTTGTTCCTACATGAACTTTAACCCAAACGGAAAGACCACATAACAAAAAGTACCCCAAGGGGTAATGAAGGTTGTCTTATACTGATCTTCTGGGCTAATACAAATCTAATTATAGTCTAAGAAGCCATCCATGAAGCACAACAAGGAATGGCCTACAATCAAGCCCACAATCATATTGATATTAGGCAATGGAAAATCATCCTTAAGAGAAGCCTTATTGAGATCATGAAAGCCAATATAAATATGAATATGGCCATCGGGCTTGCTAACAACAATGATATTCGATATCCAAGGTGAATAGTCAATAGGACAGATAAAACTTTCTTTTAAAAACTTCTTTATCTCTATCTTAACCAATAACACAACTTTAGGATTCATCTTTCAGATATTTTGCTTAACGAGCTTAGCATCAAGACATAGGAATATATTGTGAACCACCACAAACTCAACAATACCAAGGATGTCCTCATATGACCAAGTGAAAATACCAGGATGAGAATGTAATAAGTTAGAATGTTGTTTAGATTCTTCTGCAGAAAGGCAATTTCCAATTTTAATCACCTTTTCAAAAGATTTAGGATCCATGAAAATATTAGCAGTATCCCATTTAAAGAGAGAATTACGGTCTTCAGTATGGGGAATAGGAACATCATCATCCACATTAGATAAGGGAGCCTAATCATCCATACTCAAAATGGATTCTCCAAAGTATGCTTGTATATGTAAGCAATACAAGAATCATCATTTATGGCCTGATAAGGAGGTAGATGGGATTAGACACCTAAGAATTCCTCTAGTGATTCCTCCAAGGAGAAAACATCCAAAGATTCGATTCTATTTTACTCTCAATAAATTTAGGATGAACTAGATCAAGAGGTTTTCCAAAAATAGTGTTGACATTACACCATGGTTTTTGCCTAGATTGTTCAAAAGAGCAACCAAGCCCCAAGTTACACTTACGAGGACTAACTTAGATAGGGACTTGGATTCCTTTTTTGACACCCCCACAACCTTTACAGTTATAACCATATTTAGAGATTAGTTTGTAACCAATCCTATCATGTTTACAAATCTTGAGAAGGAGGTGGATCTACATATAGAGCATCATTCCACCAATGAAGATCGAATGCATCCACGAGATCACTATCATTCTACTTGTCAAAATTGAAAACATTAGTTTCCTCAATAGAAGCATGATTATCTTCCTTAGTAGGGGTAGTATCATTTTCCTTGGTAGGATTTTGATTGTCTTTCTCGATGGGAGGATAATCAACTTTCTTAGCAAAGGTGTATGAGACTATTGGAAGGTTGAGGTGGATGGGGTCAACTTTGTATTCTTTAATGAAGAAATCAGAGAAATCCAAGGACCCGTAATCGCCACCAGGACACACATTCAATTTAGAAGAAGAAGTGGAGGGGGAAGACTCAGGATTCCTTACTTCAGGTTGATCTTCTTTAGGGACATCAACCTCAGGGGAAGCCTTTAAGGCATGCACCACAAAAGAGTATGTCAACACATCAAAAGATAACAATGAAATACAATTCTTAAGAGTGGAAAAAAATGAGGCTCGACCAGTAGCTACCAACTCACAAAGGTGCACAGCCTTAAGGTTAGCCCTAATTGTAATAACTTAATTATTAGAAACAAATTTTATGCAATGATGTAAGGTAGAGGTTACAACCTCCAAAGCATGAATCCAAGGTCTTCCCAAAATAATAATATAAGGTAAAAGACCAAGAATTACATAAACCAAAGTGGGTACAGTAACAAGTCCCAACCATAAGGGAAAAATTATTATGTCTAGGGCTTAATGACTAGCATTATCGAATCCGTGAATGCATAGAGAGGAAGAAGCTAGAGAAGAAGAATCAATCATGATTTTAGGTAATAAATTGATGCTAGATATGTTGAGAGTTGAATTAGTGTCAATGAGGGCACACCTAATTTCGATATTATTTTACTATAATCATGAAAGGGTTTGCTTTCTTTTTTACTTCTGGGGGTGGGTGTTCTTGCTGATAAAATATGATATTTGATAAATCTATACGAATATGAGATATCAATGCATTAACATCCACTAGCCTAGCAAAAGAAGACAAGAGGATCTTTTGTAAGGCTTCCGAAAGCATACCTAGAAAAATCGATGTAGACTAAAGCAAGTCCCATAGTGAGATCTTAGCCGGAGTAACACAAAGTTTCTCAACAAGATCATAATCACCTTGTGCTTTAGTTGTGGGTTTAAGTGCTTAAGGAAGACATGGTTGAAAAGGTGGTAAAGAAGTTAGAATAGAAGTAGGTTGATTCAAATTTTATTAATTTCTTTTGGTATTGTATGTATGCCCTATGACATTATAAAAATATGTAGCTTGTAAGAATATCATGTAAAGGTATGACGAGTGATCAAAGAGGGGCTAGCTAGAGTCAAGTAAATGACAAGTCTCTTATTCCTTTGAGGGGCCACAAAGACAATTGCTACATTTATAGACTTCTCGACCTTCAAAGAGGAAGTAGACAGTTATGATGAAGAAGTTTGTTTGGGAGATCTTTAGATAGGAGAAGATGCCTCTAAGAAATAATCTAGGGCATCATCTAAGATATCAAAATATTCCTTAGAAAAATCATTATCATAAACACTAAAACATTGTAGAAAAAGATAGGACAAGATTCATGTCAAGTTCACCAAAAATTTAAAGGGGGATTTGCTACTCCCAAGTCTCTAGGACATCGAAGAGCCTAAAAAAAGGGAACTTCCCTTAACTACCTAAGACTACCTAATAAGATAAATAAGATGAAAGATATTCCAAATCATATTAAAGATAGAGTTTCAAGAATAATAACATACAAACAACTTCATGAACTGAAAGAGAAAATCACTAAGATTTTTGAGATAGAGGGAGAAGCTCTTGGCCAAAAGATGACATCAAGGGAGAGGGCCTTCAATATGGTGTGGTGTAGTCCCAAGGACACATTGATGTCTCATATAAACAAAGCAATAATCCCTCAGTCAGAACACAAAAAGATATGATAACTATCCAAAAACTGAGGTTTGATTAACCAATTGATTTAACAAAAAGTGAGAATGTGAATAAATGACAAGGAAGGAAAGATACCAACTTACAAGAGGTCCTACGCTTCAAAGCCTCCCATTAAGCTCCACATGAGAAACCTGCACACAAGGTCCAAATGAGGAAAAAATGTTGGGGTTGTTTTGGGGCTTGCCTCAATCAAACCCTCATTTTGGTGTTCCCACATCCATGAACAACCAGATAGATAGAGAGAATAATACACATAAATTAAAGTAGACACAAGAGTGATAAAATAAAACCTCGCTATGAAGGAGAACCCATATCATGAAATAGACGCCAAAGTGATAAAAGCAAACCTTGCTACAGAAGAGAGCCTATTTCATGAAATAGAGACACAATAGATATTATGCTAACAAATTGACAAGAAGCAAGAGAGCATTACCAATAATTGATGGTTCCCTCTTGTCTTGATAGACACAATGTTGAGTACTTGCAAGAGAGCTTTGGCTATTGGAGATACTTCAATCTGGGAGTGATTCACTATAGAAACATGATGTAGAAGAGAAGAGAAAGAAGAGCAAGTTGGAAAGAGTTCAAGTGAGAAGTGATAGAAATGAGAGTGAAAGAATGAGTTTTTCTTAGTTGCATTGGAAGGAAGAGTCTTTAATTTTAGAATCCTTCCATGATGAAACATGTTATGGGACAAGACTCCCAAAATTCCTTGCTTGAACTTGTGAAAGTACGTAGATGCTAGCATGCTAGACAAACATCCACACGCCGCACAAGCATCCAACCCATCGTTTCACAAGAAGCAAGGTGGCAAACTATAGTTTCTTTGACATTGGTACTTATGGAGTTGAAATCATGAAATTATGACTCATAAGGTTCTTTTCATAAATGTGTCTAAGTGCCATAAATATGGGGGTCAAATGCAGAAATGTGAAATTGCCACGGTGTGTAATTTTATGACATTACTGAACTAGATATTTTTTTATAGTTGCATGCCTCTAATTTTTCATCTCTATGACAATGATAGCATCTATTACCCATATGAGTAACATTCTACTATTTATGAACACTGAATTAATGCTAGTTATTACACCATAAACACAAATTTCCATGAATGAAAACATACCAAGAGATACATGCTATATGGTGTAGCATCATTCTCCTATGTGAGACCACTTAACCCATAGTGAATTCTATTTTAAAACATATCCCCTCAAAATACTATTTCCCACTTATCCACTATTTTTTCATCTTTCTAATAGTTTGTAGTTAATAATTTATGTTGGGAGTGACTTTTGTACATGTAAAATAAAATAAGTCCTACCAAAAGAAACTAGAAAATTTGTCATGTCTATTATTCACAATATTTTCAGGCAAGCATTATATTCTAAACACATACATGAAGAATAATCTACCCACATGATTTTCTTTGAATTCAAAATGAATGGAAAGGAAATATGAATAACCATTTATCCTATCCACAATATAAATTCAATATTTACCTTGCACCTTGGGAGTACTTTTGTTGAAATCCAACAACACTCTTTTCTACTCTTGATGGGAAATAAGCAATGGTTGCAACAAGCTTACTGAAAAAGTTATGCTCTTCTATATTTTTTTAGTAGGTGATTTTCTTATGTGCTTGAGATCCTCCTCTCCAAATATCCTTAACGGTAATATCTTTCTTATATAAATACAAATATTTTAGTATCTAGGATTTCCCACCATGAATGTATTATGTAAACCCTTCATAATTTTCTATTTGATATTAGAATCAAATAGAAAAAATATTTTTTCTTTGTACACAATGGGACCATTGGCTCTTGCATGCTTATCATCCTTCAAATTTTCATCTAAGATGTTAGCAATAAATATATACTATTACCATTTTCTATCCTAAAAAATCCTTTCCCATCACCAAACATGATAGAAATGGAATAAGGAATGTGGATTCTGATAAATACATCAACAACTACATTCCATTTTCCCTTAATATAGGAGCGAATTTTCACCCCCTATGCAAATTCCCCTTTTACACATCCTCACCTTAGAAAATAAAATCCGAAGGTGAAATTCCACACTACCCAACTGCCTTCCTTCCACTTGGCATCTATTTTTTGTGTCAGTGAGAGAATTTTTGTCAGGGACACATCCGCACGACTTGCTTCCATCCTTGATGGATTCCCTTTATTGAAGTTGGAAGAGGTATTACACTTTTGATTGCGGTCTATTTTTAATGTCCCTCTTCGACCAACGGACCCCAAAAATGGCAGATTCTTCCCTCTTCTTCCTCTTGCATGCTCTTGCACTCTCTAAGAAACGAATTGGAATTCTCTTAGCGTTTTCTAGCATTCTCTTCACTCTCAAGCAACATTTTGAACACTCCATTGCAGCAAAAAAACTCCATCAACTCCACATATCAAGTGTGAAGCAAGCCATTGCAATGTGGGCTTGGAGTCTTACGAGACCTCCTTTCATCACAGTTGAGGTTGTGGTGACCTTGCCAAGTCCATATTCTCCTCCATTGGCTAGTGAGCTTTTGGGTGGAGGTGGTAACGTTGCACTCATCTCCTTTGTGATTTGGTTGAGTAGAATTTTATTGTTTGTAGTGTTTATTGCAACTTCTATTCTCTTTACCTCTTTATCGCATATTTATATCTCGTTGCTATTTGGCTGTCTGTGGAGGTGGAAACACCAAAATGGGGGTCTGACTAAGGTAGACCCTTATACAATCCCAACAATTTTACCCTTCTTGCTTGTGTGTAGGTGAGAGTATGTGTGGAGTTGGTGAAAAAACACTTTTGTGAGATTATCTTCGTCACCCTAGTTCTTGTTTACTTGCTTTATCACTTTAGTATTTATTTTTTTCACTTTCTCATTCTGTTTTTACAATATCAATTTACTAGCTAGGCTATCGGTTTTATTTTTAGTAGTTTGTGTTGTGTCCACTATTTTTTGACCATACAGACATTAGTGCACCTGAGATCCTTAAATAGAGAGTTTTCCAAGGCACAATACTGACTCCAAAAACTAGCTCGCCTAGCCTAAACTTAAGTTTGGGATCTGTTGAGTGATTGAAGTACATTATAGTCCTCATCATTCTCAATTCTTGTCATAAAACACCTTTTAGAGTGAGGTAAGTTAGGGTAGTCCTTTGCTCTCAAATCTCTATGACTTGGAGCCTTGATGTGGTTGTTCCCCCTCTCTCACTTTTTTGGTGAACCCGACGTGAACCAACTTCCACCTATTTGTTTGTGCTAAAATTTTTCCCTTGTACCTTATGATCATTGTAAGCCTGAGTGTTGTGAAGGTTTATGAGCATCACAACATAGTCAATGAATTTTGGGTACATTGTTAGAAGTGTGTGACACCTCTCGATGGAGAGGACAAAGGTCACTTTTGGTTTTTCTATAGGCCTTTTTGCTGGATCTACCATTGGTCTTGCTACCTAGGAGCAATTATCGAGGGGTGAGGTAGGGTTCTCTGATGAGACCAACCATGTCCCCACTCTTGCATCTCCTACACCATCATTAGTAGATGAACACAAGGATATTCACATTCCTTCAGAATATATCTCTACCCTTACCAAAGGACTGGGTGACTTGGAGAATCACCTAGAAAAGGACCCGAAGATGGTTAGAGCCGCTCAGATTATTAGAAAAATAAAGTATATGGTGGGAAAATATCAAATAGGCATAAAAATCCTAGCTAGTCTCTCTAGTTTGATTGAAGCATGTGCCCATCCAAACAACCCTAACATCATACAAGGGTCCACTCTCAAAGAACATGAGAGATAGTTAGGAATGTTGATGCCTCCCATGTTTGTGTACATGGACGACACAGTCCCATAAATCAACATCCCCTTTGCCTCTAAGAGGTTTGAAACTATCAAAGTGAACAAAATATCCTTAGGTTTTAGCTTCTCCCCTCCTCTCACCTCTAGTGGTGGAGGTTTTGGTGGGGGATTTGGTAATGGTAGTGGCGAAGGTGGTTCTAGTGGAGGCTATGGTGGTGGCTTCAACGACAGTAGTGGCATTGGCAGAGGTGGTTCTGTTGGAGGCCATTGTGGTGGCTTTAGAAGTAGAGGTGGCTCTAGTGGAGGCCGTATTGGTGGTAGCGGCTATGGAAATGGTCTTGGAAATGGCCCCATTGGTGGTTCTGGAGGAGGTCCCACTAGACCTTTGTCATCCCAAGATCCTATTTTGAATACTCTTCTTTAGAATATGGGTAAGATGCAAAGCTAGCTAGTGAGTCTCTCCCAAGCCTCTTCCCAGCCTATCTTTCAACCCTTCTTCCTACATAGTCTGTTGTCGGTAGCAATCCTAAACAATCCCTTCCCACAAGGAATGGAGATTCCAAAATTTGAAAAATATGGTGGCAAAAGGGGCCCAAAAACGTACGTGTCCACCTTTAATCCCTTGTGTATATACTTCTTCCATCACGATGCATTGATGGAAAAATTATTCCCTCAATATCTTAAGGACATAATGATCGAATGGTACTATTCCTTACTTGGAAACTCTATCTTCTCATTCAATCAACTTGTAAATCAATTTCTCTGACAGTTCCAAGCCAACATCGGACTGAAGATGACCTTTTCGGATCTCATCTAATTCAAACAAGGGGATAATGAGAAGATTACTAATTTCATAGTGTAGTATCAAGCACTCTTCTCATAGATCTCGTACCAACTGCTTGATTCTAATGTGCAAAAGGTGTTCATAGGGAACTTGTAGAGACCTTGGTAGGAGAAGTTTTCCCTTATGAAATACCCTTCTTTTGCACATTTGTGCACTACATTACAAGAATATCAACAAACGATAGTTTAGTTTAGGGGATCCTCCTCACGCTTTCGTTCAGAAGGGAAGTCCATTGTATCAATCTCTGGAAAGGGTAAGGTTGTTGTGAATGTAGTAGCTGCTATGAATGATAATGGCCTCAGATGCAAGAGAAAGTTCACAAAGTTAGCAGAATCCTATTCTTCCATCTTGCATAAGTTTTTAAAGGATAAGATCATAACCTTGGAGAAGGCCTAAGCCTCTTAAGGAACTTACCTTAGTTGGTATGATGTGAATAAGTTTTGTTAGTACCATCAAGTTAATGAACATGATACTGAACGGTATATGTGCTTGTGTCACAAGATATAGGACCACATTGAGGATGGTACTATTCATCTCGATGGAAGTAAACAAAATGCAAACAAATCAATGTTGAAAGCCAATAGTGAGTTATAAATATACATAGACCTATTTCTATTGGATTCTACCAACATGATTATCAATCCTTCCAATTCTACCACTCGGCCCGATGTGTATGCTAACATGGTCACAGTTACTCCTACTATGTAGCTTGTGATTGACTCACCGGACCTGACATTCACATCACAGGATTTTCCCTTGAACAACAAACCCTCTCCCCTCTACATTCCCGCTTGCCTCAATGAAAACATTATGATGGGGGTCTTAGTCGACCCCGTGAGTTGAGTGAATGTCACTATTGAAGAGATGTTATGGCTTAATTCATTGCATAGAAAGGAGTACAAAGAAATGAAATCTACCATATATACACACAATGGTCTTTGTATAAAGCCATATGGCTCAATAAATCTGTCCACCCTAGTTGGACCTAGGTCTATAGACATAGTCTTTGATGTTATTCTAGAGTTAGATATATTCAAGTTGAAGTTAGGCATACCTTGGCTAGCTTGCATGAATGGAATCACCTCTGTCATTCATAAGTGTTTGAAATTCTCCCATGAAGGTGTTGTGCATGTAATGCATGACACTAGATACCAACCATTGGTGTCTCATGGGGGTTACTCGTTGGATTAGTTTTGGCCCGCCCTGGTCAGTCTGCTCCCCCCAAGAATGAACCTACTTTACAAGAATTATGTGAAGTATAAGATTGGGGGTAATGGACAACTGAAATTGACCCTTTCGGTAGCACAACAACCAGATATCTCCTCTTCTAGAAAGGGAAAAGAGAAGCTACCCTCTCATTGGGATGGATCTCCTACTCCTCTTTCTAGAGAAGAGTTTTGTATGAATATTCCTAGCTTTTACCCGTTGAGTCCGATGATACCGACTTGGTGAAAACCTAAGATTCGGATATCAGACCTCCCTACTAAACCACCTAGACCTTGGTACTACTTTTATGGTAGAAGAAAGGGTCCTTGTGGGGAATCCTCTATGTCTCAGCCTTTGTGGCCTCCCACTACCCCTCCTCCTAAAGCAGTAAATGGGAAAAGGCCCGCTATTGAGGCATTAGAGCCGATTCCCCTTATTGTTTCTCAATATATTCCTCCTACTTCTGTTCGACAACCTATCCCTCCATTGGAAAAAACTATGGAAGAAACTCCAATGGATGAGTAGTAGCCTTTCAACCCTTCACAACCTTCACTCTCTAGCTTGAAGAGTCATAGAAACTATCTTGCACATGAGTGCAAGTGTCGGCAAAAGGATCTCATGGCTGAGTAGACTACTTTGCAGAAGAAGGAAGAGGAGACGTTCACCCCTACTTTAGGGCCTCTTGATGCATCCTCCTCTCTCGTCCCCTTTACTTCCATTCAACTAAATTTAGTCTCACTTCTGGCTAGTGCGTTTGACCCCAAAAAGGTGTAGGTGTTTATCATTCCTTCGATGGAACCACCCCTGTTGATGTCCCTTTCGGACATCTCGTTGTTCCCTAAACTTATGGATATGTTGAATACATCAGTGGTATCTGCCATGATTTTCTCCTCCTCCTCCTCCTCCACACCTCTTGCCTTGTTTGTGTGGAGTTCACATCCCCTGATGAAGCAGAAGGTAGAGAATGGCCCTTCTAGCAATGGAGGGTGTAAGAGGAGCCCACCTTCTCCGAAGGGTGGTCCCACATTGGCTTGTTCTGTCTTAGTGATGGAACCAATTCTGGCTTCCCCTAAGTTTGTCATTGCACTCGAGTCATTCAGTGAACCAAGTAATGAACCTCAAGCACATGATTCTCCACCCACTGAGGTACGACATGGCACTCTAGCAAAGTACATGTTTAATTCTATGGATGAAGTTCTATCCTTATTAGAAATCTTCACGAAATCTTTGACCATAGCTCCACAAGAGCCTAGTGGAGAAGACATTGTGAGGCCTTCTTCCTTAGCCCTTGTTGTGGGAGGGTTGAAAGCTCCTCCTCTCAATATTCTAACACTATAGGCTACTCTTCCTTCTCCTTAATGATCTAGATTAGGAAGTGGATGAACTCTTGGTTGATGAGTGTTATATGGAGGCCTCTTCTTTATCTTTAGATTAGATTTGTGTGTGTGTTGTGATGTATTCCCCTGTGATTGTGTTATGTGTTCTTGGATGACCCTTGTCACCCTTGTTGGTGCTTGGATACAAGAGTGATTTTATGTCGTGAACCTTCTTCTATTTGTATCATCATTATTCCATGTTTGTGTTTGATTTTTCAGCAAATTAGGGATGATGCAAAGCATTGGGAGCATTTAGGCTTCCCTTCCATGTTGTCCAAATTTTTATTTTCACTTTGTCTTCTCATGCATTATTCACATGGTCTGATATAGTATGGGGTTGATGATAGTTCATTTATATACTATTATTATACTTATATATTTATGAGTAGCTCTGACCCCAAAATATTAGATCACCCATGTGCCCTTTGCTTGTGATAGTTTTGTCTCTTTTATATTTTTTTATATCTCTCTCTTCTATGGTTTAGTTGTCCCTTTCATGTGTGACAGTTCCATTAGTATGGTACTTTGATTTTTAGAAAATGCATTCGATTTCCAATGAATCTTTTCTTGAGAATCTTTGCAAGCCTTTTCAAAAAAATTGCATCCTCGACTTGGACCTAACATAATATGTTTCCTTCATCATGGGTTTGTAAAGAAAGAACTTGAGAACTTTCCTTTGAGGTGGGAGCAGCCTTTACCTTCCCCTCGCAAGGGGGCATTTTATTCATTTTGAAATTCCTTGATGAATTGAACATCTTTCAAAAGGATTCCTTGATGACGAATCAATTTGAGAAAAAAGACATCTCTTTCGCGCTTTCAAATAGTGTGTCCCTTAAGTGGACCCCTCTTCATGTCAGGTTCCTGAGGGAGCCCTTTGAAAGCCTTTTGAATTATTGATAGTATGCGTGACTTTCCACTTATTTTCCTATGTGGCCACCTTATTTTTAGACATGGTTTATCTATGGGTAAACATGTCACTTTGTAGGTGCACTTGTGAAGCTGCTTTCCAAATTTACAAGGTCCCCTTCTTTGGGTTTCCTCCATGTGAGAGATCTTGGGGGATGCCTCCTTGTAGGTCTATGAGCCTATAAGGTGCTTACACCATTGCGCTTCCTCCATGTGATATATCTTGGGGGTTGCTCCCTTGCAGGTCTACAGGCCTATGAGGCACTTATTTTATTAGGTTTCCTTCATGTGAGAGATCTTAGAGGACACCTCCTTGTAGGTTTGTGGGCCTGTAAGGTGCTTACTTCTTAGGGCTTCCTTCATGTGAGAGATCTTGGGGGTTGCCTCCTTGCAGTTCTATGGGCCTGTGAGATGCTTTCATCCTACAAGATTTGTTCATCATTGGTTCAAGGGCCTTTTGTGTACTTTGTGCAGCTTTATAGTTCTGCGGGGCTATGGAGTTCTTCTGTTCGAACATCCTTAGGGAGAGTACTTGTGGAGTCTTTTTCCTGCCCTACACTTTGGAGTTCACCAGATCATGATCTGCTTCCTTGATGATTCAGGTATAAATTTCTAACCCTACTAACTCTTCGATCTACTTTATTGAAGCACTCATCAATACTTGTGGTCGCTAAAGTGGGGGATAAATGTATAGGAGAAAATTTGCACACCCTATGCAAACTGCCCTTTTACACATCCTCACCTTAGAAAATCAAATCCGAAGGAAAAATTCCATGCCAGCCAACTGCCTTCCTTCCACTGGAAATCTGTCTATTGTGTCAGTGAGAGAATTTCTATTGGGGATGCAAGCGACACATAGACATCTGTGTGGTGTGCTACCGTCCTTGACGAATTCCCATGTCTAAAGTTGGTAGAGGCGTTAAAATTTCAATTAGGGTTGATTTGTAACGTCCCTCTTCGACCAACCTACCCCAAAAATGGTAGATTCTTCCCTCTTCTCCTTCAAATTCATCCATCTTCATCTTATTTCATCCTCTTGCATGCTCTTGCACTCTGTAAGCAATAGATTGGGATTCTATTACCATTTTTTAGCATTCTCTTCACTCTCAAGCAACATTTTCAACACTCCATTGCAGCAAGAACACTCCATCAACTCCACATAGCAAGTGTGAAGCAAGCCATTGCAGCGTGGTCTTGGAGTCTTGCAATACCTCCTTTCATCATAGTTGAGGTTGTGGTGACCTTTCCAAGTCCATATTCTCCTCCATTGGCTAGTGAGATTTTGGGTGGAGGTGGTAACGTTTAGCTCCTCTCCTTTGTGATTTGGTTTAGAATTTTACAGTTTTGTAGTGTTTATTGCAACTTCTATTCTCTTTACCTCTTTATTGCATATTTCTATCTCATTGCTATCTGGCTGTCTGTGGAGGTGGAAACACCAAAATGGGGGGCTGACTAAGGTAGACCCCTATACATCTCCAACAATTTTCCCCTTCTTTGTTGTGTGTAGGTGAGAGTATGCATGGAGCTAGTTGGAGAATAGACACTTTTGTGAGATTATCTTTGTCAACCCAGTTCTTGGTTACTTTCTTTCTCACTTTAGTCTTTATTTCTTGTACTTTCTTATTTTGTTTTTACCATCTCGATTTACTAGCTAGTCTATCAGTTTTTTTTTTGGTAGTTTGTGTTGTGTCCATTATTTTCTGACTGTATGGACACCAACACACTTGAGATATGCCAACGCGCCACACTGTCATCGCTGAACTACGTTGGCATCCTTAGATAGGGAGCTATGTAAGGCATAATACTGACTGCAAAAAATAGCTCACCTAGCCCAAACTTAAGTTCTAGATTTGTAGAGTGATTGAAGTATATTATAGTCCTCATCATTCTCAATTCTTGTCATAAAACACCTTTTAGAGTGAGGTAATTTAGGGTAGCCCTCCACTCTCGACTCTTCGTAACCTAGAGCCTTGACATGGTTGGTCCCCCTCTCTTACACTCATATAAATATAAATATTTTAGGATCTATAATTTCCCACCATGAATGTATTATGTAAACCCTTCACAATTTTCTATTTGATATTAGAATCAAATACAAAAAATATTGTTTCTTTGTACACAATGGGACCATTGGCTCTTGCATGCTTACCATCCTTTGAATTTTCATCTAAGATGTTAGCAATAAATATATACTATTACCATTTTCTATCTTAATAAAACCTTTTCCATCACCAAACATGATAGAAATGGAATAAAGAATGTGCATTTTGATAAATACATCAACAACTACATTCCATTTTCCCTTACTATAAAAATCATCAACTTGGATTTTCCTTACCCAAATCAAAATTAGGAATTTACAATTCCTAATTCTCAATCATTCTTTTGATGTAGTTAGCTTCTACTATGCTATCATAATATTATCACAAGATAAAAAATATAAACCAAGATGTATCTCTACATTTATCTCAAAGAGTGTGTTATCAACAACCCAATGGAGACTAGAAAATGATTGAATTCTTTTCTTGTTTTCCTATTCAGACCATTCTCCATGATGGATCAAATATGTTTAATTTTCCTTTGAAGTTTTCATTTATTATTCCCAAAAAATTGTGTTATCCTCAAATTGCTTTATTTTTTGACCTTCAATTACTTGTCCAACTATCTTAGTTAAGCCCAACTCTATACTTGTAGCTTCTAGTATTCTGAGAAAATATTTTAAATCAAAATCCTCTAGAAGCCTATAAATCTTTTCGATTACCTTCTTAATTTTCTTAGCCCTTTCTTCAATTCCCTTCTCTCTAAATTTTTTGACAATATCATTTTTTTCTTCTACCTCCAAAAGCTCCATTATATGTTTTCTAAAGAGTGCTTCGTTGATTTAAGCTCAAAGGTGTTTTCATCAACCTTTTCCTTATTTTCCTTAGATAAATTTATTCCTATTTCTAAAAATATAATGACCATATCTTTTTCTTTAATCAAATATTTTTTTCTAATTTCATAATTTCTAAAGTATTCTTTACTACTTTAAAATTTGTAAGAGTGACTGTGAGTTTACTCCCTATAATATTCACTTCATTTTTAAAATTTAGAGTTCTCTCTTCATTAATACTTCTTGTGTTAGGACTTGCACCTCTTTCTCTTATGTTACCAATAGTTTTCTTTCCATTCATATAGCTCTTTAGGATTCTATGCAACATTGGAAAAATGACATTTCTTATATTGATATTGGGTACAAACTTGAGAATCTCCATATAAGAAGGTCTTAGAGTTATTTTCTTTAAATTAAAGGATAATTGGTTTTATAATCCACATGAACTTATATAATTACTAGGATATATTTCCCTTTGTATGAATAATCTACATACATGAGTTGATGTGATTCTAATGCTATTGATTTCTCATATGATCCACTTGAGTTAACCACTTGAGGAAGGTTCTAAATCATGATTTTTTTCCCATGGGAAAATGTACTACTATTACCAATAATCAATGGTTTGGCTATCCATTTAATTCCTTCAAATCATCACCCTCTATAGCCTAAGATTTTTTTTCACTCTTCTTGAACAACACCATGAATTGTGAAAAAAACTAGTAGAATAAAGCATAAGGGAAGGACCCAATATAAGATCTACCTCAAACTTCAATATAGTGTGTTTAAAAACATTACACAAATCCCATATTATTTTACATAGACAAACTTGAGTAAAATAATTTATGTAATCTTTGGTTGAAAGTGATGACTTTGACCATTTTTCCACACTTCTTATATAATGG
The DNA here is from genome assembly GCA_007258455.2 of Sequoia sempervirens. Classification (NCBI taxonomy): domain Eukaryota; kingdom Viridiplantae; phylum Streptophyta; class Pinopsida; order Cupressales; family Cupressaceae; genus Sequoia; species Sequoia sempervirens. The sequence continues at coordinate 619,590,033 of VDFB02000003.1, read as the reverse complement.
AAAAATTCTTGCAAGAATATCAATTCTCTACTAGAATCAATACCTTTATGACTTAAGCTATAATCATGGAAATCAATTTGATTATCATCAATTTTTTATCTAAAAAAATAAAAAGCTAAAAACCAATATTAGTATTCATTGAGGCACTCTTCTCTGATGTATGCCTCTCAACAAGGTCATCCCAAGACTCCACCTCATAATATTCTTGAATTTCAATCTAAATCCATTGAGATGCTCAAAATCCCTATCTATCTTCATTGAAACATTTAATAAATAAACTTTGTTATTATTCTTATCTTCATTTTTATAGATATCTTGAAAAGTTCCCTTGATGACATGGATTTAATAATTTGAGGATTGATGGTTGCGTATAGAATAGTAGCATATGTATCACTTGTGCATTCAGTAGTGATATTTTTCTTTGACTCCATGAAAATATCCATTATGTTAGTTTGCACTATCAAAATTCAAAATATATCATTTCTTGCATTAGATTTGATACCTTCCATTTGTATAGGAGAATCTTCCAACATTTGCTTCTCACATTCTACAACTTTGAATTTTCTTCTTCCTCAAGCTCAACTATCATAATTTTGTATCCATATAAGGGATTTATATACTTTTGATTGAGAGTGGCATCTTTTACCATTTTTTATTCTCAAATAGGAGTTGTTGTACCCTCATATAAGGGACTTATGTATTCCTTGCTAAAAGTGATGACTTTAATATATTGCAACTCATAGTTCTCTTTTACATACTCCTCCCTCACTTTGTCATCCTTGACCTTTTGATATTTTTCTAGATCCAACACTAGTCCTAGTTCTTTATACTTATTATTTATTTATTTATTTACATAATTCCACCTCTTACTATTGTCCACTTCGGCTAGTTTGGAAAAGAAAATTCTACATAATTTTCAAATGAAAAACATGCCTTAAAATATATTGGTAGACTCTAGTATTTTACATACCATTTAGTAATTTCTTCTACTAATGATCTCATCAATGCTTTGAACTATAAAATATAAATTTCTCTTCAAAGCTCTATAGATAGAGTTTATATATATCGAAATTGGAAACAACATTTGATAACCCCATGTTTCATAAGATGGAAATAATACAAAATTTTATGCTACTTTAATGACCCTAGTGAATAAATTTTAAAAATAGAATTTATATTTACAAATTTTAACTAGATATTGTAAAAACCTAGATTTTCAATAATTTTTACTTAACATTGATAAACTAGATTAACAAATGAGGCCAATAAATTAAAGATAGATTCTAGAAAAAATTAAAAAATTATCATGGGATATAAAATACATCAAAATATATTAAAACAATGGTAGGGACAATAACTACAATATCGTAAACAACAAAGAGAAACTACTATGTTTAAATCCACATCAAAAATTATAAAATACATACAATTGAAATTGCTAGAACTTGCAACTCATAAAATCTTATTCACAACCTTTAAGTGATATTTTTATACAAAAAGGGGGGTTTTATCCCTTTATCCTTAAAACCAAAGGGTTTTAATCCTCTAATTTATATCAAACCCAAGGGTTTTCATCCTTCATTTTTATTGTTTGAACTCAAGAGTTAGAATAATTTTGACAAGTATTTTTGTTTTAGAATAATATTTAGATAAAAAAAATAACCCATTCACCCTTTAAATAGAAAAAATATATGGTCGATAGTGAATCCCTCCTAAATGAGTGGCTTAGATCATACATATTTCATAGGTATCAATTGGTTTACCAACTTATTAATTGGCACCCCTTTTTCCCACTTAAAATTTAAACTTAAATTTGTCTTTACCATGCAAGTCAACAATTTTTCCATTTTTCCAAATTTGTCACAATTTCAATGAGTTTGTGAACTTCTAAAATCACTGACATATTCTTCTTGTTTAGAGTATTTGACCTCTTGTGAACTCCATCAACCTTTTGGTGAATCGAAAAACCCATAAACCTTGTTGGAATATCATGCATTTTTGAAGTATGAAACCTATGAACCCTATTGCACTTTCAAAATATTGAAAAACTAATAAACTTAAATAACCTTCTCAAAATTTTGAAGTAGAAAACCTATGAACCTTATCCCACTTGTGTAATTTTAATGAACCATTGAACCTACTAGCCTTTCACACTTTCACATTTTTGGTGAATTGTAGAACCTATGAACCTTGCCACACTTTAATATTTTTGTTGAATTGACATACATAGCCAAAATTAGAACCTCTTCACACCTTAAAAAATTTCATGAACTATTGAACTTAGTAAAAATATGAATTTATCCACTACTTAAACCTTTTCCGTTAACCTCTTTTTACACTTTTGATAATTTTCTAAACTCGCAAATGCGATGAAAATTAAAATTTTCTATTGGCTTAAACCTTTTCCTTTAGCCTTGTCATAGTTTCAAATATTTTATGACCTAATGAACATAGCAAAAAGTAGAACCTACTAACACTTAAAATTATTTACCCTCAAATTTTTGTGGCCTATGAGTCTAGGCTCCAATAGGCTTAGCTCATTACAAATAATAAATCACATTTTGGTCCAAAAATATAATTTAATTAAAAATGGAACATTAAACACTCTAAGACCATAAAAAATTCCAAATTTAGATAATGTTGGGATAAGGAAAATAAAATGGTATAAAAATACAACTAAGGCATCATTGACCCAATAGAAGAACACATGAAACTAGGGAGAACCTATAACATAGGAGGGGTCCAAAAACCACCTTATAGGTCTCCAAGACATATGACACCAAAACCAAAATACCTCAAAGTAAAATGGAAAAAATCTCAAACCAAGAAACAAAAAACAAAAAACAAATAAATGTGAGCACATAGACTATAATACTAGACAAACAACTTCCATGAAAACTAAAATGATATTTTTAGGGATGAAACCATACATGGAAAGAACTCAATAATTTTTTTGTTGGAGGAGCATGAAAAAGAATCCAACTCAAGAAAACACCCCACTAACACTCCCCATGAAAATATTAAAAATACCCACCAATAGTCCCCATGAAAATGGTTAACAAATCAATGTTTAAAAAAAATGTTAGGTTTGCAAGGAAGTGTGGGAGTTACAAAGATCAAAATGTTATAACTTAAAATCAAAGTGTTAAAAATGAGATGTTAAAATTATTTTAAACCAAGGTATGCATGTGCTCAAAGTGTTGGACTTAATAATTAAACTCCCACAACACCCTAAGGATCATCTATAATTAAAACATCCAACCACATAAGAGAGAAAAGCAATTGATTTCTTGTGAACCCTAAGATTTCAAAAGATGAAAAGTGAGTAGTGATTAATTATTATCACAATATAAAATGAGAAACCCTTGTTATAAAGATAAGGATGAAACGCTAGCATATGATTTAATTATATCATGCCATGTATATTAATTCTATGACTCGAAGCACAAAAAATAACATGACCTAAGTAAGTTTAAGTATGCTAATGTGATTAGGATTTGTGACCATTGTCATTAGGGTTAGTGCAGGATCATGGGGGTCCAAATTAGGCCTCCAAGTGGTGATGAAAATTCAAAAATTCAGAGTTAGGAAACTTGACATAAAAATTTGAATAGGTTATTAACATAATTTGAGAAATATGTAAAAATAAAAGTTGTAGCAAATTGAATGTAGTTTCTAGGCTACTAGTCCTTTTTTGGAAAAAAAAGTAAATTTGTTTTGAGAAAATTTGAAATTTCAATGTAGTGGTACTAAATTTTCAAGAAAAATATAAGAAGCAGGTGCATGTCTGACCACCCTAAGTATAAGAAAAAATTAATATATTTTTTCTTGATCTTTCAATATAAGTAGAGGACGCTTGCCCAAATGTGCTAGATATTTTTTGTAATTTTTTTCCATGTAAATAATTAGTTATGATTTTTTTATTAGAACTTTTCAGAATTATTGAAATGTCTGTTTGACCACCATACCTTTGTCAAAAATTTATGAAATTCAATTTATATATTTTTTATCCTATAGTATGTGAAGCATAGAATGTGGTGCATCTTGTAGGTTAGAAAAATGTTAAGTAGTTTGAAAGTTGTAGAAGTTTTTCAATCAGTCTATCAATTAGGACTTTAGACGTAATGTAGGTAGAAAATCAATAATAATTATTTATTAAATTCAAAATAAGGAAAAACTTATATTGGTGGAAAGCTGAAAATTTTTCTATAAACCCTTTTTGTTTGATGAAAATTTGGATAAAAAAAATCATCAGCCACAAGGGTGAACTTAAAAAAAATAAGAAAATTTTCAAAACATGTTTTTTGGGTTACCTTTCCAAGTTAGGCAATCTTGAACCAAATCCTGAGCTAAATCCCAAGCCTACTGATTATTTCATAAAAAAATGGATATCCATTCAGAATGGATATCCATCCATAAACTGATATCCTTTTAGAAACGTATATCCGTCCATAAAAGAATATTCATTACTAAACAAATATTTGTTATCACATGGATATCTGCTACTTGTATTATTTATAATACATAATATTATATAATGTGTATTATATATAATATGTATTATGTATTTATAATGTATAATATTATGTATTATATATGATATATATTATATATTATTATATTATTATATTATATATTATATATTACTATATTATATATTATATTAATATTATGTAATATATATTATATAATATATTTAATACATAGTATATATTATATATTTATTGATGTGCGACCAATTAACAAGAGAGAGAGAGAGAGAGGGAGGGAGAGAGTCCAAGAGAAATACTTGAGAGAGAGAGGGAGGCCTGGGAGTGAGAGGGAGAGAGAGAAAAAGAGAAAGACCTAAGAGGGAGAGAGAGAGTTGAGAGGGAGAGTGGGAGACAAAGAGGAAGAGAGAGAGACTTGAGAGGGAGAGAGCGAGAGAGAGAATTGAGAGGGAGAGAGGGAGGGAGAGATGGAGAGAGAGTCTTGAGAGAGAGAGACCTGAGAGGGAGGGAGGGAGAGAGAGAGACTTTAGAGGGAGAGAGGGAGTGGAGGAGCAAAGAGACTTGAGAGGGAGAGAGAGAGAGACTTGAGAGGGAGAGAGGGAGAGAGAGATTATTGAGAGAGATACCTAAGAGGGAGGGATAGAGAGATACTTGAGAGGGAGAGAGAGAGAGACTTGAGAGAGAGGGAGAGAGAGAGAGAGAGTTGAGAGGAAGAGTGTTTTCCCATGTTGAGACCCTCTAGAATAAGAAGTGATACAACCATAAAAAAAAAAACATTACAACTCAATTCAACATTCATGCAATTAAAACCTTCAAGCTTAATAACATGTCATTAGCTCATTCATGTAAAAGGTATAAAATCATCATGAGTAAGAATCATTATCTTTCAATCATGATATATAAACAAGAAAATTATGTACACCATAGGGGTTTGATGCAACCTTCAAATAAAATCCTTACAAGACAACAAGATACATGTTCATTAGATTATTCATGTGAAATCTATACAATAATTATGATCAACAAATAATCTACATCAATCAAACATGATGCATGAATAAACAATATATATATGAATAAACACTAAATTAATAGATTATTTAATATTTATTACTAAATTTTGTCTCATGATTATACTATTATATTCATAAATTCAACACTAAAAATATCCATTCAACCAAATTCTTTATAAAATATCCATCCAAGATCAATTTTTTTATAAAAATAGGATCATTGTCTTAATAAAGTTTTGTGGCTCTCTGTTGCATCTCTTCATTTCTTTTTTTTTTCCTCTTTATAATGGGTCTGTCTCCTTTCCTCTAGCCATCATTGATGCTCATCTAAGTCCGCTTCCATGGACCTAACCGCATCAACAACATTTTGCATTTTTGATGCAAGTGCCCCAATGATGGGTGAACACATTCTTCATTTTGAATAGCATTAACTTGATCCTGAATGGTTCTAAGATTCACATCAACTTGTTCTTGAAAGTGAGCACCATTGGATGCAGGTGGTAGAGGTGGAGTCGGTGGAGGTGGATGGTGTGGATCCATGATTTAGATATAAGTGAATCTGCATTAAATTTGTAATTTCAAAATGTAAGATACATGATTAAAAATCCCCTTAAACCATTCAATATAAATGACTTAATTGAATACAAATGAAAAAATCTGTAAAGCTCATTTATGTCTAAGGCATGTAAATGATATTTTTTTTTTTGTTAAAAGTGATGTGAAATCTCATTTAAAAATACATTAAATTTTTACCTTTCTGCAATGTGGAAGTGTTAAACTCCAAATTGATTCAACAAAGGTGGAAGTGTTAAGCTCCAAATTGCCAATACTTAGTGAATCTGTATACATAGTTAGTAATGGTTAAATAAAACTTGTCCTTGTAGCCATAGGGAAATGAGAAAAGTTAATGGGTAATAATCGATGGGCTATGCAGGAGGCTATCATACAATATGATAGTCTCCTGTATAGCCCATCGATTATTACCTATTAACTTCGCCCATTTCCCTATGGTTGTAGGGACAAGTTTTGTCTAGCTAGTACTAACAATGGATCCAGATTCACTAAGTATTGGAAATTTAGAGCACTTCCAAAAAGGATCCTTTCTATTTTGAGAGCTAAGGATAGTCAAAACAATTAAAAAATTAAAAAAAAAATTGTTTAGCAAAGAAATACTAACTTAAGAATAAGCAACAAAGAAAGAATTTAAGAAACATGACAATAAGTGATAAAGAAGAAAGGAAAATAGACAAGAATGTAAAACAGTTTAAAGAAATGTAGAAAGGGGGTAATGAGCATTCAATTTTATGTTTTTTTAGTATACTAGGTTTAATTTTACATTTTTTTTTCCAGTAATGAAGGTTCAATTTTTTTGTTTTCCACTAACTAAGGTTTCATTTTTTTTTTGTAAGTTTAGATAGAAATGAAAAAAATCAACAAAACCACAAAGAATGCAAAAAATAAAGAAAAAAATGCAAAAAACACATATGTGGAACTTGCTGCTCGACTTGTAGCGTCATGAAAATGAGCTAGGGTTCAGGTTATAAAGGTCTCAACAAAACGAATGTCCATTTATTATATAATAAATTTATTGTATATAAGTATACAATAGTATATTTCACATATACTATATATTATATAATATGTTTAATACATAGTCTCCCTTTGAAGTCTCCATCTCCCTCTCACATATTTAATATATATTTAATCATTATATAATAAAGAGAGGGAGAGAGAGAAAGACCTGAAAGGGAGAGAGGGAGAGAGAGATACCTGAGAGGGAGAGAGGGGGAGAGTGAGGGAGAGTGGGAGAGAGAGGGAGAGGGAGAGAGAGAGGGAGAGAGTGGGAGAGGGAGAGAGAGAAAGACCTGAGAGGAAGAGAGGGAGAGTGGGAGAGAGGAATAGAGGGAGAGGAAGAGAGAGGAGAGGGAAGAGAGGGGAGAGGAGAGAGGGAGAAGGAGAGATAGAGAGAAAGTGGAGAGGGAGAGAGAGACAGGGAGGGAGGAGAGAGAGGAGAGGAAAGAGAGGGATAGGAAGAGAGAGAGAGAGTGGAGAGAGAGAGGGAGAGGGAGAGGAAAGAGAGAAATGGAGAGGGAGAGGAAGGAGGGAAAGAGGGAGGGAGAGGGAGAGAGGGAGGAGCTGGAGGGAGAGGAGAGAGACAATGAATGCTGATGAGGAGATGAGAGGAGAGTGGAGAGAGGAAAGAGCTGATATGAGAGAGAGAGGGCAAGAGGGAGGGAGAGAGGAGGGAAATGGAGGAAGAGAGAGTGGGGAGAGAGAGAGGGAGAGGGGAGGAGGGAGTGGGGGAGAGAGAGAGGAAAGAGGAAGAGAGAGGAGAGAAAGAGAGGAAGAGAGTGGATAGAGATGGAGAGAGAGTGGAATGGACAGAGAGAGAGAGGAATGGAGAGGGAAAGACGAAAGGAAGAGAGGAGGAGAGGAAAGACCGAGGAGAGGATGAGAGGAGAGGGAGTGAGAGGGGGAGAGGGAAAGAGGGGGAGAGATTGGCTTGAAGAGAGAGAGGAGGGAGAGAGAGAGAGAGAGAGAGAGAGAGAGAGAGAGAGAGAGAGAGAGAGAGAGAGAGAGAGAGAGAGGGGGGAGGGAGAGTGGGAGGAACATAGTGAGAGGAAGAGAGAGAGGGAGAGAGTGGGATAGAGAGAGAGGGAGAGGGAGAGAGAGAAAGTGGGAGAGAGGGAGAGAGGGAGAGAGGGGGAAAGAGAGAGGGAGAGAGGGAGAGACCTGATAGGAAGAGAGGGAGAGAGAGAGGGAGAATGGGAGAGAGGAAGAGAGAGAGGGAGTGGTATAGAGAGAGGGAAAGACCTGAGATAATAAATTAATATAATATTAATATATAATATACTAATATATAATAAATATATATATTATGACATATTGTAATTTATAAGACTAAAGGTAAGGGATATCCGTTTCCTTTTTAGGATTGTAAAGATGGACTTGTGGGCATGTCAAGTGGAAGACATAATGGATATTTGTTTCAAAATGGATATCCATTTCAAAGTGGATATCCATTACAAAATGGATATCCATTTTGTAAGTTATATAAAAAACAAAAATTGGACCGTTTTGACTATTTCAACAGTCCCTACATTCTTTTTGTTGTGAAATTCTTGTGCTTTTTATTTGCATCAGACAAAATTCAGCTTTTGAGAGATTCTCTTACACTTTTTTAGAATTTAAATCATTTGTGTGTGTTTTTTTGTTCGTGCAATGGGGAATAGTAGTCGCTATAAGAGAAAAGGTAAAAGGAAACTTACAATAGATCAAATTTAAGTATATAGAGCAAAAGATAGAGAAAGTCATAAAAAAAAGAAGACAAGGTATGCAAAATATTGAAATTGAAGCTTCTTCTGAACCATTAAATGTTAATTCAAGTGAAGATGAAATAGAAATTGAAAATATTGAACATCATATTGAAATTGAAAATGAAAACATTGAAATTGAAAATGAAAATGTGAACAACATTGAGAATGAAAGTCTATAAGAGAAAAGGTAAAAGGAAACTTACAACAGATCAAATTTAACCATATAGAGCGAAAGATTGAGAAATTCATAGGAAAAGAAGACAAGGTATGCAAAATATTCAAATTGAAGCTTCTTCTGAACCATTAAATGTTAATTCAAGTAAAGATGAAATAGAAATTTAAAATATTGAACATCATATTGAAATTGAAAATGAAAATGTGAACAACATTGAGAATGAAAATGTTATTGAAAATGTTGAAAATGAAATTGTTATTGACAATGAAAATGTTGTTTAAAATGAAATTGTTATTGAAAATGTTAAAAATACTAAAAATAGTGAGAATGAAAATGTTGAAAATGAACCTTATGTAACACCTAATTACAAAAGAACCCCTAAATGGTTGGTTGAAATAGATGAGAACATAATTGATAATCTTGAAGGAAAAAGGTCACAATGAATGATTCGTTTGTGGGCTACCAAAATGTTCAATGAATTCTTCTCCAATAAGGCATTAATCAAACAATGTCAAATTTTTGTGCAATTACTTAAGATTTGCAAAATGAGACCATTATTAAAAAAATTGAAGATTTGTCTCACAAAAATATTGGAAAAAATAGTCTTATTGTAAAAAATATTTTCAATGCTCTAACCTCTATTGGACTAGTAAGGAACAAGATAAAAGGGTTGCTCGAAAAGTGATCACAACCTCACTAGTAAGCCATCATTTGAAAAAGGCTCGCTTAATGAAACAAAATTGCAATTACATTGATTCGCTTAATGAAACAAAATTGCAATTACATTGATTTTAACTTAAATCATAAAACATTGAGTAGAGCACTCTCAAGAAGAGGAAGACTCGATAGTGCTCTTCAAAATGATACGTGAGATTTTAGTGGGAGGCTTCTATGTGTTGATAAAAAGCTAACTAATAATGTAAAGATGCAAATTGAACAATATTGGAATTCTCACTCTAGAGTACCACCGAATGTAAAGGATGTTTTAAAGTTACGAATTGGTAATCGAGATCGTACACCACATCCTAAACATTTTTCAGAATGTATCCAAAAAATTTTGTACAATTTTTTTGGTCAAGAACATCCAAATTTACAATTCTCACAAAGGTCTTTTGAGTCTTTCAAGCCATTTTATTGTGTACCGATTAATGTTCGTAATACATGTTGTTGCAAATACCATGTTGAGTTTTCAATGTATCATGAATTGTTATTCCATATTCGTTCTACTATGTATACTGACAAAATTTTGCAAGAGTGTCATGCAGCGCAACTTCCCAAGTCATCTGGGGAGTTGTTAGATTCATTTTTATGCATTAGAGGTGATGGTTGTTTATTTTATAGAAATGATTGTTTAAATGAAATGTGTTTGCAATGTGGTGGTTTATCAAACTTTGTAACATGCTTTCATGAGGGCAGCGATCATGATTTTGTTAACAAAATTGTTGAGAAAAAAAAGTTTGAGATAGTCAAATACACATTGAAGAGTGGAGGTGAGGGTTCTAGATGCGAATTGGTTACAAGAGAGGTAAGTATTGCTAATTTTATTTTAGATTTTAAGAAAATATTTTCTATAAGTATGTAAGGTATAGCCACAAGTTGTAGTGGTTGGAATAGCAATTCAGGATGTGTAAGGACTCTTTCCCCATTGGAATTATTGTATCTGTAGTTGATTTTACTGAAAATTACACATTGCAACCACAAAATGAAGTTCAATCACAATATTATAATTCTATTCAATTTGCTATTTTTGTCCACATAACATTTAGGTATGCCCCTGATAGTACAAAAGAGGATAGGAATATAATCAGGGAGTACCATTTTTACATGAGTAATGATAGATCTCATTCATTTGAGTTTGTACAACATTGTTTTGAAAACTTTTTTGAGTTCTTGTAGGAAAAAGGAATTGCAACGGGTCAACATATGATTTGGTCAGATAACTGCATATGAAAATTCAAGAATTCTCACATGTTTTATTGGCTAAGCAAGATGCATATAGAGAGGGGTGTACCACATATTTGGAGTTTTTTGAAGCTGGGCATGGAAAAGGCGAGCATGATGGTGCAAGTGCATGTGTGAAGATAGCTTTTGTTAAGGAATAAATGAAGATCATAGGTGCAACATTTAATGATGCATGTTCTATTGTGGATTAGTGTTGTTATGCACTATCATGAGGAGGGACACATGACTCACAAGTGTGTAGGTTCTTTTGGTTGGTTGAGGAAGGCATAGTGGGAGATAAAATGGAATGTAAAAAAATTAGAGATTCTTCAAAGATGCATTCATTTCAAAGCTAAGATGTGAGTGCATGGACCATATGGACACGAGAGATGGCTTGTTTTTTTTATAATTATATTCAGTGTGATTGGGATCAATGCGAGTCAATTGAGTGGGTAGATACATGGATTCCATAGTACCTAACCACTTTATCTATAGCATAATTTTCATTAGAAGATGTAATGGAAAGTTCACTTGACTATGATCATCTTTTAGATCTTGTACAACCAGGACATGTCTATGTAGTTGTAGAACCATAGGGGAATGAAGAGGGATCAAACTATTGGTTGGCACAATGTGTACAAGGAAAGAAAAAGCTAACAAAATGAATGACAGATGATGATGGGTCCATGTATCCTATAGGTTCAGTTGTTGTTTCTCGAACTTGGTTACATTATCATTTCATCATCATTTAGGTTGTTTATAATAATATAGATTTGTTATTCTAAGCATCTTATCTAGTTTGCATTACCATTTCATCATCATTTAGGTTGTTTAGATGAAATATAGATTTGTTATTCTAAGTATATTTAGACATTGATAAAAAACCTATGATCACATAGGTTCAGTTGTTTCTGAAACCTGGTTGTGAACATATATGATTAGAAAGAATGACACACCTGCATTTGAAGACTATGAGAAACAAAAAACCATTCTCATGTATTCGTACCTTGTTATAGCAAAAAATGTTAATTTATTGAGACATCATGCTAGACCAAAAAAAAAACTATGGACAATTAGTAGTGTTGATCATGAAGCATTACTGGAAACTCTAAAGGTAAGAGATGACCCTTCAGGCACACTTGAGTAGTGGATCATTTTTTGTATGGGACATGTATGATATTATTTATCTGCTAAGGTTCATTATTTAGGTTGTTTAGAATAATATATATTTGCTATTGTAAGCATCTTTTCTAGTTTGCATTACCAATTCATCATCATTTAGGTTGTTTAGAATAATATAGATTTGTTAGTCTAAGCATCTTTTCTATCGTGACCATATAGATTTCTCATTTGAAGTATATTGTGATGTTCTTGGCACAATTGATCATGGAGTTGCTGCAATAATAGCTAGCTATGATCCTTTGACAAAGGTATGCGACAAATTAGAATAATATAGATTTGTTATTCTAAGCATCTTTTCTAGTTTGCATTACCATTTCACCATCATTTAGGTTGATTAGAATAATATAGATTTTGTATTCTAAGCATCTTTTCTAGTTTGCATTACCAATTCATCATCATTTAGGTTGTTTAGAATAATATAGATTTGTTAGTCTAAGCATCTTTCCTATTGTGACCATATAGGTTTCTCATTTGAAGCATATTGCAATGTTCCTTACATGATTGATCATGGATCTCCTACAACAATAGCTAGCTATGATCCTTTGGTAGAGGTATGTGACATATTAGAATAATATAGATTTGTTATTGTAAGCATATTTTATAGTTTGCATTACCATTTCATCATCAATTAGGTTGTTTAGAATAATATAGATTTGTTATTCTAAGCATCATTTCTACTTTGCATTACCATTTCATCATCACTTAGGTTGTTTAGAGTAATATGGATTTGTTATTCTAAGCATCTTTTCTATTGTATGTAGTTTAACTACTACCTTGATGGTTTGTATAGGTGCTTGTCACTCCAGAACATCAACATGCTATTGTGGAAGATTGTGCCAACCGTGAAGGCAACGTGTGATCTATTTCCTTCCCCTACTAGGAAATGACTATGTATTAGGGTCATTTGTTGTATGCCTACATGAAATTTTGTAAATCCTATATTCAATAGAAATTCTTGAATGATAATATCATGTGTATTGTGTATACTTTACGTGTATTCAAGTGTATACAACTTATGTGTATACTTTGTCACTTATGAGTATTACAATGTATACTTTACGACCTATGTGTTTTCATGCGTATACTTTGCATTCATGTGTGTAGTTCATGACTTAAGCGTATTAGAGTAAATGATTCAATTTTTCACTTAGGAGGAACAAAATGAACCCTAAACCCCTTTGCACCTTTACATCACATCCATTTGACCATTTTTCCATCAACTGAACACTCGACACTACAAAAAAATGCCTTAGAGATATCAAAAATTGAGAGAGGTTATTGTAGAGGGGCGCTACGTGATCTCATAGACTTAGATAGATTGTTTTTGAATTCTTCCCTCTGTTCCAAAATACCAAAGAATACCAGTAAACAACTATTCATTCTGGAGATTGGCTTCTATCCGCCCTTGAACCTTTCTCTCTTTCTTGAGTTGATTGCCCCCGCCCACCAATATAGAGGTAGGGGGCACATTGAGTGAAATGAATTGTAATAATAGTTAGTTGCAGTGGTATCTAAAGATCGAATGCCATAATTTTTGAGTAATAGCCTATGAAAGATTGTTTCCTTTTAACATTTGAGACTCTTAAGGGAAATCACTAGTCCAATGTAGCTCATAGTGGTTCAACATGTTTGGGTGAAAAAGATGACCATTTCTAGTGTAACATACCCACCTAGACATGTTGGAACAGTTCATTTAGTTCTATGAGTTGCAGAACAAAAATTGCACCACTTTACAACTTTACACTGCTTGCATCTGACAACTTTTTCCTCAACTAAAAACTCACCATGGGAAAAAAAATTCGAGATAGAAAAAACCAAGAGAGGTTATTGTAGAGGGTCCCAACATGATCCCATAGCCTCAAACAGAGAGTCTGTAAGCATCATGGTTTTTGAGAAATATCCCTTCAAAGATTGCTTCCTTTTAGCAGTTTAGACTCTGAAGGGAAATCACTGGTCCAATGTAACTCAGAGTGGTTTAGCATGTTTGGATGTAAAAGAGGACCATGCATAGCATAAACGTACCCATCCAGATGCATTGGAACAATCTGTTTGGTTGTATATGTTGCAGAACGAAAGCTGCACCACTTTGCAGCTTTACATTGCTTGCATCTAACAACTTTTTCTTCAACTAAAAACTTGTCACCATGGGAAAATGCCTATAAGATAGAAAAAAATGAGAGAGGTTATTGTAGAGGGTCCCAACACAATCCCATAGCTTTAGACGAAGAGTTTGTAAGCATCATGGCTTTCGAGAAATAGCCTTTCAAAGATTGTTGTCTTTTAGCACTTTGGACTCTTAAAGAAAATCACTGGTCCAATGTAGGTGCAAAAGAGGACCATTCCTAGCATAAACGAACCCATCTAGATGTGGTGGAATAGTCCATTTGGTTGTACGAGGTGCAGAATGAAAGTTACACCACTTTGCAACTTTACACTACTTGCATCTGACAACTTTCTCCTCAACTGAAAACTTGTCACCATGGAAAAATTCCTTCAAGATAGCAAAAAATAAGAGAGGTTATTGTAGAGGGTCCCAACACAATCCCATAGCCTTAGAAAAAGAGTCTGTAAGTATCATGGTTTTTGAAAATAAGCCCTTCAAAGATTGCTGCCTTTAAACACTTTGGACTCTTGAGGGAAATCATCAGTCCAATGTAGCTCAGAGTGGTTCAACGTGTTTGGGTGCAAAAGAGTACCATGTCTAGTGTAAATGTATCCATCCAGACATATTGGAATAGTTTGTTTGGTCGTACGAGTTGAAAAATGAAAGTTGCACCACTTTGCAACTTTACACTGCTTGCATTTGACAATTTTTTTCTCAACTAAAAAATTGTCACCACAGGAAAACACACCTGAGATAGAAAAAACTGAGAGAGGTTATTGTAGAGGCTCCCAACACGATCCCATAACCTTAAACAGAGAGTCTGTAAGCATCACAGTTTCTAAGAAATAGCTCATCAAAGATTGCTATCTTTTAGCACTTTGGACTCTTAAGGGAAATTGTCGGTCCAATGTAGCTCAAAGTGATTCAGCGTGTTTGGGTGTAAAAGAGGACCATGCCTAGCATAAAAACACCCATTTGGATGTGGTGGAATAATCTGTTTGGTCGTACGAGTTGCAAAATGAAAGTTGTACCACTTTGGAACTTTACACTGCTTGCATTTGACAACTTTTTCCTCAACTGAAAACTTGTTGCTACAAAAAAATGCCTCCGAAATAGAAAAATTCAAGAGAGGTTATTGAAAAAAGTCCCAACACAATGTTGAAGCCTTAGATGGAGAGTCTATAAGTATCACGGTTTCTGGGTAATAGCTCATCAAATATTGTTGTCTTTTTGTACTCTAGACTCTTGAGAGAAATCGCTAGTCCAATGTAGCTCAAAGTGATTTAGAATGTTTGGGTGAAAAAGACAACCATTCCTAGTGTAAACCTATCCATCTGGACATGTTGGAATAGTCTATTTGGTCGTACAAGTTGTAGAACAAAAGTTGTACCACTTTGCAACTTTACACTACTTGCATCTGACAATTTTTTCCTCAACTAAAAACTCATCACCACAAAAAAATGCCTCTAAGATAGCAAAAACTAAGAGAGGTTATTGTAGAGGGTTCCAACACAATCTCATAGCCTCAAATGAAGAGTTTTTAAACATCATAGTTTCTGAGTAATAGCCCATCAAAGATTGTTGTGTTTTTGCACTTTGGACTCTTAAGGGATATCGTCGGTCCAATGTAACTCTAACTGTTTCAGCATGTTTGGGTTCGAAATAGGGCCATGCCTAGCTTAAACGTACCCATCAACATGCAATGGAACTATTTTTAGAGAAGACTAATCTCCTTTTCATTGATGATAAAATCTTATTATCTTTTCATTCCTTTTGTAAGTGGTTAATTTTAGTCTTCAATTGTTTTGCTTCAATTTCAACGCTTAGAAAAACAAGATCCCTTTGTTTGATAGATTTTTCAATGCTTAGGACAACAATTTCATTTTTTTCAAATCCACCTTAACCATCATCTCTCACTTTCTTTTCCAGCACAAATTCTTACCAGATACAAAACCTCAATAACATTAGGTTCAATGGCATATATGACATCAATTGTGATATAACAAGTTTGGTGTGGGTCAAGGTTGATTGACATATATGACAATATCATATTAGTGTTATTGCTTTTGTGTGAAGTGTGCATTATGACTAGTGTGCATCAAGCCCATATAGTATGCCTAGTTTTCTTATTGATTATGGTTAGCAACATTCATTGTTGTATATTACGATAATACAAATTGCTTGTCAAAAGTCAAATAACATTCATGTCGTGGAGTTGTATTTGGTTTGTTTAATGGTAGTATCCCACTCATTTTGTCTATTTAATGGTTGCATAATGGTTGAGTGATGTCTTAATTGTTCATCACAATTATTGTATAGATTTCATGTGAAAAATCTAATGAACATATATCTTGTTCAGTTGTAAGGACTTTGTTTGAAGGTTGCATCAAACCCCTATGGTTGAAAGATAGTGATTCTTATTAAAGATGATTTTATACCTTTTACATGTTATTAAGATCGAATGAACATTGAGTGACATTGATTTTTATATCAAGATTATTATATTACTTTCAAACAAACACTATAACATGACATATATTTCATTAAGTTGTATCTATTTTTCATTAATTTTAACTTCTTTTGAAATAAAAATCAGTTGCACACTTCATTACACGAGTTCAAAAAATAAAATAATTTCAAATGTAAATTCATTGAACAAAGCTTGAAATCATGGGTATTTTCAAATTGAGTGTTTGATAAAAATGTATTGGTAGACATTATGAAAAATGTGGTACAATAGAAAAGGAAATGAATTGTTTGAAAAACTCCTCAAAGAAATATGGTCTCATGGAATGTAATGTATGTGAACCTTAATGTGAATGAACTCTAACATAGATGGATTACCAATTGTAATTCATAAGTTCTATTAAAATGCACTTTCGTTAATCTATAACATACATTCTCAATCATAACTTTAAACCATTCTAAGATAATTATACATTCCATTTTGAAAATTCAAATTAGAAAGACATTCACACGAGGAACAAATTAGATCGAATATCAATTCTTATATATCAAAATGTAGAATAATTGTGTTTGTGCATATACAAGTTTGGGATATTCCTACTCAAAACAAGTTTTACAACAAATTTTACAAAATGTGGCATATATGCCATCTCAAGATCTATCAAACCCTTAGTACATATCAATCTATATCATATCTTAATTATGTGCTGGGCCATCAAAATCGAGCCTCCTCAAAAAAGTTAGTTGCTTTGAAGTTTCCTACACAATAAGAATTCAAACCACAAATTAGATTAATTATGTGAATGGTTGACAAGATAGACTAGTAAATAGAAACTTATATACTATCATTTATAAATTATGAATTTAACATCAAAATAAATATACATGTACTATATTATATCAATAATTCAATTCTTGCTTACCTCAAGTCTTGCTCTCTTTTTTGCAAGATGGTTTGCATATGATTGTCCCTTTGGACGATCGGGAGTCCTCGTATTAAGTAATGATCTCACACTCTTCAAAGTGCTAAGTCGAGGAGAGGACTATAACAGATAAAATAAAAATGATACAAATTAACATATAATTGTTGAAAAATAATCATATCTACTAAACACATATCTACTCCTATCTAAACGTAAATATCTACAATATAAAATAAGCACATACCTGTTGTGATGCTACGACACTAGATGGGATCATAGTGGATGAATCAGCTAAGATGGTTTCCTATATTAAAAATGACAAGAATGTAACACAATTTAAATGCACATGCACATATAATCATAATGTCGAGAATATATATATATATACCTATTGTGCAACTTCATCCAATGGGTCAGACCCAGTCAACAAGGCTGTTTAAGAACCAGGTTGCTGCATAAAAAGACAAGATTACATTAGACTATCAATATATGTAGTACATGTATTTAAACATAATAGATTCCAAAAAATAACATTTAAAATAATAATTTAAATAATATCGTATATTGATTCTCTAGGGAAAATGAAATGGCAGTATGCGTAGCCTCCTGCACTTGCAACATCTGCTCCTCTGTCAACAACTGTTAAAGATTCCAGGACATAAACATATATTAGTACAAATATCTCTCATAAAATATGAAAGAATTTACATAAAACACACTATGAAATTACTTTAATTCTTACCGGTCCTCCCATATCATCCTTGGCAATCGATGTCTCTCCTGCAAATGGTCGACTTCATGTTGTATCAACTCATACATCTAACATATCATGAACCTCATAGTTAGATGTGTCTATAGTAGCCTTAGTGGACCGTCGAAGAGGACCCAAACATAAATTATTGCATGTCATGCAATGATGAGGAACACAAATATGTCTTGAAGAGGATGATGTACAAGTGGGAGCTGATGTAGTAGGTGAACCACCATCATGTTGGGATGTATCATGTGCAACACCATCATGATGGGATGCACTATCAAATGGCTACGCAACATGATGGCTTTTTGTGACCAAATGATCACTCAATGAATGTAAGGCATAAATGCTTAGAGTCCCTACATCTACAACAGTCTCATGATAAGGCAATGGAGTTGGGGTAGTAATAGGTGGAGCAAGACGAACTTGAGTGACTCAGCGTGCTCTAGGTCTATCCTGTGGCATCCCTCTACCAACACCTTATAAATATCATATGTCAAAGTAATTGACATGTTTCCCTAGCACAAACTTAGCATATAATTTTCAGAGAAAATACTAAGGGACATCAAGATTGTTGTTGGGTGGTTTATCAAAAACCATCTATCAACGTCTCCAAAAATTATCTAATATGCCTCTATGGGTGCACCATTTAATTGAAGATTTTGGTTTTCGCACATTAACAGGCTATCCTATTCTATGATCGATGAATAATTGGGCTAATTGGGCTTTGTCAATATCAAGTTCCCTCACCTAATCATATGATAACCCATCGGCATAAAATTTCCTTTGTTCCTCTTGACACTATGCAAATCTATTGTGCTGAGTTGCCAAAGTTTCAACATTTGAAATGATTGTTTCCAAACTGTTTTCCATGTATGATAGCTCAGTGAGTGTCTCATAGATTCGACATACATTTATCAATTGATCTAAATTTATATGAATATATTCATGTACTGTTGACACATTTTGGTTTGGAAACAACGGTCGTGGTGGAGGATTTGGAGGGTTTTCAGATTGTGCAGGGTTAGGGTTTTCGTCTTGTGCAAGGTTAGGGTTTTCACGTTGATCCATTTTAAGCCCGTCAATTGATAATTTTTTTCAAAATCAACAATTATTTTAATGCAATAAAAAACCTATCAAATTTATCTTCTTGTTGACTAAAATTTTAAAAAACAATGCAAAAAGAATATAAATTGAATAAAAACATAAAAATCCAAACATACCTTTAAAATTTGAATGATTTTGAGCAAAATGATTCCTTGTGAACATATATCCGAGTTGTTTAGTAAAATAACACATGCACAATGAGCTAAATATGAGCTCTCATATTTTTCTTTTTTAATTTATAACATAGGAAACAAATATTCGTTTCAAAATGGATATCTGTTTTAAAATAGATATCCATTTCTTGTTTTATACTTTTTTTAATATATGGTCAGGTCTAGGACCTGACCACATATTAATTGGTAGTTTTTTTTTTCAAATGTATAATATAAAAATATAAAATATAATATACATTATATTATGTATATTATATAATATAATATATAATATAATATAATATATAATATAATATAATATTATATATATTATATAATATTATATTATAATATAATATATATATTATAATATTATATAATTATAAAATATAATAAATTTCATATTACATTTAATTTATAATATTTAATATTATAATAAAGTATAATATTGTAATATATTAAATATATTATTATATAATATTAAATTAACAAATATTATAATAATGTTTTTTAAGAAAACATTATTATAATAATTTCCATATGCTGTATATGATAAAGATATTAAAAATTTATTATAATATGTAAAATAAAAAAATAGGTTAGACCTAGACCCGATGAATTAAAATTTTTGAATTAAACTAAACAGATATCCGTACCCAATGGAATTATTTTTTTTGACTTAAACTAAACGAATATCTGTTTTGAGATGGATATCTATTTTGAGACGGATATCCGTTTGGAGATGGACATTTGTTTTGAGACGAATATCCATTTCTAACGGATATCCATTTCGGTTTGGTATTACCAAACCAAAATGGATATTGTACCCAAGCCTGCAAAAAGTGAAATGCAAAAATTTCACATTTTTGGACATGTTAAAAATGCCTTTTTTCACATCGCCACTTTTTGGAAACCCATGATCTTGCATAGACCCATTAGTATAGGTTAACTACATCTGATCCATACAAATTCAAGGCATATTTAACCCACTAAACATCAATCCCAATAAGATCATTCACTGTAAACAAAGACAAAGAAGCTATTAAAACTAACATTCTAAATCATGAAAGCTTGACAAACCTCTAATCTAAGACATTGAAACTTATCCTATTGGGGGAGTGGTGTCACATTGATGTGGAATGGTGACCCTTTCACAATCCATTGGATAATGAGCTTGTTTCAATCGATTCTATTGAAGAGAATCGATGAAACCGATGAGAGATATGTGATAAAAAATGATTTAAATGCTAAATTAACATGATATATGCTATTTTAACATGATTTATGCTAAGATGATCAATATGGGTGTATGAAAATCTACTCTAAATGTATGCATCTATGTTATCATGGAAGACATTAATGGAAGCTAAGCTAATATGCAAGTAAATAAAGCTAAAATGATGTTAAATGTGAGTGCAAGTGTAAATGATTTTAACAACATAAGTTTGTTGTCAAAAGATGGATCCCTATTCAATAGAGGTAAGCTCTATTTATAGAATCAATAAAAAGAGATCAATGGATGAGATCAAAAAGATCATTCAACAGTCAAGGATGAAAGAAAGAAGAGGCATGGATCATGAATTCTCATTAGTGAATGAGAATGGAGGATGAGATCTAATCAAGGGTTCACATTCCCTAAAGGATGAAAGAAAGAAGAGACATGAATCATGGATTCTCATAAGTGGATGAGAATGGAGGATGAGATCTAATCAAAGGTTCACATTCCCTCAAACAAACACACTTTCAACTTGTTCAAGAGGTCACAAGTTAGCTTGCACAAGAAGTTTTGAGTTGCACATGAAGCTTTGTAAGTTTGTTGAGAAAAATGAATATTCCTCTTTTTCAAATGAGTGAGGAAAGAGAATATTCTCTCATGGGTGAGGGAAAAGGATAATTTAGTTAATTAAAACTAAATTAAATTATGCAAAAGGGGAAGGAATATTCCTTTTGGAGGAATGTGCAAAGGAGGAATATTCCCTTACAAGTGGGGGAATTAGATTTAATTAGTAATTGATAATTAAACAATATTAATTATGTAATTAGGGGATTTAGAAGAATTTAAATGATATTCATTAAATAAATGATTTTAATGAAAAGAGGAAAGGTGATGACATTTAATTAAATAACTTAGGATTATTTAATTAAGAAGATTTAGGGATTTAAATTAAATAGTTTAATTTATTTAGTTTAGTGAGAAGAAATGTTAGTGTGAAAAGGGGTGAATTAACTCGATTAAATTAATTAGGTTAATAGATGAAAATGAGGTAATTAATTAAATAGCTAGGCTAATTTAATCAATTAAGCGAAAGAGGATGGGTTTTAGCACGAAATGATGTTAGTTAGCCAATGTGATCCATTGAGACATTTTTAAGTGTCTACATTTTTCCCCTCTTTGAAGCAATGTACTCGTTGCATTGGCTCAAAGACTGATGCTGATTTTGATGCTAATTTTGATGCTGATGATGATGCAAAAATAGATAGCGATGATCTCTATGAGATGTTGATAGACAAGCTAAAGTTGATTGATCTGATTGATTGATTGATAACATTTTTGAGGATTCACAACAATACAAGGATTGTGTTGAATAACATGAGTATTGATAGGGAAAGATATATCCCAATGATGATTGATTTGATAATTTGATCAAGATTTGCTAGCAAGGATAGGAACAAAATTCGTTAGATGATTTGATATCGCTATGATTGAAAGATGGTCGGTTGCCACCTTAAGAGATTAGTCGAGGAATAAAGTGTTCTGATCGGGTTGACGATAGGTGAAAATCAGATTTATGCTTGAGATGCTTGAGATTTCAGGTTTCTTTTGAATCAAAGAGCTATAACTTTTTGGATTGTTGAGCTGAAGATGATATAGATGCCCCACTATGCCCCAATGGAAGAGGGATTACTAGTAAAGAGGATGAAAATAGTTCCTGGAAAGCTCAGATGTTGATGTAGACAAATTTCATGATGTATAGACAGTCATCGACTATGGGTAGCCTCATGTATATTTTGATATATCACACATATTTGATACTTGGATAGAATTGTTAGTAAAGATACAAGAATAAGAATAAGATGAATGGATTGACCATTGATTTTGAGATTGATTCAAAAATTCCAACAAGTCCATGATCCACTGAGACTTTAGTAGAGATGGTAATGAGAGATGCATGATGATGATGATTTGCTCATATCTTGGGATTTGGATTTTTCGTTGTTCCTTATTGTTTGATATAACACATAGATACGATGCATCAAAGTATTGATAACTGAGACGACATTGTATCTAGTGTAATGGACTTTAAATCTGCAAATAGATAGGATAGTTCTTGTTCACACCCTTACATACAAAAACCTTATTGGAATGTAAGTTAGAAGCTTAGAACATATTGAACCAAAGCATGCATAATAGTTAACAATGTATTCCAAACATCTTCCCTACACACAACTAAGCAATTATGCGCCAAGATTATTTTTACAAGAATAACCACAAGCACAACAAATGAAATATATTGATCGATGCCACATTCCTTTCTCTCTAATTTTTTTTGATAGACATCATCGAGAGGTCCTCAGAATGGATCAATAAGATAAATGATAAGAAAAAATGAAAGAAAAACAATCAGTGTTATCTATATCTCTTGCCAATTTAAAATCTAGCTAAGGTAATTTCTGATATTGATGTCCATCGCAAGAAGGAAACATCCATGTTGATCAGATGGTTTTATGTAGGATGACGATGAGCTTTATGATAAGACATTGATATAAACTCCACTAACACATTTACCTATGATCTAGACTTTAGATTTTGACAATTAGGTTCTCTATTTATGACTCACTATACTTGCTTTCTATTTATTTTTCCAAAGGTTGAGGGTGATGATTGATTTATTATGGGTGAAGGTTTATTGTGGGTGAAAGAAAAATGGGATGGGTGGTTTTGGATTTTCTATAATATTTCAACATTTTTGGTGTTTTGATATTTTTTTGAGGTTGTTTTTGGTCTTTTTGAAAGTTTATGCAATCTGTTTTTGTTTTCAATTATTTGAGGCTATTTAGGGTTTTCTCTAAGATATTTGAGGTTGTTTAGGTCTTTTGAAAATTTTCCAATGTTTTTGGGGATTTTCAAATTTCAAATGTTTTTGGGATTTTTCGATATTTGAATGTTTAGGGGTTTTCTGAGATTTTACAAATGTTTAAGGTTTTTCGATATTTGAATGTTTAGGGATTTTCTGAGTTTCAACCAAGAACCTAACCTAAAAGACCTATCCTAGGGGCCTCGGGGGCTGATCAAAGATTAGCCTTGCCTATATTATACATGCAGAGACCACGTAGTTCAACTGACTCAAATTATTGAAGATGAGATATGAATAGTTGATGGAATGCCAGTTTATTATGACAGACTCCTAAAGTACTGACCTAGGGTGTCTCGGGGGCACATCAATGATGGTCGTGCCTACGTTCAAGCTCAGAGACCCATAGTTCGACAAGGTATTATTTTTGGATTTTTTTGATGTTCAAGCTTTTTAGGGATTTTGATGTTTTCCGGATGTTTTGGATTTTGACTTTACAATTTTTTGAATGTTTTTTTATTTTAGTTCTATGGTATTTTGCAAATGTTTTTGGATTTTCTGATGAATATTTTACAAATGTTTTTGGGATTTTTGATGAGATTTTGAGGCAAACAATACCTAGATCACAATGTCTATGTCATGTTGTGAGATATAAGACATGGATCAAGAGTTATTCAAAAACAAGAGTGAAATAACCTACCCTCAATGTCTAGCAATGTTTTATAATGCAACGGATAACCAAGATAGGTAATGTATATGCGAAGAGTTTGACAAAATTTTAGCATGCTAGATATAGGCTATGGGACTTCAGGAGATAAAAATGGTAAAGATCCTATCCAAAGTTTTCCATGAGTAATGATGAAGTATACACTGAACATTTTTCAAGATCAAGATAAAGTGGAATATCTGGATTGGATGGATGAAGGGAACATTGGATTTATCATGACAAGGATGAGATGCTTATGTCTGAGAATGATCATATAGACGCTCGATTCTCCTCATGATTCTTTTTTTCTAGGTTTTCATCATAGTACTTTCCCAAAGCACCACCGTAGTGGTTTTCACTAGAGGAAAATTTTTATTTTTACTATTTTTTTGATTTTTTGATTTTTTGGAAATTTTACCCTCATGTTGAACCACTTGGTGGTACTGATGTAGAGGCCACTGTCATAACATGCCAATGATATCCTATCTGAAGAAGCTTCTTTGCTAAGTCACAAGCACTTGAATGAAACCTTGAAGAAATATGATATACATTGTAGATACCAGAATTAACCTTGTCTATGTGGGCACATTGCGATAAAGTGCCTTCAAAATACTTATGATGAAGGGTAGTTGCCAACACATGGTCAATGAGAGAATTGGATATTGTGAATGGAGTGTATGGTGTCATGCATGAAGGAATATGAGATATATTGGTTGATGGTTTGGAACCTTTGACTCTCCAAACTTGGGATGATGAGCGATGATGGGTGGGAACAAAGGTTTTTTATGGAATTAGGACCAACCACTGGATATACTTTGTTCCTTGCTTGAGAATCTTTCTTTTGTATTTGAGGACTCTTTTGATGGATACATTTCCATTTTTTATTTTCCCCCTAGTTTCTTTAACTAATGGAGTTTTTGAGGGATGCTTTTCTTTATTTTTCTTTGGTATCCATTTGTATTTGCTTTGTCCTTTTTTCTTGATTGGTTCATTTTTTTTGATGATCTTCACCTTGCTTTGATAGGAATTCTTCTTTTTACGTTGGTCCCAATTTGTGTATGAGATGATGGGTGAATGCCAGCTCATGATATGACTATTGTAGTGTTGACATCATTTTGATCATAAGGATTCTTCATGCCTCATATGTTGATGTTTGTTGTAGACAAGATTGACCCCATCATTGTGAAAGTATTATCAATACCTAATCCTTTTCCCTAATAATGCACCCTTTGATCATAGCCACTCAATATGACTTTTCATGAACACATGATATTGCTATGGGTTCATGTTGTTCATGAATATGAACTATTTTCTCTAGTTCTATGACATCATTCTCTGTTGATACTAATTCTAAAGATGTTGATGCTAACTCAAAAGATGTCGATGATGCACAATCACTATAGGAATCAAGAATCTTGACTGTTGCTTGCTCTTGTGTAGGAATATCAAGAATGGGATATTCTTGTTTTGGTTGAAGAATGTTTATATGCCCATCAGAAAGAAACATCTCAGGGGTGATATCAGGGACATCTTTGGAGTTGAAAATGGTTTGGAAGATGTCCCTTAGTTCTTGGTGAAACTCTGGGGATAGGGGTTCTTGACCTTTCCTTGATTCAAATTAACTTTTTTTATCCTCAAGAGCCTCCTCTTGACATGATTGTTGGGTAGATGATATATCATTGAAAAAAGACTCTTCACAACATTTTGTGGGTGTGGGTTCAATAAGGGATATTTCTTGCTCATTTAGAATTTCTTCAACATGCCCAATCATTGAGTCATATGTGGGAGAGATATCACAATCTAATATCCACTTGATGCCATTATGGTATAAAATAGTGCCAAACACTCTTGATGGTTTTGAACATTGTTTTAAAATAATATCTTGACACGTGTTTGATTCCTCATGTTGTGATAAATAAATATGTCCCACCATTGTATCATGGGTATTGTTCACATTTTTTGAGGTTGAGGCCTTTCTTGAATCTTTTTCTTTTATATGATCTGGCATAGGGTTTGTGTAAAATTTTTAGATTTTCATTCCCTGATTTGTGATCAACATGAATGTCTCCATTTTCAATAAGATCTTCTATTAGATGTTTGAGTCTAAAATAGTTCTGTGTGTTATGACCTTTGTATTGGTGAAATTCACAAAAATGATCGTCTCTATAGTTAGGAGGTTTGACTTGTGGCTCTTGATAGTTTAAAAAATTTGGGAGTGTGATAACGTTAGAATGAATCAATTGCTTTAGTACATCCTCCATAGGTTCCCCTAAGGGAGTGAATTTTATCTTGGGAGCACTATTTGTTCTTTGTTGTCCTTATTGAGTGTTTGCAACATTGATTGTTGTTTGATTGTTTGACAGTGATGTGTATGGTTGTTGTGTGTTCATGGTTTGGGTGTTTGCTTACCTAGGAGAAATTAAGACCACCTTTGCATCAACAACACCATCACTAGTAACATTTTTTTTCTTGGCCCAATAGTGGGGCTTGTCGTTAAAACTAGTGGATGGGCAGTTGTCTTTATACACTTGTGTTTTTCCCTATGAGATTACGGTTCTCTCGATGTTAATGGCTCTAGGGATAATATCATCATAAGAGGAAGTGCACTACATCTTCAAGTGGAAGGATAGATTAGGATCAACATTTTCTATAATAATACCCACTTTTTGTTCATTGGGAATGGTCCACTTGCTCTTACTAGATTTTTTCCTCCATTGTTGCAAGAAATTGGTGAAGGATTCTCCTTTGCTATGTTTGAGTGTCTATAACTCTTCTAAGCTCACACCTATTTCAAGATTGAAGGAGAAGTGATCTATAAATATATTGATGTTTTCTTGCAAGGTTTTGATGCCTGGAGGTAACTATGAAAACCAATCCATGGCAGGACCTGTTAAAATTCATGGGAAGAAGCGCATTAAGTAGGAATCATTATAGGCCACTTCCATGCACGTGACATTGAATTCCTTGACATGGTCCATAGGATTTCATCTCCCTTTGTATTTATCAAATTTGGGGACCTCAAATATAGGAGGAAAGGGTACCATTGCGATGTTTCGATCGAATGGATAAGGACATAGGTTTTTTTGTGTATGGGGCTTCTTCATCTTTCACATTCAAAAATCTTGCATTTCTTGTGATAATGCCTTAAGTTGTGATGCTACATCATCTCGTGGGTTTGGTGGAGGAACATATGTTGCATATTATGGGATGGAGGATGAAAAGTATGTGGGATTCTGATATGATGGGGTATTATATGGTGTGTATGGTGGTGTGGGATAAGGTGATGATGGTGTAGATGTATATGTTCCTAACATGTTTGGGTTGACAATGTTTTGTTGAGGGTTATAGTATAGACCATGTTGTTGTTGTTGTGTGAGTAGTTGTTGTGGGGCATATTTTTGAGCAAGCAATGCTTGTTGTTGAGATTGTTGTTGCACAACTAAGGCAACTTCTTGTTGTTGTTGTGCTGCTAAGGTTTCTTGATGTTGTTGTTGTGCTAGTAAGGTTGTTTGATGTTGTTGTTGTTGTTCTAGTAAGGTTGCTTGTTGTTGTTGTGCTGCTAAGGCTTCTTGTTGGGCTTGTTGTTGTTGATGTTGGATGGCTTGTTGATAAGCTTGTTGTGCTTGTTGTAAAGCTAGGAAATGTGCTTGCAATGTAGGATCAGTTGGTTGTTGGGACATCTATGATGGATTGTGAGTGTTTATTTTTTGAATGGGTTGTGGGTTGGTGATGAGAGGTTGAGGGTTCCCTTGGTTTAATATTCCTTGTAAGATGGTGGATTGAGTTGGAGAAATATAGGTTTGAGGTCAGATTTGATTTTGCATGGTGAAGGGGACCACGGGGAAAGATGAGGATGGTTCCATTTAATTTTGAGATGGTAATGACACACTAGTACCTTGATTCCATTAATTAAAAAGGCTCCCTTGTCCCATATCTTGAGTATTTCCTTGTGCTAGAGCGGTGGTCAAGGTATTTCCTAGGTTGATGGGATTTGTGACCAAAGAATTGTTTTGATCTCAGTTGGTGATGGATGGGTTTGATTTGGATGGTGGATTGACTTGGATAGCTTGGGTAACCACTTGTTTCAATGTGTCAATGGGGTTTTTGGAACCACTTGTCAAGGGTTCAATTTTCGTGAGAGTGTTAAATTTCCTTTTTTGTCCTACTTGAGGCACTAGGTTCACATTACCTTGTGTAACGTAAGGAATACTTGGGGTATTTATGGTGACGAATGAAGATGGTTACACTCAAAATGTCGAGGTTATTGTGGCATCATTGAATGTAAGTGGTTTGCCAAATATTGGTGTCCAACATGTGTTTTGGGGAAGGTTGGTGGTTAATGGAATGATCGTGTTGTGAATACCCACATTTATGTTTGTTCCTAGAAATGAAGTGAGACCAAGGTTGGTTCCTAGCCTAGTTGCAAGACTAGATGTTAAGGGTTGACTTGCAGAAGGGATGGATTTGGTTGAATCGTAGATGAAGTCAAGCATTGTGTCAATGATTTTGCAACAAAAGATGGGGAAATTGGAGCCATGTTTTCTAAGGCTTGATGTTTCATGATTTCTTCCCTAGTAAGTCCAAATGGATTGTTCATGAAATATTCTATCTCATATGGCCTTGATGGAGATGAGGGTTGTTGTGACAAGATAACTTGACTTCTTGGATGAAATTCTTGAGGATTGGGATCACTTGAAGTGAATGTGACTTTGCAACAAAAGATGGGGAAATTGGAGCCACATTTTCTAAGGCTTTATGTTTCATGACTTCTTCCCTAGTAAGTCCAAATGGATTGTCTGTGACATCTTCTATCTCATACAACCCTAAAGGAGATGAGGGTTGTTGTCACAAGATAACTTGACTTCTTGGATGAAATTCTTGAGGATTGGGATCACTTGAGGTGAATGTGACTTTAGTTTTCTCCATGATTCTCTAGTGTTGTGATCTTGTCTTTACCATAAATTTTGAGTCACCTATGGGAGAGTTATGTTGAGATTTGTAATGTTTGAACTCTCTAGTTGACTCAAATCTAGATAAAAGGGAGGCTCTAAGTATTTTTGGAGAAATGATGATAATGGGGGATGGAAAGGTGGATGATATGGAAAGTGATCTTTGCAAACGTTTTGGGACAACACTTTTGACTTAAGAGTTTGATGTTTGATGTTTGATAAAGGATATTTATGAACTTAGAAATCTTTAGGATAGGCTCATGGCCTTCAAGATAAACTAGTTCAAAGATGATAACTAAATTAACCAAATGCATGGAAAAGGATTCATTTCACATACAAAGTAACTAAGTTAGGGGTTTGTTTGATAGATTTTTAAGTCCAAAAGTGTTGGTGTATTCAATTTTTTTTAAAGTTTGGTGAAGTGAAGGATGAAATTTGATGGAGGGGTGAGTGAAATGTTTGACCCAATGTTGAACTATAGTGAATCTTTATTTTACAAGACCAAGGTAGTGAGAAAAATGCTATACCTCTAATGTGATAATACTCCAACTTAATGATTTTGGTAAAAATAGGATTCAAATGATTTTGGAAATAGGAACCAATGATTTTAGTAAAGTGAAATCCAATGATTTTGGATAATGGAACTCAATGATTTTGGCAATAAAACCCAATGATTTTGGAGTCAATGTTTACAATCTTTCCCTTGTATGATAGCCGATGTAAGGTTTGATTGTTCCACTAGAGCAATCAGATGCCAAATTGTCATGTGGGGTTCAATTTTTCAATTTATCTTGCTTAATTGAGTTTCTTTTACTAGAAACACTTGTATGGATTAAGTTTCAAACTAAATGTCTATGTCAAAAACATCATAAATTCCATACGGTCTATTTTTTGTAAATCATGAGGTTGAAGCCATAGTTGCCTATGTTAACTTTGGAAAGTATGGATTGAGATAAATTCGAGATATTTATAAATCTCTAAGGATAGAGACCCTTAGGAAAAGTATTAATATCAAGGATTTTTCAAAAGGTATCGATAATTAGACCAAAGGGTTTGAGATTTTGAGGAAGATTGTGAATGTTTGTTTGCAATATTTTGGAACCAGGCAAAGTATTAAACTGACTCTCAAGCATTTACAATCCTAGGTTGAAATGGCCATACTTGTTGAGTCCCCACTTGGATTTATCCAAACACTAAGACAATGCAAACAGTTAGAGATTTGGCGACACTAGCTCTCCTCCATGACACACACTTCTTGGGACCATCGAATCTCAAAATCCTAAAGATCCAAAGATCATGCAGATTTTTCTGTTTCAATAATTCATAGTACAAATGTGGGGAAGCTTCAAAACAAGCATTCTTGCACCAACAAGTATTAACTATTTTTGGCAACTAAATAGTTGGTTCATAATAAGGGCTTTTTTTCAAGGTGGCCATACACACAACAAGATTAGCTCAAGATTATAAAGAATTTAGAGGTCTCCCAGTCTCTTCCGAAGAAGAGATTTTGATGTATCACATGGATACTAAGGGTGACACTTGTTGGTATGATGCATCCACACCTGTTGTTTATGACTTTTGTCATAAACAAATTATTTATATAGTGGCTTGAAAGAGCTTGGATTTAGCTTTTTTTCACTTGGTTTTATCCCTCCTTTCGAAGCATGGAGGTAGGCCCTCTAAAGATAAAAAATAGCAAGGAAGTACGTTTGTAGTTTGATCATCCTAGTTTTCATGAAACAAGGAGAGAACACACACCACGCCTTTTCCCTACACTAGCAAGGGGTTCATTTTTAATCCAAATTGGAAGATGTAGGTGATTATACAATGTTAAGGAATTTTTCTATTTCTCAAGATCACCGAGTGGCACGAGAGAACTGCATACACATTCAATAACAAAGATGTAAATCAAAATATAGCAAACACTCATTAATTTTAACCCCTAAAGCTAAGATAACTTTAGTTTATGCACCAAATGAAATGTTAAGTTGTCTTGTTCAATTTTAATCCCAAAATAAAATGATGAAATGAGGGTTCAATTTTAGTCCTGGTTGAGCATTCTTTTTAAACCCAAATGAAAATTAGTGTGGTCCTAAAGCATAAAATGAAAATCATGATAGATGGGTTATAATTGCCCCAAAAGTGTCAAACGCTTGGTACAATTATAAGATTTAAAGATGAGAATGCTTCTTCACTTCAACTTTTATCGCCCAACCTACAAAACCTAGTTAGCCTTAAAAAGTGTTGTTGTATCTGCAAACACAAGGAAAAAATAATCTAAAGAGAATTTTTTTGGATTGATTAGTTCATGCCCTCCTTCCAATGCCAAAATGTGACCAATTTCATTAGTATAGGTTAACTACACCTGATCCATACAAATTTGAGGCATATTTAACCCACTAAGCATTAATCCCAATAAGATCATTCACTATAAAAAAAGACAAAGAAGCCATTAAAACTAACATTCTAAATCATGGAAGCTTGGCATACCTCTAATCTAAGACATCAAAACTTATCCTATTGGGGGAGTGGTGTCGCATTGATGTGGAATGGAGACCATTTCCCAATCTCTGGATAATGAGCTTGTTTCGATCAATTCTATTGAAGAGAATCGATGAAACCAATTAGAGACATGCAATAAAACATGATTTAAATGCTAAATTAACATGATATGTGCTATTTTAACATGATTTATGCTAAGGTGATCTATATGGGTGTATGTAAATCTACTCTAAATGTATGTAAGCTCCAAAAGATTAAAAT
This sequence comes from Sequoia sempervirens, assembly GCA_007258455.2. Taxonomy (NCBI): domain Eukaryota; kingdom Viridiplantae; phylum Streptophyta; class Pinopsida; order Cupressales; family Cupressaceae; genus Sequoia; species Sequoia sempervirens. The sequence continues at coordinate 619,557,918 of VDFB02000003.1, read as the reverse complement.
CCTAATTAACAAATAAGTTAAATGCATGCATCTATGTTATCATGGAAGCCATTAATGGAAGCTAAGCTAATATGCAAGTAAACAAAGATAAAATGATGTTAAATGTGAGTGCAAGTTCAAATGATTTTAACAACATAAGTTTGTTGTTAAAATATGGATCCCTATTCAATAGAGGCAAGCTTTATTTATAGAATAGGTAAAAAGAGATCAATGGATGAGATCAAAAAGATCAATCAAAAGTCAAGGATGAAAGAAGGAAGAGGCATGGATCATGGATTCTCATCAGTGGATGAGAATGGAAGATGAGATTTAATCAAGGGTTCACATTCCCTCAAACAAACACACCATCAACTTGTTCAAGAGGTCACAAGTTAGCTTGCACAAGAAGTTTTGAGTTAACTTGCACATGAAGCTTTGTAAGTTTGTTGAGAAAAAGGAGTATTCCCCTTTTTCAAATGAGCGAGGAAAGAGAATATTCTTTGGAATATTCTCATGGGTGAGGGAAAATGATAATTTAGTTAATTAAAACTAAATTAAATTATGCAAAAGGGGAAGAAATATTCTATGGGAATATTCCTTTTGGAGGAATGTGCAAAGGAGGAATATTCCCTTGCAAGTGGGGGGAACTAGATTTAATTAGTAATTGATAATTAAACAATGTTAATTATGCAATTAGGGGATTTAGAAGAATTTAAATGATATTAAATAAATGATTTTAATGAAAAGGGGAAAAGTGATGTCATTTAATTAAATAACTCAGGGTTATTTAATTAAATAAGAAGATTTAGGGATTTAAATTAAATAGTTTTATTTATTTAATTTAATGAGATGAAATGTTACCATGAAAAGGGGTGAATTAACCCGATTAAATTAATAAGGTTAATAGATGAAAGTGAGGCAATTAATTAAATAGCTAGGCTAATTTAATCAATTAAGCAAAAAGAGGATGGGTTTTAGGATGAAATGATGTTAGTTAGCCAATGTGATCCATTGAGACATTTTTAAGTGTCTACAAGATCTAACAAGAATTAATTATGAAATATATCTTTTTCGCACCAACACCCTCTTAAGTGCAACTTAGATTGGAACTCAAAAAAAAAAGTGGAACTTAGATTGGACTATGATAAAATTTAAATATGCACTAATGATGAATTATGGATGCATGGATGGGTTCTTGATACAAGGCATGATGAGGTACCCATGTGCAAATGAGTAAATCTCTCACAACTAAAGAAATGGAGAAAACCTCATCGAAAATAAATATTCTCCAAAATAGATAAAAAAATTAAGCTAACATGTACATGTGATGGAAGAAAGGACTCAAAATGATCTCCCAAGTACTACTTATTTTACAAATATACAATAAATATCCCCCTATAGGAGAGAAAAGATGATACATGTGTTTGAAATCTAAAATAGATTGATAATGCAAGGAACTTTATAAGAGAAATTCTAAGCTACATAAACTAGAAAAACATAAATAATGCAAATCAATGACTCTGAGAGCTATGAAATGTACGTTCATGAAAAAAATTAATTAAGAGCTTCCAAGAGTATGCATGAGTATGTGAATACAAGCTAGGTAGTGATTTTATATAGAACTAGGGAGAAGATGGAGGTGGAAAACACACCAATAGGAAGTGACCACCACTATTAAATAAAGTGATGAAAATAGTAAATGCTCCACCCTTTTAGGATGGATAAACCTCATCACCTTATCTCCTAGTTATTAAATAACAAACTCAATTTATTATCCTAAAAAATATTAATAAATGTGTAGGAAAAATCTATGACTAAGGTTAAATAAATTCACCCACTAGGAAAATAAAAACCTACACCAACACTCCCCTTAAGCATTTCTTAGGTGGGTGAAAAGATGATGATAATTCCCAGTAAATTAATATGGGTGAATTTTATGCCATAATTTGTCTCCTCAGCCTCTTAAACACAATGACAAGGTTTGTTTGGGTTGAGAAGTGCTCCAGTAAAAATTTGTTCACCAAATTTGAGCTTCAAACCCCAACTTGCAACTATGTCACATGCTCTCCAAATTGAATGAAACAAGAGATAATTTTAATTTTCTCAAGCCTCTTGGACATGTTGGAACAACCAAAATACCACCAGTATAACTAGAATGACTACAATCACCCATATATTACAAACACATATACAAATAAAGAGGTTATCATATCTTCATAAATCCTTTCATATTCTCTAGATCATTCAAAATGAAAGAGAATAGCATATGATATTTTACAATATATTACATAAAAATATCAAACTATCAATTAGAAATCTGCAAAATTAGAATTCTCAAAACAAAGCTATGATACCATGTTAGAAATATAAAATAGATTTATTACTCTCCGCTCCTGGGTTTACCCGGTTGGGACTGGCTTGCCGGCTGTTGGGTCCCCCCGCAGGGGACTAGTCTCGCCCCCGCTCGCCCTTGGTACCCAAGATACGGGCTGCTGGGTCGCTGGGCGGGGTCGCGGGGATACCCCTGTCGTTAACAAAAAAATAAAAATAGATTTATTACTCAAGAAACTTTATAAAAGAATTTTTACGCTACATAAATTGAAAAAACATAAACAATGCATACCAATGACTTTGAGAGATATGTAATGTCAGAATGATAGAAATACATTAAGACGTTCCAAGATGGAGAATAGATATACAAGAGTATGCAAATACTATTGGGAATATCACATCATTCTTGTAGGTTATTTTTTATTTGGTTGTGATTTGTTTGTTTGTGTGTATTATGAGTTGTTAAAACAACTCATATATTTAGAGGAGTTGATATATGAGGTAGAAAAAACTTACTATAATATAGGATATGCAACTCTTATAAATATGTAAAATTTAATGAATGAAATAAGAAAAAAGAAGTATATTATTTTGTGCATTAAATTTTATATAGCTTTTATAAACACTACCCATTTTTTTTCATGGTATTAGAGAAACAAATTTCTATGGATTCACTCCATCATAAAAGTGTTGCTTGATATTGATGCAAATGTAAATTCTATGGATTTCAATAGCTAGACAACCCTTCATGTTGTTGCTTTCAAGGGTTCCAAAGGATTTTGTCTCTCTACTCCTTAGTAGAGGTGCCAACATCAGTAAAAAAGACATGGGTTTGATACTTCAAACTAGGACTTGAAGTAGGAAGCTTGAATAAAAACATAAAGGTGTTGAATACATAAGGCTTAAAACATGTAAGGTAATCATTTTGTTTCTTCCCAAGGCTTGTAATGGAGTGAATTAATTATTTCCACATCATGCCACTAGTTGGTTTTTCTTGCTCCATGTGTTGTTTTTTGAAATACTCAATGGGATCATGATGCAATCAGAGATATAGTGAGGACCTAAAGGTTGTAGAAATTCCTTTTTTGTAGATATGAAATGTGAGTTTACATGGAACACTTGTAGTATTCCTTATATTAGATGATACTTGTGACTTCGAAATAAGATTTGGGGGTAAAAATGGAGAGTTATATAAAGTTCATAAAACTATCAATAGCATAGAGTCTCTCAGTTGTATAAATTTTTTATGGACACAATATTTTGAAATGTTTAGAGATGAAAACTTGTATGGTAGAACCCCAATATGATACAACATTGAATGAGTCGATCCTCGGGGAGTTCTCAAGGTAAGTAAATTTGGATATGGAATTAGATAAAAATTGGCATAATTGAGATTGAATAATATTATAAGATTGATTTTTATTGACCATAGTATTTGGTTGAAGATATAAAGGTTGAGTCTGGGTGAAAAAAATAAAGATCCATTTAATTATATACTTCTTGACATCAATAATAGGCTTGAAATAGTCAAAGTGGTGATGAATCCCATGGTTAAGAATTCTTGGAACCATCCAAAGCTTTGGCAATAATTCATGTATGGTGTCTTAAGATGTTTTTTATTTTATCAAGTGATCAATCTAACTGATCTATAGTCCTTTCAAACTACTCTTGAGATTTTCCCTCAATAGGAACATGCTAGCTAAATCTAGTCTACTTCAATAGATCATGTGGCTTCCCATATTGGTAAATTAAGTGGCCTAGTTGTTTTTCTTAAAGAAACAACATATCATGTTATTCACTAGTATTTTCATACTCCTCTTGAGATAGATGAGAAGAATGGATCATCACAAGAAGAGGTTTTGTTAGTGATGAAACTAAACTTCATTTATCTTAATAATTTCATTTTATTTAGTTTAGTTTTTAAATTCAAGTTGTATCATTTTGTTTAGAATAGAGTCCATTATTTATTTTTAATGAATGTGTCATTAATATTTTTGTCATCAAAATTATATATTTTAAAATTCAAAATGTCAATAATAATAATAATTTCCTCAATTGTAAATGGGTGTATTATCACTTGTACGTGACATCCATTTTGAGTGGGGGCATTATGTAACTGAGTTTCAAAGTCAAATTCGATAAGTAGAAAATCCACTAGAGGATGGAGGCATAGGAGATTGGAAGACATTCATCAACCACTCATTAGTCACTAGGGACAAGGTTGTCAAATTGTTTCAATGAAAAAAAATACTTATGCCAAAATGACTAAAGACAAGATTTATTTCTAGGTGGCAATGGTAACCATCTCATTTTTTTTGAGATCAAGATGGAAGTGACCTATAATGATGGTTGCATACATGACAATGAGGACTTGGTTATCAAGTTTAAATTTTCAATTAGATATGTATTTCCCTGATCACATTTCTTGAATAATAGTGATTAAAAGTGTTTGTCCCCAAACACAATTTTTTTGTTGAGTGATTGGATATGTTTGTCTTCAATCATGAAAGTTGGTTAGTATGATTGGATGTATATGTCCCCAATCATATTTTTTGTGAGCACATTTGTGTGTCCATGCTCATAACTTTGATGTTGGATAAATGTGTTTGTCCCTATCCAAACTTTTTGTATGACCTTGGATAGATGTGGAATTCCTTATTATTTAGTCCATGGATAGATGTGTTTGTTCCTATCATTGAAAGTTTTTCAAAAGAATAGTGAAGCAAGATCAACTATTACTTTTCATTAGTATAATTTTATGTCCCTACTCTTATCTTATGTTTTTTATGAACTAATGAATAGGTTCATCAAGTTTTGTTGGTCCAATTATCCCCATTTAGAGAATGATGTAACATGCAGAGTGTTGGGAATATCACATAATTCTTGTAGGTTAATTTTTATTTGGTTGTGATTTGTTTGCTTTTCTGTATTATGAGTTGATAGAACACCTCATATATTTAGAGTTGTTATCTGAGGAAGAACAATTGTCCTATAATATAGGATATGTTGTTAAACATGTGCAGGACAACTAAGAGGGGGGGTTTAAATTAGTTGTCACACAAATTCAAACTTAAAACTTTATTTCTTATCAATTCTTCAACCACACTATTCTGTTATTAAATATGAGCATGAAACATGAATAACAGAAAGTAAATCAACACAATGAACACCATATTTTACGTGGAAAACCCAATAAGGGAAAAACCATAGTGAGGGTTAACTCACAATATAAATGATTATAAATTGAATACAAAGGCTCACTTCCCAAAAGGCGACTTACTATCCAAATAAAAAGGCTCACTACCTACAAAGAAACCACTGTCTAGTAGGGAGGCTCACTGCCTACAGATACAAAACAGAACAAAAGATCCACCACTACAATTAAAGCATATTCACAAGATCACAGAAACCTTCAGCTTACTGCCTTCAACATAATGAAACATTGCTATCACAACTTGCTCACACACACTTCTACTCTTATGATTTGTGGCACTCTTTCATCACTTTGCATCACACTGTCATACAATTCTTCATTGTTCGACTTGCTTTTATACTATTCTCAACCTTAGAAGCTATCTCCAAGGTTAGACACAATACATCGTTTCATAAATTAAAATTACGTCAGAAACTCTAAATTCCCATGGTGGAAAGGAATAAGAGTGGACCAATAAAACATTTAACCAAGATCATAAATAATATTCTTGAATCTTCTACTCGCTTCCTTAATTAAATTTTATTCCTTGAATGAAGTGTAAACACTAGGTCAAACAAACCTAATGAAAAAACAAGTTAAAAATGATGCACACACTTCCCAGTATGAAGATGACACATGAACACCTCAACACGCTTCATTATTCATGAAAATTCATCTATATTTCTTCAGATACGTCCACAACAAAACAATAAACTTCAATCACTGAATACCTTTCACCAGATCATCCAAACTATGCAAACCTATACTGGAATATAGAAACATGAATTCTAGATTACCAGGCTTCAACCTTCTTCACTAGAGCATAGAAAATACCTTCACAAGACATATCCCAGATCTGCAAGGTCTAAAACAAAAACAACAGAGAACTGTGGAGAAAAAACATTTCTCCCATTCCATAGAACACTAACTTTTCCAGTAGAACACACATACCGGTAGACACAACTTTTACGCACGATCTCAATAGAAACTGAAACTCAGATTATATCATTATCAGATCATTACAATGAAAGCTTCAGAACCACATAGGCATAGGATCAACATAGGAGAAATGTGGAGGAAATACCAGAGCACAATCTGAATACATTCCTTCTTCTGACTTCTCTTCTATATTAATTTTCTCAAAAGAACTTGGAAACTTATTACCTTGACAAATCTAAAACACCATAAAGATATCTCCATGTATTCACAACATCTCAAGAACATCTCAACCATACATGTACAATTTGCAATATACTAAACTATGTTGACATCAATGACAAAATTAATGATAACACCACCAAACTGGCTCACACTTGCAACAATCTTCCCCTTTTTCATTGATGGCAACACATGATGTGAAAAAAAAAAATCTGCACAACACCCCAGGAGAACACCTTGACTTCTTCTGCAACTATTTTTCACATGACTTTCTATCCCCCTTTAACATCAATGGCAAAGAAAAACTGCTCTGATTTCTCCCACTTAGGAGTACACTCATACTACAACAATGAAAACATTTTCTACTCCCCCTATAGAGTAGACCCATCTATCTGTCTAGGTAAATGAAGAATTTGTGAATTCATTGGACTGATGCACCTTTATGTGCACCTAGTTAGGAGGGCTAATGAACACCAACCTCTCCCTAAGATGCTCAAAAGTATCCTTCGGAAGTGCCTTAGTAAATATGTCTGGAATTTGTTCCTTTGTTGTCACATACTCCAGTCTAACCTCATTCTCCAACACTTTCTCTCTCAGAAAATGATACTTGATAGATATGTGCTTCATTCTTGAATGCATAATCAGGTTCTTCAAAATGTTTATTACACTTGTATTATCATAGAAAATAGAAATAGGCTCATCACATACTACTCCAATGTCCTTTAGAGTTTGCTTCATCCACAAAACTTGTGTACAACAGGATGTTGCAGCAATATATTCTTCCTCTGCACTGGATAAAGATATTGAGTCTTTCTTTTTACTTGACCATGAAACTAATCTACTGATAAGAAAGAAAGCACCACCACTGGTACTCTTCTAGTCATCTACACATCTGGCCCAATCAACATTTGTATAGGCACTCAAGGTGAAATCATTACTCTTAGGGTACCATAGTCCATAATCTAACGTTCCTTTTACATATCTAAATATCCTTTTTACAACTATAAGATGTGCTTCTCTAGGATTTGCTTGAAATCTAGCAACTAAACATAGTACATGCATAATATTTGGTCTAGTAGTAGTAAGATACAACAGTCCACCAATCATGGATTTGTATTTGCTTTGATCAGTCTTAATAGATTCATCATCTTTGCTTACACTAATACATTTGATTGCAAAATCTGACGAAACTGTCCAACAAAATATGTAAAATTTGATGTTCGTTGGATGCTTGTAAAATTTGATGTGTAATTTCCAATTTTTTGAAAGTTTATCCCCAACATTCATCAAAATTTCGATGAACCTGAGGTTTGTCAAAATGTCAGTTATCATTTTCGTCAAATTTTTGACAAACATGAAAAATTAAAAAAAAATCAAATTGTGGCCGACATAAAGAAAAGTGAGTTCATGCCTGATTTATTGCGACAATGTTTTTCTCTACTTGAGACAGTTTGTGGAGAACTAAGGACGATTTTCTTGGGAAAAATCAGAAAAAATTCAAGAAGATATCACTAGGTTGAGGGTAGTCATTGTCTTTTTGCAGAATTCAGTTGTGAAGTTAGATTTGTAGTTCCACATTTGAAAATAATATTTTAAAGCAACATCTCATTAGATTTCATTTTTAGAGGTTAAGGGTTTTGAGAATTTTATGTCCAAATTTTGTTGTGTGGAATCACCATAAGATCACAACTGAGGAATAGATTCTTGTGATTGTAATTATGTGATCCATAACTCAATTGGTCATGTGGCACAATTGTGCTATAACAAATATAGGATGTATTCATGTGTGACCCAAGTTTAATGTGGCTATGTTGTGATAGAAATGGAGGCACTCATATAATGTAGTTAATTCAGGTTGTATAATGTAGGTGTCAATCATTATTGGGTGCATTCAGGTTGTCTCAAGTTTAACAGGTTAGGATGTAATTATAGCATGATCGAAGAGTGATTACCTCTTGCTGCAATAAAGAGCCTATAACTCTGGTTGATATGCAGAGTGGTTGTGTTATATCAACTATGTAGTGCATTCAAGCACAACCCATGTTTAATGGGCTATTCTAGAGAGTGATCAAGATTTTATAAACATTACAAATGTTACTTGACATATATTTGCATAATCTCAAATTCCTTCAGAGGATTTTAAAGTATCAATGTATCCTATATAGGGTTTAGAATGATTTGTTTTAATTAAAAAAATAAATAAATGATGTATTTCCCTATAATTAGATAATGTGGAGATCTCCTAAATCCGCCCCAGCACACTATCCTCTTTGGCAATGTATTCATTACTCCAGCTACTAGGGTTTTGCATGTGACATCTTTAATATCTTCATGACCGTGGCTTTTAAATAGATCTCAGTCTTTTCTTTAATCTTTTTCATGGTAACCCTTGAGTTCCATAATCCACCTTCAATATCTTCTAAGAACGTTGTCTTAAGCTAGACTACATAGTATGCATATAAAGCAAGTCCTTCATACCTTCCATTGTTCCAAACCACCACTCACTACCATGCTTAAAATTTTTCCTCCATAAGCACAATAGCATGTTTTAAAATCATGGTTGCCAATGATTGACCATTAAGGTCACCACTTTCATCATGAAGATACAATGAGATTTTTGTCTTCAAACTCAAGGCATTATCAAAGATAACATTGTGAATTGTTTGTTGTGTATGATTCAATTTTCTTGCACATTTATTGCTTTGCTAACTTCCTTTAAGACTGGGTATTGCACCCTCAGCTGCAATCTCAAACAACTCACTCACTATCACTTGAAGATTCCTTTCATGAGCATCCTTCTATAAAATCAAACTATGCCCTATAGACTGCCTACTTACTACAGGGGACTCATTGTTTCATGGTATTGTAGTTCTTAATATCCTTCAACCTTATTGACACTACTTCACAGTCCACAAGGTATTATTCACTATTCTCCCATCTTTGGTGAGTCTCAAAACATTGCTCAAACATGCAATCCACTACCTCCATTATACAATATTAATGGCTAAGAAGAAACATTGAACCTATGATTACCACTATTACTTCATTTGGACAGTCACTCCCTAATTGCATTTTCCTTGTCTAGCATTACCAAAAGTATTTGAAAAACCCTTAAGGTCAGTAAGGGGGTAAGGAAAATCACTATTAAAATCTCCACTTTACTATGCAAGGTTTGAACTTTATTATCTTGTCACTGCTCAGCCTATTTTTGACTATCACATCTCAAGTGACTGTCATTCTTCTTACCATAGATAGCATTTACAAATGTCACTAAGCTACATAGTGTGCTTGTTATTGATTACAATCTTTAGATTGCAAGATTTTTTTATTACCTACAATGTCTCAATCTTTCTGGTATTGCAACCTCACTAATCTGCTATAGTTATTGTTTATGTTTCTATGGAGGCCTAGGGTTTGCACCCTAATCATGCTCTTACCAATGCTTCTGTTGTTTTTTATTAGGGCTCTCTCAATGTTGAGGGCCGTAGGGATAAGCTCCCCACACACTTACATCTTTAACTAAAAAGATAAATCTGTATTGACATTAACAATGATGATTCCAACTTGTTGCTCCTTAGGAATGGGTCACTTGCTCTTACTAGCTCACTACCTCCATTGTTGTAGGAATTTTGTGATCAAGATCAATATTCTAATTTTAGGAGTCTTAATGGTTGGAAATCATAGTAAAATCAGAATTTAATAAGTTTTGGAATTAGCATTTTAAAGTGTTTTTTGGGGTCATTAACTTTAGACTATCTTCTCTTTTGCAAGGGTGGTTGCATGCCAAATTTTTTTGGTGTAAAATATCAGAATTATTAGATTATGTTACCTGTCTATGAATAAAAATTATTAGAGTGTGAGTTTGATATA
>VDFB02000003.1:619528598-619546626 GCA_007258455.2 Sequoia sempervirens | reverse complement strand
GGGTATGAATATCAAAGATGAGGATTAATGATCCTATGGAAGAGATGATCGTACACCAGAAAACCACAGGTTGAAGATGATGGTATGAATACATTGATCCATACCACATTTAGAGGTAGAGCTGATCATGATGATCAAGATGACTTTGATGATATTAAGTGATTTACTTGACAAGGCATACGAGCCCCTTTATGAAGGCTCTAAAATAACTCTTCTCTCTGATGTATTGTTGTTGTTGAACTTGAAGGTTATGAATGGTATATCAAACATAGCAATCTCACGGATGTTAAGGTATGTCATATATGTCATCTTTTTCCATCTATTTTAATTGTTGTTAGTTCATCACTAGTAAATAAAGGATGAAATATGTACCATTAATATTCTTTATATTAACAAATTATTTTTTGTTGTAGATTGATTGGTGAATTTTTGTTACCACCATCAAATATTTTACCTCACTCATACCGAGATTTATTTGGCATTATGAAAGATATTGGAATGGAGTATCAAGCAATAGATACATGTCCCAATGATCATATTATATATCATAAACAACATGAATTTGCAACAGAATTCCTAGAATGTCATATCAGTAGATATCAAATAGATCAACTAACAAAAAGGTGCCTCACAAGGTTCTTTGTTATACTCCCATTATTCCACGTATGCAACGATTATTTAGGTGTGAAAGCTTAGCAATTGATGGATTACCATGCACGCGAGAATGAAGTGGAGATGACATTCTTCAAATGCCTATGAGATGGTTACGCATTTAGGGACATGGAGGAAAATGGCCACACTTTAAACAAGAACCCTCGTAATCTTGGGCTTTCATTTAGAGGCGGACGGTGTCGAAATCCCATTTGGAGCTGAGATCCTATTTTCGAGTGTAGCCTGTACATGTTATCAACAATAATATTCCTCCATGGATGTCAATGAAGAGGGAGCACATAATGTTGTCAATGATTATTCCAGGTATTTGTTTACATCAATTTTCTTTAACGTAGTAGCATCTCATTTGTCTTATTTGTTGCATAATGAGTTATATTTTTTTCATTCAATAGTCATGTACATTAATATATATATTATAGTAAAATGGTTATAATAATTATGTAATGTTTATGTTCATTCAACTAGGTAAGTACCAAGTTAAAGATATGAATGTATATATTGAGCCTCTTATCGACGAGTTACTAAAAGTTATGGAATGGCGTCACTATGTATGACATCTCGACTAATAGGACAAAGACAATTTCAATTCCATGCAATGCTTGTATGGACAATTCATGATGCCCCAGGGCTAACACATTTTTGTGGTATGTTATAACGTTCGACTACACTTTAACAATATTTAATTTGATGAAGTATATATCATGAATTTTGTTAAAATAGTCTATTCATTATATATAATTATAAAAATTGACATATTTAATCCAATTATATATAATCTTGCAGGTCTTCAAACAAAGGGAAAATTTGCATGTCCAATTTGTGGTCCAAAGATGAAATCTCGTCGTTCTACAAGTTTAGGAAAGCAGGTGTTTGATGAGTATAGGCACTTCCTCCATATAAATCATAAGTATCGAACTACTAAAAAAATATTTTCAATGGGAAAGAGGAGATTACATCAAAACCACGGAGAATGTCACCTCACCTATGGAAGTTGAAATATAATAGAATTAATCATCAAGGTTATACATCGGATCAAATTGTTTATCTATCATATATGATATGTTTTGAATTTATATTTTTATATTGTGTTGTGTTTACTCATGTTGTGATTGACAATGATTGTCGCTTTGTTAATTTGTTTAACTTATATGCTTCATGAATGTCATCAAGGCATTAATGGGGCTTCCACAGGGACTAAAAAGTTATCCCAGACAATTTAGTAGGTTGCCCTACTATGAGAAGCTACAAATTGTGCATTTGTTTGATACAATGCATATCAAAAAGAATATAATAGAAATGTTATGGAAAATATTGGATGGAAGGCATGACAAAGAAAAAATTGTTAAAAATTGTAGTGACATTCAGGAAGCCAATCATGCAATGAAAAATGTCATTCAATTAAATAGTGATGGAGACCAAATGTTTACATGCTTTAAATTTGATCTTGCATGACTTTGTTAGTGTGACTTTCTACCATGACTCAGTCATAGTTACACCTACAGGAGGACATGTAGAGCAAGCTCCAAATATTGTGGTAATTTTTTTCTTATTATCTTTAAATTCAATTAAAAATTGTATATTCTGAATAACTTTAATTAAATTTAAAATTGAATATATATATATATATATAATATGAGCTCATACATGTTTTAAATTATTTTTCTTTTATAGCATGAGAAACATCTTATAGTTGAGCATGAAAAAATAGGTCTTGGAGTAGAGGGTGCACAACCTCAGATTACGATACAATTTAAATATGATAAATTATAATTAAATTGAATTAAATCATTTTTAATTGTAGCCTTACATCTAATTTCAACTTTCTTTGTCTTGTTTATGTAGATTGATTCAAAGAATTTATAGGTTGGTCTAGGTGCACCAGAGCATCGAGACCTAGATATGATGGCAATTTAATTTTATGATGAATTATAAATTAAATTGTCATTAAATCATTTTTCACCATCTTACATCTGATTTCATCTTTCTCTTGTACAAAGTGTTTCAGGTCATCTGCGTAGTCCACATGGTGTGAAGAGGTCTCTTGATTATAGAGACGATACATGACCTAAACATGATTTTATGGGTTATATTTGATTATTTCATGGACTACATATTTGGTTTCTCATGTACTCTATTGGACTTTATATTTCATGAGTCAAGTACTTTGTTGGACTTTAGTTCATGGGTTGTACTTTGATGGACTTTATTTCATGGACTTAATATATTGGTTTCATGCACTTAATATATTGCAAATAATTGACTTTATTATTGTTCAATTTTAATTTACACATGTACATTTATGCATTTTATGTTCATAGTCAAGACATTAGTATAGGACATTAATGTGAAATGAAATATAAGTATGAAATTAAAGTTGAAATTAATAGGACATTTTAATATTTGTACTTTACAAATTTAGTGATCCCATACATGATATACATGATATGCACATTCAATAATTAGCGATAATTAATCAATAAACTTATTCAATTCACGTCAATCAATAATTAGTCAATAAATCATAATCTACAAACAAAAGCAATCTGTTTATATACCAGAAACGATGAAATTTTAAGAAATAAACAATACCATACAAGATTAGAGAACAAAATAATTAATAAATTCTATAAACTAAACGTAAATACCAATCAAAATGAAACAAGTTTTGTCAAAAAATTTGTTTTATAAGTATACACCATATTTCCTAGTTCTTTTACAACATTAAATTAAAGAACTTAATTATCCAAAAATAGGCTAAAGTTTTGAAATTAAATCATTTAGTCCCATATTTACAAATCATGCGAAGTGCTACAGAAAACTTAAGAACATAAAATTCCTCGTGACCTCATGTTCCACAAAAAACACTAATTTATAAGCTATCAAAACAAATAGCAGCATCCAACACTAATTTATAGGTTGTCTTAAGGGGATGTCTTAAGGCGTCCTAATATGATGTCTTAAGGGGATCAAAGAAGAGTATAATTAAGTATAAATATTAAGTGATATAAACAAGTATTATACTTTAGGGTGACTCATCATAGCAAATGATATAATTAAGTATAATATTTAGGATATGTGCTAATACGACATGTCATAAGGGGATGTATTAAGGGGTCTTATTACGTCTTAAGGATATAATTGATTTAACAATAATTTATACATGATATTTAGTGATTATACAATCAAATATAAAGTTTCAAGTAGGAAAACATGCACATTTAACAAGCAAAATATATAGAATATTGATTTTGATACATACAAGTACATAGAGTATAATTGTGTATGTACATATGTATTTGTAATTTATACAAAATATTTATTTGCATAAGTATGTATGTACATATATGTCATCTCAAAACAATGTTTACAAAATTTGGCTATGCCATATCAAGAACATCTCAAAGTCATGCTCAAAATGTAGTAGGTCTTCACGCCACCTGATATCAAAGAGGTACAAGAAATATCAATGAAATCATCAAAACATACATATTTTAATTTATCTAAAACTATCTATATGTACACAACTCAAGTACCTATATTTAAATGTATTCCACACATGTATGTAGGATGAATCCAGACATCCTCTCCTTTTTGTTTCAAATTATGAGATCAATGTGATGATGACTTAAGGATACAAAAAAGGATAATAAATCAATTTTAACTATTAATGTACAAGCAATATCAATATATAATCAAAACATGTATTTAAATATAATTTAACTAATAATTACCTATTTTTACCAAGTATTCCATGTTGTCTAGGTTGAATCTACACAAACTCTCCTTTTTGTGATGATGGCTTAAGGATCTATAAAAGGATAATTTAAATCAATTTCAACTAATAACAAACTTGACCAATATCAAAACATGTATTTCATCTATTTAAAAGGAAAATATAAAACTAAAACTATATTTACCTATATTTACTTATTCCATTGTACCATCTGCATCCTCTCTTTTTTGCAACACATCTATGATTGTATCATGCTCTTCCATAGAAATTGTCCATAGCACTTTATTTGTAGGTCTTCCACGATATCGATCTAGTTTTATATTTGTTGCCACCACCAAATGTGAATAGTGTATAATCTTTTTATGCATTTCATAATCTTCAAATGCAAGTAGACCATTCTTCCTTATCAGGTATTTTCGTAGCCAAGTTCCAAAAACCACCACCGATCCTATTGGAAAACATGAAAACCATCAACAAATAAGTTCTCAAAATTTTCTTAAGGGGATCAAAGACTTGTTCTAAAAATTTTCTTAAGGGGATAAAAAACTTGTTATCAAAATTTGCTTAATTGGATTTCTTAAGGGGATCACCATACCTATTGGATAATTATAGCCATCATCATCTTCTCGAGGTGCTATTAACTTATGTTTAGTCTCCACACAATGAGCCAATCAATATTTTGTTTCCTCTTCATTTCCCTCAGGTGCAACAACATACACATGTCTTGCAAACAAAATTTGATTTAATAACTTGCGCGTATCCATATAAATAATTTGGTATTACAAAATAACTTAATAAAGTGAAAAAAATTTAAATAAATTGAATTATATTACCTTCTTGTACAAGGTATGAAACATGGTCATAGTCTTCAAATGCAAACACTTGATCATTGTCTTCAATAGTTCTTTCATATTAAACATGTGCTTGTGCAGGTGTCAACGATCTTTGCTCCCACTGTTCAACCCATTTTGTATTTTCCCAATCTCTTGAGATACAAAACTAGCAAAAATATGCAAGCTCCCTTGTCCAGATAGTCCATGTGCTTGTTGTCGAATTCTTAAATGAATTCCATTTAGTAGATCCACTAATTGTCTCACAATCAACTCTAGGTAGAATGTTCTCTTCTTCAACCAATCAAAAGAATTGATGAATTGTAGAGTACTCACTCAAAATAGGTGTAGATAATATTGTATTGCACCAATCCACAATCCCACGTGCATCTTTAAATTTTACTACATCCTTGAATTTCAATTGTTCTCTAGCAAGAATTCTTTTGATACATGCACCAACTCCATCATGTTCTCCTTTACCATGCCCAGCTTCAAAAAAACTCAATATATGTTGGACATTAATTTCCTTGTGAACCCTACTTAACCAATAGAACGTTCAAGCATTCTTGAACTGCCCCGTACAATTATCTGACCATATGAGGTGTTCTGTCATCTGGATTCCTCTTTCTCTTAAATTTCTATAAAATATATTGAAAAAATATTGAACAAACTCTAATGAGTGTAATTGGTTGTCACTCAAATAAAAATGATACTCCCTCAATAATTTTCTATTTTCCTCTATGCTATCATCTGCATGTCTATAAACAATATGGACAAACATAGCTACTTGCACTAAATTATAATACTATGATTGAATTTCCTCTTGCAGAGCTAGAGTATAATTTTTCGCAAAATCAACCACTGAAAGATAGTACCAATTGGAAATGTGTTTCTACATGCACAAAATTGGCCATCAAGCCATCGAGCATATTGAGAGTGCATCACATATTTTGGTACAATCTTATTCTTAAATTCTAATATGAATGCATGTACTCTAATTTTTTTTGTAACTAAATCACAATGCTTTCCAATTTTTCCATCTTTTAGAGAATAGTTAACATTCTTAAATATTTTAACATCAATTAATTGTTTTCCAAAATCATTATTAACACTTTCATGCATGGAAACTCTTAAGAATGAAATATTTCCACAACTAGTGCATTGTCCAGAAATACAAGAACTTAAATAAAATAAATTTTGATTAGATATTTCACAAAATAAACTTGATATAATCTCTCTTATTGTTTCAGGTGGTATATTAATACCACATTCCTACATAGTCATGTTATTATGCAAAGTACAACGTATATATAAAAAAATATCATAAAAATAACAAAATTAAACATGTGTTTTACAACAACAAGATATTTGTTGCTTATTAATTTTTACATACCATGGTTTACATTTTTCAAAAGACCTTTGACTTATTTTAATATTACTAGGTAACACTAAATCACCACTAAATTTTCTATAAAATTTAGTGTGTTGTATCTAATAGGTGTCAATAGGCTCGTGAAATTTGGATCCCACCCTTAATTTTAAAACATTTCTAGGATTAGATGATACCCTAGTATTATCATGCCAATATTTTTCAGTCAAAGATTTAATTTCAACATTCAATTTCATATCAGACCTCGGGAGTTGACCACTAAAACTCCAACATTGGTTGGTAGGATCATTTCCTATACTTTCTCTTCTTTTTGCTGCTCTTAGCAATGTTTTAGGATGTATTTTTAAAACTTCACTAATATTGCTTACCATTCTTTTATTCAAAGTTGTTTTATTAACTATAGCAATTGTTATAGCTCTTCTTGCTGCATTCTTATCTTTAGATCTACTATTTTTTCCAATAGACTGAATGGCACTAGAAATAGTAGACATAGCATCTTTTACTGATTGATATTTTCTTCTTTGTTTAACAAAAATGCCCAAGTTTTTCATTATTTTTCTCATTTTTCGCATTCTCATTAATTGCATCATTAGTTGAAATTGAACTGAATTTTTTTTATGGTAAAAAAATTGATTGTATAATCTATTAGCATGTGTTCTTATTTGTCTCCAAGAAATCTTACCAGGAAGATTATCCAAAACATCACTTTCAATTTTTTTAAAAATATATTCAAAACTATTTTCATTTTCATCTTCATTTTCATTTTCATTTTCATTTTCATTTTCATTTTCATTTTCATTTTCATTCTCATCTTCATTTCATTTTCATTTTCATCTTCATCTTCATCTTCATCTTCATCTTCATCTTCATCTTCATTTTCATTTTCATTTTCATTTTCAATTAAAGGATTTTCATTTTCATTTTAAAAAACAAAATGGTTTTCATTTTCATTTTCATTAAAAGGATTTTCATTTTCATTTTCAACCACAAAATGGTTTTCATTTTCATTTTCAACAACGGTTTGACTAAAATCTTGAACTCTACGAATATTATGAATGTCAACATTGTGATATCTAGCCTCTTCTAAATCTCTAATAAACACCATTTCCATGAGGCTCAAAGGTGGATTTGAAGACATACCTGGAATTCTGCCTATTGAAACATTCTCCATAACATTGGAAGGGATATTTGAAGACATACCGAGAGTACTTTGTATATTCGTATTAGTTTCCACATTCACCTCTTGCAAGTTTGCATCGTCTACATCCATGGTCTCCTCAATGTTTTAATCTTCAATAGTTGTGGAATTGGATGCTTCACCATCATTCATTGACCAAATTCTCATTCTTCTTTCTCTTTTTCTTTGTTTCTCCTTCTCTCTCTTTGCTTGAATTTCTTCAGGGGTCAATACCTTCCTATCTTTCCTCTTATTCCGACATTGCGATCCCACGATTGAATTTTTTTGAAGTATACACAAATGAATGTCAAAAACTTGAGAGTATTCCTTGTTTGTTCCTCCTTCAAACAAGTAGCAATTGTTCACAAAATTCCTCTTCCTCCTTCAAACAAGTAGCAATTGAACAAATTTCCTCTTCCTCTTTCAAACAAGTAGCAATTGAACAAAAATCCTCTTCCTCCTTCAAACAAGTAGCAATTTAACAAAATTCCTCTTCCTCCTTCAAACAAGTAGCAATTGCACAAAATTTCTCTTCCTCCTTCAAACAAGTAGCTCAATCAAACAAAATTTCTCACCCTCCTTTGAAAAAAAATAGGAATTCAACAAAAATTATCTTCCTCCTTCAAACAAATAGCAAATAAATAAAATTCCTAGATTCCTCCTTTGAAAACAAATAGCAAATGCACAAAATTTCTCTTCCTCATTCAAACAAGTAGCTCAATTAAAAAAAAAATCTCATCCTCCTTTGAAAACAAATAGGAATTCAACAAAATTTCTCTTACTCCTTCAAACAAATAGCAAATAAATAAAATTCATCTTCCTCCTTTGAAAACAAATAGCAATTCAACAAAATTTATCTTCCTCCTTCAAACAAGTAGCAATTAAATAAAATTCCTCTTCCTCCTTTGAAAAAAAGTAGCAATTCTACAAAATTCCTTTGTCACAATGTCCCAATGATGCCTCCTTTCAAAATTGAAAAAGTTCCCAACTTGAAGAGCTTCAACAAGACAAAAGGTGATAGAAAATAGGGAATATGCTACAGTTGACCATACATAATAATTCTCAGACCCGAGATGCCCCTTTTTGACATTAAAATTAAAAATAATGGTAAAAAATAACTCAGGATCCGGTTTAAGAAATGGGATTCCAAGTTAAACAAATTGGACTAAACAGGATCCTATTCCATTTTTGATGAGTAAATTGCAAATGGGATCATGTTTACTAAATAGGATCCCCTTTTTTAAAATTTGAAATGTAGGCCGGGTTTTTTCTTTGTTGAAAGGTTTTGGAAAAGGTTTGGGGATCCAAACCTAGGCCCTGGACCTGGTTTGACTTGCAAGTTGAAGGTCCTAGCAATGCCACAAAAAAATATTTACTTTGGGCATACGTTTGAAGGCCTTTTTTGCAGAGTTTTTTGACAAAATTAAAACCCATTATAGATTAGACAATGTAGATTCCAAATATGTAATTTTTTTACAATTGGATTAATTTTTTAATTTTTAATTTAATTTTTGATTAAACAGGCCCGTAAACTTGAATTATCAAAATATTTTAGTATTTTAATAATATTTTATCAACATAAAGTTTTCACGAAAGGATTGCATGAAAGCATACTTCAAACCATTCTTTTCAATTTTAAAAAAAAAATCATAAGTATAGGTCATCTTATGCGTGACGTACACAATGATTTTTTAAAACACCAAATATGGCCAATAAAAAATTAACAAAAAAATATTCAATAAAAAATTACCAAAAAATATGGAAAGTGTGCTTCAGTGAGTTATAAATCTTTTCTCAAAAGGATTTAGAAAAATTATGATTATTTAGGTCAAAATATGGATGACGTACACGTGTATGGTGTGGTTAAAAAAAATGACTTTTAAATAGTGTTTTTTAGAAATGCCTATTGAAAATAAATTTGTATCATCTGGGTATTGAAATAAATTACATATTTGGAAACTAGACTCTGAGTAATACATTTTATGATTAGTTACCTTTTCCAAGATTCCATCTCTAAGTGCTTCAAATTTTAAGGTCAAATATGTCGAATTCTAAAAATCAGGGAAAACACTTCCACTAAATGCCCAAAAAGTGGACTCAACTTCTTGCTAGCACCCATGAATGCGACATGGTGTTGGGAGGAGATTACAAAGAAAATGAGATAAATCCTAAGGTCTGTGTTTGTTTAGGATGTTTTTTGACATAACAACCTTATTCATCAAGATTGTTGGAGTCAAGGATGCCAACAAATTTGAACCCTGGATGTTTGGGCTTATAGCGATAATAATGGAAGGCCCTGTGCAAATTCACTGGGAGAGTTTCATTAGTAATAAGCTACGTGAAAAGTTAATGACGGTCTTAGACACCCAATGGTTTTCTATGTCTTCTTATCTTGTTTATTCTTGTGCCTTGAGGGAAAATATATGAGGATTGAACAAAGCTGGTACCTTGGGTAGAGAACCAGGGAATAATTTGATTTATGCTCATGTTCCCCAAATCACTATCCACCAATATTGAGAGCATTATCAAAGGGTTAATGATGGGTTTATATGAGGCTAGTAAGATTAATGGAAGGCAACAAAGACAAAATATTGTCCCTAGAAGTACAAAGTGTTATCCGATCGGTTGGGGGTTGGTACATTCAATTTCCTACTTTCACCTACATTAGGGTGGAAGGATTCAAAGGATACCCCTTTACGCTACCCAAGTATGCAATGGACAAAATGTTACTAGAAAAATGCAATCTTTTTCATCCCTCTTTGTGCAAGCATGCAAGAAATGTTCCATCAAATTCCCCATTACAATAAGGAATTACAAATGTGTAGCGGTCAAAATTGCTGATATGTGTGAGGAAGATTTGAAGTTTTATAAGTTGGAGTTCTTTGCACTCCGACAAAAGAATTATGATTTGGAGGGAAACCTTGTTAGGCTAATAAGTACTAAGTATGCTCATGTTTATGATTTAGAATATTTTTGGCATAATTGTGATGATGAGCATGAGGTAAGGAAGCAATCATACCAAAGGTTGTCATTACAAGTAGCAAGGATTCTTGGACTCCATGATATCTTGGAATAGTTGCATATAGATAATGAAGAGGTATTGAATGCCAAGCTAAAATGGATGCAAAGCTTAACTAAAATGGATGCTAAATGATAAAATGCTTGTGATGAATGCTCTAAAAACCACTATAGTGCAGTTACTCTAAATGAAAGTGTATCCTTTTCTCATAGAAATGAGGACTATTTATAGGAAAAAATAGTTTAATCAATGGATGAAATCAATAAGAGATGGCATGGATCAAGGATTCCTATCAATGGATGAGAATGCAAGTTGAAAAGGATAAATGATTTTAATCAATGAATCTCATTGATTTGAAGAAACACACTTCCTAAAAATTAGGAAGTCGTTACAATATATTTCCCATTTTGGAGGAGTGGAAATGGAGGAATAATTCCCTTAGAAGTGGGAGGGTGAGAGAAATTAATGCTATTGCTCAAATCAAAAATTAAAAAGTTTTGATTTTTTTGGATGCCCCACTATTACCCTAATGGAAGGAATTATGCTGGTACATTACCCCCTCGAGAGATCGAGCAAAAATTTTAACTTTTAGGTTGATATTACGACAAAGATTTAATATAGGTTCAATTGCAAAAAAAAGATCTAGGGTGTAAAAACAAGCTCAAAAACCTAAAAAATTCCTCAAAAAAGCTGCATAGCTCAAAAAATTGATTATAAGGATAAAAAATCCCATTTTCTCACCCTGATTAGGGCAAAAACCCTCATTTTTAGGCTTAAACAAGAGTGTAAGGGTCATTTTCAAATCATTTGCACACTTTCCTTTAGAGAATTGTTGTTATTTTTGCTTTGACACTTTGATGATATGGCTGATCCAACACTCCCCCAACACCTCGCAAATAGGGTATGAGAGTTCCAATGGACCGCCAATGCAAGACCCCTGGTACACACTTTGAAAATTTTCTCATTATCACATTTTTTCACATTTATTACAAGTCAAAGTTAGTCAAAAAATTGCACCATAGTATTGCAACGCCTTTGATATGGTCAGTGGCATAATTGTGCTATTGCGATGTATTTGCAAGAATGTGAAGCAATGTGCATTTTAGGTTTAGAGTCACAATTATACAATTATGTCACTACTGTGAAATAGCGGTGCAATGCGTATTTTAGGTCCAACAACATAGTTGTAAAATCATGGTTCGATTGGAAAATAGAGTCGCAATGAGAGATTTGGGTTCAATGATACACTTAAATGCTAATGTGTAATTGTGTATAGTAAAGAAATTGTAAAACTGCAATGCAATTGTAGATTACCAGAGTAGTGCAATTGTAAAATTGGCACGCAATTGCTGATTTAGGGTTTTAGACTCCAAATTTTGTCATATTTTAGAAAATTTGATGTTGTTTGCTTAATGCATGTAGGAGGTCATTAGACCACGTATATCTTGGGAGTGCCAACCCAATATTCTTTCTCATATTTTCCATTTTGGGGATGACAAGAGCTTCTTCCTTGGAGCTATTGGGTTAGGATTTGTAGCACACATGCCCGAGATCTAGACTCATCTAGCTATGATGATTACATTGGTGGAGCGTTGGCACAATGAGACTTCTTCATTCCACCTTCCCACTGGAGAGGTGACCATTACCCTAGAGGACATGTGGTGCATTTTGTGATTCTTGATCCATGGGGAGAGGGTTATCTATGATACAAATGTAGGTCAAGATGTGATCTTCGATGTGGTTGGGCTAGTTACTATTTGGGTTGAGAGCCACCATATTGACCTATGAGAGTACAAAGGGCAGGTTCTTGATTTGACCCTGGTTATTGGAGCTCTAATCAATGGAGTACTAGTGCTCGATAGATGAGGTAGGGGATTTAGCTTTAGTTGGGGACTCACCTAGGAAGAGATGGTTTAGTGGATGACTCTTTACACATGGGCCCCCATTATACTTGCCTCTTTATACCATGACATGCATTAGGTCATCTACCTGATGGGTGAAGTTTAGGGGTTGGAGTCACACTTTTGCAAATTTGGGTGTGGGAGCACATCACTATGTTCTGACCTATTATTACACTTGTCAACAATGATCCTGATTAGCCTATTATTTATAGATATGGATCCATGACCACCCTACAACATATGATACTACTAGGATTTTCTATTGGAGGTGAGTGATCGATGACATGACTATATTTCAATGGATGATGTGGATTTAGGACCATCCTTGGTACAATGAGTAGTTGTTATACACCTAACTTGAGCTAGATATATTCTAGGGTGAGAGCACACTATCGTGGAGAGATATCTTCCTAATCAAGTGGCCCATTAGTTTGGTGAGGTATAGGATACAATGTAGCCCACATATAGGGTTATATTTGCATGGACTACCTGAGAGATAGTATAAGGATAGCAGGTCCCTCCACAGGTTGCCATTGATGATTTTAGAGCACTTGTGCCACAATCATGGGTGTATGTCAGTGGCCCATATGACACATGGACTACACCTTATTAGGATGCATGGTTTCTACAACACACTCTAGTTTGGTTGATTGATCTGGTAGGGGGACATGTTCTTAGGAGAGGCAGAGGACAACATCAACCTCCTTAGCAACCTTCCTAGGATGGGCATGATGGATAGCTACCAAGTCAGCCATTTTGATACATCCACTGCGACAGGAACCACCACCACCACTACACCAGTAGTAGCAATAGTTTCCATAGGGTCTAGATCTCATAGATGCACAAATCTAGGCCCTAACTACTAAGAGAGATAGGCTCAAACAGGAGAGGGATACCGCTCTCCAAGAGAGGGATACCACTCTCTAGGAGCAGGATGCAACTCGTCAACAGGTGTAGTAGGTGATTAGAGAGCATGACCAGGACTATCAATAGGTCCAACAACTAATGATTCACTTATCTTAGGAGACATGTCACCGACAACATCTAGAGGTTGTGGCTATCCAAACATAGGGCCAGGTTGTCTCAGCTCATATGTATAGTCAAGCCATGGTTGAGGCCACATATTACTAGAATTTGTACTATAGAGATGTGCCCAAAGATTAGTGCTAGTTAAATTCTTCATGTAGGAGTGGTGTTTCCCGTAGTGGTTTAGGAGCTGCACCATCATTTTTCTAGCCTATGGGTAGCGGCCATTGACAACCATCAATTGGTCACCGGGATAGTCACAACATGATGATAGGAAGAGCAAAGGATAGATTTGCAATTATAGACACATTTTTGATGTACAACCTTGATATGCTATGTATATACATTCATTGGTTGACTTTGATAACCTCATGCATACTCATTTTGATGACATTACACAATGACTCAAATTTTGTATCATGATAGTCATATTTTGACAAGATATATGAGATAATCTGATGTGACATTTATCATGTGATGGCTTATTTTATGTGATGCTTTATGATTATGCATGGAATCAAATGTTCATGATTCATGATGAGATGTGATTTATGACTTGTGATGCTATATGGAGGTGTGCAATGTATGGTTTATGATATGAATGCAATGTGATGGATGATTTACTTTCTTTTTTAGTATCTTTTTGATATGATATGTGATGAGATGGATGCATTTCTTTTTGAGTATATTCTATGTGATGTGATATGATATGATTATGCAGGATGTATGTATACTGATGGTTTGTGGATGTAGGATGGATGGGTTTGTGGATGCAAGATGGATGAATTTGTTATTTTTGATGACTGTCATGATACCATGTTAGCATAGAAAGAAGATAGAAGAATAGGATGGATTAACCATTGATTTTGAGATTGATTCAGAAGTCCAACAAGCCTACAATTATTCAAGACTTTATTAGATATGGTGACGAGATTGAGGATTTTCTTGTTTTATGGATTTGGATACTTCATCATTTCATTCCTTATTTTTGATATAACACATATACATGGTTCATAAAAGTATCAATAACCATGATTGTGTTGTATCTAATGCGATGGAATTTGACTCTGCAAATAGATAGGAGTATCCTTTCTCACACTTGAAATGAAAAAACCTCATTGGAATTCATTTTAGAAGTTTAGAAAATTTCAAACTAAAGCATACACAATATAGTCAACAATTTATTCAAAATGACCTCCCTACACACAACAAAGCAAGCATTTGCAAAGGTTATTTTACAAGAACATCCAACAACCACAACAAATGAAATATAATGATCAATGCTCCATTCCTTTCTCTCTAAATCATTTTGATAAACATCATTGAGAGGTCCTTGGAATGTGTCAATTTAAGATAAATCATAAGAAAAGATCCAAATGAACAAACAATCAATGTTATTCATATCTTTTGTGAAAGTAACATAACTAAGGTGATTTCTGATGATGATGTCCATTGTAGGAAGGATACATCCTAGGACATGCTATTATATCTTTTGGATAAGACTAATTGCTTGATAGGCCATTGATACAAATGTTATTGACTTGTTTACTTACAATCTAGACTTTAGATTTTTCACATTTATGTTTATAGTTTATGAATTTCCATGCATGTTTCCACTTGTTTTACCAAAGGTTGAAAGTGATGATCGATTTATTATGAATGGAAGTTTATTGCACGTGAAAGTGAAATGGGATGGGGGATTTTATAATTTTTGGAATATTTCAATGTTTTTGATGTTTTTACAATATTTTGAGGTTGTTTTTTGATCATTTTGGGTGTATGTGAATGTTTAGGTTTTTAGGTTATTTTGAGGTTGTTTTTGATTTTTTGAATGCTTTCCAATGTTTTGGGTTTTCAAAATTTTCAAATGTTTTTGTGTTTTCTGAGTTTAGACCAAGACCTAAGGGGAAACTGACCTAGCACCTTGGGGGCTCATCAGTTATGGCCTTTCCTACATTATACACATAGAGACAACATAGTTTGACTGACTCTGACTAGTAACTGTTTATTGATGAACATATGAACATTGATGGATTGTCAATTTATTGTAACAAACTCCTAAAGGAATGACCTAATGCCTTGAGGGCGCATCGATGATGGCCTTGCCTATGTTCAAGCTCAGAGATAATGTAGTTTGACAACCATATTTTTGATTTTTTTTTGAATTTTTGACCTATTTAGGGATTTTGATGTGATTTGGATGTTTTTGGTATTTTCAAGATGTTTTGAATGTTTTGGATTTTTGACTTTACAACTTTTTGAATGTTTTTGAATTTTTGACCTATTTAGGGATTTTGATGTGATTTGGATGTTTTTGGTATTTTCAAGATGTTTTGAATGTTTTGGATTTTTGACTTTACAACTTTTTGAATGTTTTTGAATTTTTTGGCTATACACATTTTCAAATATTTTTGGATTTTTTGGATTTTATGACTGTTTTTGGATTATTGAAAGATTTTCCAAATGTTTTTGGATTTTGAGATTTTGCAAATGTTTTGGATTTTTGGAAATAACCTTAAAGGGATATACAAGAACCCGATCCAACGCAAGTATAGAATAATTCTCCCAGTGTGATCATGTAATAGACTACCTTGATATAGGATGAACAAAATGACCTTAGGAATGTGCCAAGTAGTACTAAAGGGGAATATGATACTTACTGAATATCCAGCTATGATATGGACGTGAATGGGTGATGAAATAAATAGGATAATAGGATGACGAATGAATGTGATGGATAGTGAAGTAGGATAAGCCGAAGAGTCAATGATGGATGGATAGTGCTTATTTATGTAAGGTGCCTATTTGCTAGGTTTTCACCAAGGTACTTGCCCAAAGCACCACCGAAGTGCTTTTCATTAGAGGACATTTTTTTTCTTTATTGTTTTCAATCCTTTTTCTATATTTTTTTTGAATTTTGCTATTATTATTATTTTTTGGATTTTTACATTTATACCCTTCAAGCCTAGGCATAATTTTTTTTGATATGTGAGCTATTGATAGGCTCTTGCAAGGGTTCTCATTTAGGTTTTGACAATTGATATGCTCCCAAACCGTAACTAGCTATGATAATGAACGGTCCTAGCTAATTAGGTTCAAACTTCCCTTTGCTATCTAGATCTGGCATATTCTTCTGATTCTCCTTTAGTACAAGATATCCCACCTAGAATGATTGAATTTTTTTTTCTTGCTATAGCTCCTTTTGAGTCAATTTTGATAAGCTTGCAAATTATTCAAAGCATCAATACGATGCTCATCCAACAGCTCTAGCTCATTCAACTGAGATACTCTGTACTCTTCATCAATAATGAGATTTTACAGTGACACTCTCAGTGATGGGAACTCAACCTCAAGGGGTAGGATAGCTTCAGTTCCATAAACTAGGGAAAAAGTGGTGGCACTTGTAGGTGTGTAGATGTTGGTTCTATAGGCCCATAAGGAAGGGTTCTATTGTAGATTCCAGTCACGACCAATTTCATTGACTATCTTCTTGAGAAATTTTAGGATGGTTTTGTTCAAAGCCTTAGCTTGACCATTACCTTAGGGATAGTATGGGGTAGAAAATTGGTGTTGGATATTGAACCTTTGGCATAACTCATGGACATCCTAATTTTTGAAAGGTATTCCATTGTTTGACATAAGGGCTTGTGGAACACTGTAGTGACAAATGAGGTAGTTTAGGATGAATTTAGAGATTTTTTTTCCCATGATGTAGGTCATAGGGATCGCTTCAACCCACTTTTTAAAATACTCAGTAGCTGTAATGATGAACTTGTGACTATTAGATGAGGCGGGAGTGATCTTTCCTATGAGGTCGATTCCTCATTTCTAGAAAGGCCAATGTGTAATAATTGGTTTGAGTTATTGAGCTGACACATGGATAAGGTTCCCATGCTATTAACATTACATGCAGTTCTTGACACATTGATGAGCTTCCTATTCCATGGTAGGCTAGTAGTACCCTATCCTTAACATTTTCTTAGCTAAGATCATACCACTTGAATGTGATCCACAGATGCCTTTGTGCACTTCTTTCAACACAGTCAAATCTTCCTCTTGGTTAAGACATCACAATAATGTCCCTTCAAGACTTCGACGGTAAAGGGTATCACCTAGGATAACAAATTGGGATGCTTTCTTGACAAAGGTTTTCTTAATATTTGGAGTAATGTTAGTTGGAAGGATACCTCTATTTAGATAGGTAAAGATGTCATGATACCAGAGAGAACAAGGACCAATGATTTCACATACGAATTTGAATTCCGGTACCTCAAATGTTG
>VDFB02000003.1:619446092-619528498 GCA_007258455.2 Sequoia sempervirens | reverse complement strand
TGGAGCTTGGTGGTGTGTGGGATGGCTGGAGAAATGATGTCGGTCAGTGCTAAGTGGCCGCCAGTAGTGGAGACTCCAACACAAATGGGCTTATGGATGTGCTACTGGAAAATAGAGGTCACAACAGCTTTTAAGCTGCCGAATTTTTTTTTAAGATCGTTGGAGAGTTTTGCATGGGCGGTTGTATATATGCTGTCGGTTATGTGGTGAGCCGCCAGACAGTGAAAGGTCGAGCGGCCAAAATATTGCCATCGGCATTGTACTCCAGCCGCTTGTGCAACTCTGATTTGACACCGACTGCAGGTTGCAGGGTACGGCTGTACCCTGCGATTTTCCCTCTTTGAATTTTTTTCAAAAAAGATGATTTTTTTTATTTATTGCAAAAACAAATTTTGATAATATTTTTTTTATTTTTGCAGGAAAAAATAATAAAAAACCTGATGATTGATTTTTTTGATCAATGGAAAAAATTCAAAAAGAGATATTTGAAACCCTGTACCTACGTGCACGCAAAACGAGGCACCCAAATCTGTACAGATCTACGTGCCTCTAAAAAAAATTTGCCTTTTGTTGCAACTACTCAAATTTGAGCAAAACGACAAGTGATTTTAGGGTTTTTGAGTGCAGTGAATGCGATGGCGGTGTTTGTTTTGCTCCAAAATGCATAAAAAAAATTGCTCAAGGTCAGATCCCTCAAGGAACCCCGAACGTGCTCTACAATCGATCTCTCCAAAAATCTGAGAAGGGGTTGCAAATCAAGGCTCTGATACCATGTTAGAAACCAAGATCTGATTTGCAAACTAGAATAGACCTTCCACATAAGAGAAAAAAAAAGTAGAGATTTGCAAGAAGATGTGCAAATAATTATTATTCGAGAATTCAATAATTACATGATAATGATTTGCTTTATAAAATCAAAGATGCATAACCCTAATCTTATCTTGAGCAACAAGATAGCTCAATAAGATAAGGATGACAACTAATTAACCTAGGAATTAAATAATTACCTAAGTAAACTTATGCAAGTGTAATTAAATATTAATTACACTAATAGACCATTCTTCCCTATCAGCTATTTTCATAGCCAAGTTCCAACAACCACCACCGATCCTATTGGAAAACATGAAAACCATCATCAAATAAGTTCTAAAATTTTCTTAAGGGGGTCAAAGACTTGTTCTAAAAATTTGCTTAATGGGATCAAAAACTTGTTATCAAAATTTGCTTAAGGGGATCACTGTACCTGTTGGATAATGATATCCATCATCATCCTCTTGAGGTGCTATTAACATATGTTTAGTCTCCACACAACGAGCCAACCAATATTTTGTTTCCTCTTCATTCCCCTCAAGTGCAACAATAGCATACACATGTCCTGCAAACAAAATTTGAGTTAATAACTTGCATGTATCCATATAAATAATTTATTATTATAAAATAACTTAATAAAGTGAAATAAATTGAATTAAATTATCTTCTTGTACAAGGTCTAAAACACGGGCATAGTCTTCAGATGCAAACACTTGATCATTTTCTTCAATAGTTCTTTCATATTGATCGCGTGCTTGTGTAGGTTTCAAAGATCTTTGCTCCCACTCTTCAACCCATTCTATATTTTCACATGTTTCCCAATCTCCTGAGATACAAAATTGACAAAAACATGCAAGCTCCCTTGTCCAGATAGTCCACGTGCTTGTTGTCGAACTCCTAAATGAATTCCATTTAGTAGATCCACTAATTGTCCCATAGTCAACTCTAGGTAGAATGTTATCTTCTTCAACCAACCAAAATAATCGACGAACTATAGAGTACTCACTCGAATCAGGTACAGATAATCTTGTATTGCACCAATCCATAATCCCACGTGCATCTTTAAATTTTACTGCATCCTCAAATTTTAATCGTTCTCTAGCAAGAATTATTTTGACACACGCACCAATTCCATCATGTTCTCCTTTACCATGCCTAGCTTCAAAAAAACTCCATATATGTTGTACATTAAGTTCCTTGTGAACCCTACTTAACCAATAGAACATTCGAGCATTCTTGAACTTCCCCATACAATTATCTGACCATATGAGGTGTTCTATCATCTAGATTCCTCTTTCTCTTAAATTTCTATAAAATATATTGAAACAGTATTGAACAACCTCTAACTTGTGTAACCGGTTGTCACTCAAATAAAAATGATACTCCCTCAAAACTTTTCTATCATCCTTTGTGCTATCATCTGCATGTCTATAAACAATATGGAAAAACATAGCTACATGCACTGAATTATAATATTGTGATTGAATTTCCGCTTGCGGAGCTAGAGTATAATTTTCTACAAAATCAACTATTGAAAGTATAGTACCAATTGGAAATGTTTTTCTACATGCGCGAAATTGGCCATCAAGCCATTGAGCATGTTGAGAGTGCATGACATATTTTGGTACAATCTTATTCTTAAATTCTAATATGAATGCATGTACACTAACTTTTTCTATAGCTAAATCACAATGCTTTACAATTTTTCCATCTTTTAGAGAATAGTTAACATTCTTAAATCTGTTAACATCAACTAATTGTTTTCCAAAATCATTATCAACACTTTCATGCATGCAAACTCTTAAGAATGAAAGATTTCCACAACTAGTGCATTGTCTAGAAATACAACTTGAATAAAATATTTTTTCATTAGATCTTTCACAAAGTAAACTTGATATAAACTCCCTTATTGTTTAAGGTGGCATATCAATACCACATTCCTACATAATCATGTCAGTATTCAAAGAATGACATATATATCAAAAAACATCATAAAAATAATGAAATTCGACGTGTGTTTTACAACAACAAGATATTCATTATTATTAATTTTTACATACCGTGGTTTACATTTTTCAAAAGACTTTTGACTTATTTTAATATTACTAGGTAACACTAAATCACCACAATTTTTTTTATAAAATTTAGTTTGTGTTGTATGTAATAGGTGTTTTGGATGAGGATCATGAACTTTGGACCCCAACATTAATTTTAAAACATCTCTAGCATTAGATGATGCCCTAGTATTATCATGCCAATATTTTTCAATCAAAGACTTAATTTCAACATTCAATTTTATATTAGACCTCGGGAGTCGACCACTGAAACTCCAACATTGACTGATAGGATCATTTTCTATACTTTATCTTCTTTTTGCCACTCTTAGCAATGTTTTAGGATGTATTTTTAAAACTTCACTAATATTGCTTACCATTCTTTTATTCAAAGTTGATTTATTAACTATAGCAGTTGTTATAGCTCTTCTTGTTGCATTCTTATCTTTAGGTCTACTATTTTTTCCAATAGACTGAATGACATTAGCAATAGTAGACATAGCATGTTTTACTGATTGATTTTTTCTTCTTTGTTTAACAAAAATTCCTAAATTTTTCATTATTTTTCTCAGTTTTTGCATTCTCATTAATTGCATCATTAGTTGACATTAAACTAAAAGTTTTTTACGATTAAAAAAATTGATTGCATAATCTATTAGCATTTGTTTTTATTTTTCTCCAATAAATCTTACCAGGAAGATTATCAAAACATCACTTTCAATTTAAAAAAAAAATATTCAAAACTATTTTCGCTTTTCATTTTCGTTTCATTTCTCATCTTCATTTTCATCTTTATTTTCATCTTCATTTTTCATCTTCATCTTCATTTCCATTTTTCATCTTCATCTTCATTTTCATTTTTTCAATTAAAAAGATTTTCATTTTCATTTTCAATAACAAAATGGTTTCATTTTCATTTTTCATTAAGAGGATTTTCATTTTCATTTTCATTAAAAGGATTTTCATTTTCATTTTCAACCACAAAATGGTTTTCATTTTCATTTTCAACAACGGTTTGACTAAAATCTTGAACTCTACGAATATTATGAATGTCAACATTGTGATATCTAGCCTCTTCTAAATCTCTAATAAACACCATTTCCATGAGGCTCAAAGGTGGATTTGAAGACATACCTGGAATTCTGCCTATTGAAACATTCTCCATAACATTGGAAGGGATATTTGAAGACATACCGAGAGTACTTTGTATATTCGTATTAGTTTCCACATTCACCTCTTGCAAGTTTGCATCGTCTACATCCATGGTCTCCTCAATGTTTTAATCTTCAATAGTTGTGGAATTGGATGCTTCACCATCATTCATTGACCAAATTCTCATTCTTCTTTCTCTTTTTCTTTGTTTCTCCTTCTCTCTCTTTGCTTGAATTTCTTCAGGGGTCAATACCTTCCTATCTTTCCTCTTATTCCGACATTGCGATCCCACGATTGAATTTTTTTGAAGTATACACAAATGAATGTCAAAAACTTGAGAGTATTCCTTGTTTGTTCCTCCTTCAAACAAGTAGCAATTGTTCACAAAATTCCTCTTCCTCCTTCAAACAAGTAGCAATTGAACAAATTTCCTCTTCCTCTTTCAAACAAGTAGCAATTGAACAAAAATCCTCTTCCTCCTTCAAACAAGTAGCAATTTAACAAAATTCCTCTTCCTCCTTCAAACAAGTAGCAATTGCACAAAATTTCTCTTCCTCCTTCAAACAAGTAGCTCAATCAAACAAAATTTCTCACCCTCCTTTGAAAAAAAATAGGAATTCAACAAAAATTATCTTCCTCCTTCAAACAAATAGCAAATAAATAAAATTCCTAGATTCCTCCTTTGAAAACAAATAGCAAATGCACAAAATTTCTCTTCCTCATTCAAACAAGTAGCTCAATTAAAAAAAAAATCTCATCCTCCTTTGAAAACAAATAGGAATTCAACAAAATTTCTCTTACTCCTTCAAACAAATAGCAAATAAATAAAATTCATCTTCCTCCTTTGAAAACAAATAGCAATTCAACAAAATTTATCTTCCTCCTTCAAACAAGTAGCAATTAAATAAAATTCCTCTTCCTCCTTTGAAAAAAAGTAGCAATTCTACAAAATTCCTTTGTCACAATGTCCCAATGATGCCTCCTTTCAAAATTGAAAAAGTTCCCAACTTGAAGAGCTTCAACAAGACAAAAGGTGATAGAAAATAGGGAATATGCTACAGTTGACCATACATAATAATTCTCAGACCCGAGATGCCCCTTTTTGACATTAAAATTAAAAATAATGGTAAAAAATAACTCAGGATCCGGTTTAAGAAATGGGATTCCAAGTTAAACAAATTGGACTAAACAGGATCCTATTCCATTTTTGATGAGTAAATTGCAAATGGGATCATGTTTACTAAATAGGATCCCCTTTTTTAAAATTTGAAATGTAGGCCGGGTTTTTTCTTTGTTGAAAGGTTTTGGAAAAGGTTTGGGGATCCAAACCTAGGCCCTGGACCTGGTTTGACTTGCAAGTTGAAGGTCCTAGCAATGCCACAAAAAAATATTTACTTTGGGCATACGTTTGAAGGCCTTTTTTGCAGAGTTTTTTGACAAAATTAAAACCCATTATAGATTAGACAATGTAGATTCCAAATATGTAATTTTTTTACAATTGGATTAATTTTTTAATTTTTAATTTAATTTTTGATTAAACAGGCCCGTAAACTTGAATTATCAAAATATTTTAGTATTTTAATAATATTTTATCAACATAAAGTTTTCACGAAAGGATTGCATGAAAGCATACTTCAAACCATTCTTTTCAATTTTAAAAAAAAAATCATAAGTATAGGTCATCTTATGCGTGACGTACACAATGATTTTTTAAAACACCAAATATGGCCAATAAAAAATTAACAAAAAAATATTCAATAAAAAATTACCAAAAAATATGGAAAGTGTGCTTCAGTGAGTTATAAATCTTTTCTCAAAAGGATTTAGAAAAATTATGATTATTTAGGTCAAAATATGGATGACGTACACGTGTATGGTGTGGTTAAAAAAAATGACTTTTAAATAGTGTTTTTTAGAAATGCCTATTGAAAATAAATTTGTATCATCTGGGTATTGAAATAAATTACATATTTGGAAACTAGACTCTGAGTAATACATTTTATGATTAGTTACCTTTTCCAAGATTCCATCTCTAAGTGCTTCAAATTTTAAGGTCAAATATGTCGAATTCTAAAAATCAGGGAAAACACTTCCACTAAATGCCCAAAAAGTGGACTCAACTTCTTGCTAGCACCCATGAATGCGACATGGTGTTGGGAGGAGATTACAAAGAAAATGAGATAAATCCTAAGGTCTGTGTTTGTTTAGGATGTTTTTTGACATAACAACCTTATTCATCAAGATTGTTGGAGTCAAGGATGCCAACAAATTTGAACCCTGGATGTTTGGGCTTATAGCGATAATAATGGAAGGCCCTGTGCAAATTCACTGGGAGAGTTTCATTAGTAATAAGCTACGTGAAAAGTTAATGACGGTCTTAGACACCCAATGGTTTTCTATGTCTTCTTATCTTGTTTATTCTTGTGCCTTGAGGGAAAATATATGAGGATTGAACAAAGCTGGTACCTTGGGTAGAGAACCAGGGAATAATTTGATTTATGCTCATGTTCCCCAAATCACTATCCACCAATATTGAGAGCATTATCAAAGGGTTAATGATGGGTTTATATGAGGCTAGTAAGATTAATGGAAGGCAACAAAGACAAAATATTGTCCCTAGAAGTACAAAGTGTTATCCGATCGGTTGGGGGTTGGTACATTCAATTTCCTACTTTCACCTACATTAGGGTGGAAGGATTCAAAGGATACCCCTTTACGCTACCCAAGTATGCAATGGACAAAATGTTACTAGAAAAATGCAATCTTTTTCATCCCTCTTTGTGCAAGCATGCAAGAAATGTTCCATCAAATTCCCCATTACAATAAGGAATTACAAATGTGTAGCGGTCAAAATTGCTGATATGTGTGAGGAAGATTTGAAGTTTTATAAGTTGGAGTTCTTTGCACTCCGACAAAAGAATTATGATTTGGAGGGAAACCTTGTTAGGCTAATAAGTACTAAGTATGCTCATGTTTATGATTTAGAATATTTTTGGCATAATTGTGATGATGAGCATGAGGTAAGGAAGCAATCATACCAAAGGTTGTCATTACAAGTAGCAAGGATTCTTGGACTCCATGATATCTTGGAATAGTTGCATATAGATAATGAAGAGGTATTGAATGCCAAGCTAAAATGGATGCAAAGCTTAACTAAAATGGATGCTAAATGATAAAATGCTTGTGATGAATGCTCTAAAAACCACTATAGTGCAGTTACTCTAAATGAAAGTGTATCCTTTTCTCATAGAAATGAGGACTATTTATAGGAAAAAATAGTTTAATCAATGGATGAAATCAATAAGAGATGGCATGGATCAAGGATTCCTATCAATGGATGAGAATGCAAGTTGAAAAGGATAAATGATTTTAATCAATGAATCTCATTGATTTGAAGAAACACACTTCCTAAAAATTAGGAAGTCGTTACAATATATTTCCCATTTTGGAGGAGTGGAAATGGAGGAATAATTCCCTTAGAAGTGGGAGGGTGAGAGAAATTAATGCTATTGCTCAAATCAAAAATTAAAAAGTTTTGATTTTTTTGGATGCCCCACTATTACCCTAATGGAAGGAATTATGCTGGTACATTACCCCCTCGAGAGATCGAGCAAAAATTTTAACTTTTAGGTTGATATTACGACAAAGATTTAATATAGGTTCAATTGCAAAAAAAAGATCTAGGGTGTAAAAACAAGCTCAAAAACCTAAAAAATTCCTCAAAAAAGCTGCATAGCTCAAAAAATTGATTATAAGGATAAAAAATCCCATTTTCTCACCCTGATTAGGGCAAAAACCCTCATTTTTAGGCTTAAACAAGAGTGTAAGGGTCATTTTCAAATCATTTGCACACTTTCCTTTAGAGAATTGTTGTTATTTTTGCTTTGACACTTTGATGATATGGCTGATCCAACACTCCCCCAACACCTCGCAAATAGGGTATGAGAGTTCCAATGGACCGCCAATGCAAGACCCCTGGTACACACTTTGAAAATTTTCTCATTATCACATTTTTTCACATTTATTACAAGTCAAAGTTAGTCAAAAAATTGCACCATAGTATTGCAACGCCTTTGATATGGTCAGTGGCATAATTGTGCTATTGCGATGTATTTGCAAGAATGTGAAGCAATGTGCATTTTAGGTTTAGAGTCACAATTATACAATTATGTCACTACTGTGAAATAGCGGTGCAATGCGTATTTTAGGTCCAACAACATAGTTGTAAAATCATGGTTCGATTGGAAAATAGAGTCGCAATGAGAGATTTGGGTTCAATGATACACTTAAATGCTAATGTGTAATTGTGTATAGTAAAGAAATTGTAAAACTGCAATGCAATTGTAGATTACCAGAGTAGTGCAATTGTAAAATTGGCACGCAATTGCTGATTTAGGGTTTTAGACTCCAAATTTTGTCATATTTTAGAAAATTTGATGTTGTTTGCTTAATGCATGTAGGAGGTCATTAGACCACGTATATCTTGGGAGTGCCAACCCAATATTCTTTCTCATATTTTCCATTTTGGGGATGACAAGAGCTTCTTCCTTGGAGCTATTGGGTTAGGATTTGTAGCACACATGCCCGAGATCTAGACTCATCTAGCTATGATGATTACATTGGTGGAGCGTTGGCACAATGAGACTTCTTCATTCCACCTTCCCACTGGAGAGGTGACCATTACCCTAGAGGACATGTGGTGCATTTTGTGATTCTTGATCCATGGGGAGAGGGTTATCTATGATACAAATGTAGGTCAAGATGTGATCTTCGATGTGGTTGGGCTAGTTACTATTTGGGTTGAGAGCCACCATATTGACCTATGAGAGTACAAAGGGCAGGTTCTTGATTTGACCCTGGTTATTGGAGCTCTAATCAATGGAGTACTAGTGCTCGATAGATGAGGTAGGGGATTTAGCTTTAGTTGGGGACTCACCTAGGAAGAGATGGTTTAGTGGATGACTCTTTACACATGGGCCCCCATTATACTTGCCTCTTTATACCATGACATGCATTAGGTCATCTACCTGATGGGTGAAGTTTAGGGGTTGGAGTCACACTTTTGCAAATTTGGGTGTGGGAGCACATCACTATGTTCTGACCTATTATTACACTTGTCAACAATGATCCTGATTAGCCTATTATTTATAGATATGGATCCATGACCACCCTACAACATATGATACTACTAGGATTTTCTATTGGAGGTGAGTGATCGATGACATGACTATATTTCAATGGATGATGTGGATTTAGGACCATCCTTGGTACAATGAGTAGTTGTTATACACCTAACTTGAGCTAGATATATTCTAGGGTGAGAGCACACTATCGTGGAGAGATATCTTCCTAATCAAGTGGCCCATTAGTTTGGTGAGGTATAGGATACAATGTAGCCCACATATAGGGTTATATTTGCATGGACTACCTGAGAGATAGTATAAGGATAGCAGGTCCCTCCACAGGTTGCCATTGATGATTTTAGAGCACTTGTGCCACAATCATGGGTGTATGTCAGTGGCCCATATGACACATGGACTACACCTTATTAGGATGCATGGTTTCTACAACACACTCTAGTTTGGTTGATTGATCTGGTAGGGGGACATGTTCTTAGGAGAGGCAGAGGACAACATCAACCTCCTTAGCAACCTTCCTAGGATGGGCATGATGGATAGCTACCAAGTCAGCCATTTTGATACATCCACTGCGACAGGAACCACCACCACCACTACACCAGTAGTAGCAATAGTTTCCATAGGGTCTAGATCTCATAGATGCACAAATCTAGGCCCTAACTACTAAGAGAGATAGGCTCAAACAGGAGAGGGATACCGCTCTCCAAGAGAGGGATACCACTCTCTAGGAGCAGGATGCAACTCGTCAACAGGTGTAGTAGGTGATTAGAGAGCATGACCAGGACTATCAATAGGTCCAACAACTAATGATTCACTTATCTTAGGAGACATGTCACCGACAACATCTAGAGGTTGTGGCTATCCAAACATAGGGCCAGGTTGTCTCAGCTCATATGTATAGTCAAGCCATGGTTGAGGCCACATATTACTAGAATTTGTACTATAGAGATGTGCCCAAAGATTAGTGCTAGTTAAATTCTTCATGTAGGAGTGGTGTTTCCCGTAGTGGTTTAGGAGCTGCACCATCATTTTTCTAGCCTATGGGTAGCGGCCATTGACAACCATCAATTGGTCACCGGGATAGTCACAACATGATGATAGGAAGAG
Organism: Sequoia sempervirens; assembly: GCA_007258455.2. Lineage (NCBI taxonomy): Eukaryota > Viridiplantae > Streptophyta > Pinopsida > Cupressales > Cupressaceae > Sequoia > Sequoia sempervirens. The sequence continues at coordinate 619,518,237 of VDFB02000003.1, read as the reverse complement.
CAAAGGATAGATTTGCAATTATAGACACATTTTTGATGTACAACCTTGATATGCTATGTATATACATTCATTGGTTGACTTTGATAACCTCATGCATACTCATTTTGATGACATTACACAATGACTCAAATTTTGTATCATGATAGTCATATTTTGACAAGATATATGAGATAATCTGATGTGACATTTATCATGTGATGGCTTATTTTATGTGATGCTTTATGATTATGCATGGAATCAAATGTTCATGATTCATGATGAGATGTGATTTATGACTTGTGATGCTATATGGAGGTGTGCAATGTATGGTTTATGATATGAATGCAATGTGATGGATGATTTACTTTCTTTTTTAGTATCTTTTTGATATGATATGTGATGAGATGGATGCATTTCTTTTTGAGTATATTCTATGTGATGTGATATGATATGATTATGCAGGATGTATGTATACTGATGGTTTGTGGATGTAGGATGGATGGGTTTGTGGATGCAAGATGGATGAATTTGTTATTTTTGATGACTGTCATGATACCATGTTAGCATAGAAAGAAGATAGAAGAATAGGATGGATTAACCATTGATTTTGAGATTGATTCAGAAGTCCAACAAGCCTACAATTATTCAAGACTTTATTAGATATGGTGACGAGATTGAGGATTTTCTTGTTTTATGGATTTGGATACTTCATCATTTCATTCCTTATTTTTGATATAACACATATACATGGTTCATAAAAGTATCAATAACCATGATTGTGTTGTATCTAATGCGATGGAATTTGACTCTGCAAATAGATAGGAGTATCCTTTCTCACACTTGAAATGAAAAAACCTCATTGGAATTCATTTTAGAAGTTTAGAAAATTTCAAACTAAAGCATACACAATATAGTCAACAATTTATTCAAAATGACCTCCCTACACACAACAAAGCAAGCATTTGCAAAGGTTATTTTACAAGAACATCCAACAACCACAACAAATGAAATATAATGATCAATGCTCCATTCCTTTCTCTCTAAATCATTTTGATAAACATCATTGAGAGGTCCTTGGAATGTGTCAATTTAAGATAAATCATAAGAAAAGATCCAAATGAACAAACAATCAATGTTATTCATATCTTTTGTGAAAGTAACATAACTAAGGTGATTTCTGATGATGATGTCCATTGTAGGAAGGATACATCCTAGGACATGCTATTATATCTTTTGGATAAGACTAATTGCTTGATAGGCCATTGATACAAATGTTATTGACTTGTTTACTTACAATCTAGACTTTAGATTTTTCACATTTATGTTTATAGTTTATGAATTTCCATGCATGTTTCCACTTGTTTTACCAAAGGTTGAAAGTGATGATCGATTTATTATGAATGGAAGTTTATTGCACGTGAAAGTGAAATGGGATGGGGGATTTTATAATTTTTGGAATATTTCAATGTTTTTGATGTTTTTACAATATTTTGAGGTTGTTTTTTGATCATTTTGGGTGTATGTGAATGTTTAGGTTTTTAGGTTATTTTGAGGTTGTTTTTGATTTTTTGAATGCTTTCCAATGTTTTGGGTTTTCAAAATTTTCAAATGTTTTTGTGTTTTCTGAGTTTAGACCAAGACCTAAGGGGAAACTGACCTAGCACCTTGGGGGCTCATCAGTTATGGCCTTTCCTACATTATACACATAGAGACAACATAGTTTGACTGACTCTGACTAGTAACTGTTTATTGATGAACATATGAACATTGATGGATTGTCAATTTATTGTAACAAACTCCTAAAGGAATGACCTAATGCCTTGAGGGCGCATCGATGATGGCCTTGCCTATGTTCAAGCTCAGAGATAATGTAGTTTGACAACCATATTTTTGATTTTTTTTTGAATTTTTGACCTATTTAGGGATTTTGATGTGATTTGGATGTTTTTGGTATTTTCAAGATGTTTTGAATGTTTTGGATTTTTGACTTTACAACTTTTTGAATGTTTTTGAATTTTTGACCTATTTAGGGATTTTGATGTGATTTGGATGTTTTTGGTATTTTCAAGATGTTTTGAATGTTTTGGATTTTTGACTTTACAACTTTTTGAATGTTTTTGAATTTTTTGGCTATACACATTTTCAAATATTTTTGGATTTTTTGGATTTTATGACTGTTTTTGGATTATTGAAAGATTTTCCAAATGTTTTTGGATTTTGAGATTTTGCAAATGTTTTGGATTTTTGGAAATAACCTTAAAGGGATATACAAGAACCCGATCCAACGCAAGTATAGAATAATTCTCCCAGTGTGATCATGTAATAGACTACCTTGATATAGGATGAACAAAATGACCTTAGGAATGTGCCAAGTAGTACTAAAGGGGAATATGATACTTACTGAATATCCAGCTATGATATGGACGTGAATGGGTGATGAAATAAATAGGATAATAGGATGACGAATGAATGTGATGGATAGTGAAGTAGGATAAGCCGAAGAGTCAATGATGGATGGATAGTGCTTATTTATGTAAGGTGCCTATTTGCTAGGTTTTCACCAAGGTACTTGCCCAAAGCACCACCGAAGTGCTTTTCATTAGAGGACATTTTTTTTCTTTATTGTTTTCAATCCTTTTTCTATATTTTTTTTGAATTTTGCTATTATTATTATTTTTTGGATTTTTACATTTATACCCTTCAAGCCTAGGCATAATTTTTTTTGATATGTGAGCTATTGATAGGCTCTTGCAAGGGTTCTCATTTAGGTTTTGACAATTGATATGCTCCCAAACCGTAACTAGCTATGATAATGAACGGTCCTAGCTAATTAGGTTCAAACTTCCCTTTGCTATCTAGATCTGGCATATTCTTCTGATTCTCCTTTAGTACAAGATATCCCACCTAGAATGATTGAATTTTTTTTTCTTGCTATAGCTCCTTTTGAGTCAATTTTGATAAGCTTGCAAATTATTCAAAGCATCAATACGATGCTCATCCAACAGCTCTAGCTCATTCAACTGAGATACTCTGTACTCTTCATCAATAATGAGATTTTACAGTGACACTCTCAGTGATGGGAACTCAACCTCAAGGGGTAGGATAGCTTCAGTTCCATAAACTAGGGAAAAAGTGGTGGCACTTGTAGGTGTGTAGATGTTGGTTCTATAGGCCCATAAGGAAGGGTTCTATTGTAGATTCCAGTCACGACCAATTTCATTGACTATCTTCTTGAGAAATTTTAGGATGGTTTTGTTCAAAGCCTTAGCTTGACCATTACCTTAGGGATAGTATGGGGTAGAAAATTGGTGTTGGATATTGAACCTTTGGCATAACTCATGGACATCCTAATTTTTGAAAGGTATTCCATTGTTTGACATAAGGGCTTGTGGAACACTGTAGTGACAAATGAGGTAGTTTAGGATGAATTTAGAGATTTTTTTTCCCATGATGTAGGTCATAGGGATCGCTTCAACCCACTTTTTAAAATACTCAGTAGCTGTAATGATGAACTTGTGACTATTAGATGAGGCGGGAGTGATCTTTCCTATGAGGTCGATTCCTCATTTCTAGAAAGGCCAATGTGTAATAATTGGTTTGAGTTATTGAGCTGACACATGGATAAGGTTCCCATGCTATTAACATTACATGCAGTTCTTGACACATTGATGAGCTTCCTATTCCATGGTAGGCTAGTAGTACCCTATCCTTAACATTTTCTTAGCTAAGATCATACCACTTGAATGTGATCCACAGATGCCTTTGTGCACTTCTTTCAACACAGTCAAATCTTCCTCTTGGTTAAGACATCACAATAATGTCCCTTCAAGACTTCGACGGTAAAGGGTATCACCTAGGATAACAAATTGGGATGCTTTCTTGACAAAGGTTTTCTTAATATTTGGAGTAATGTTAGTTGGAAGGATACCTCTATTTAGATAGGTAAAGATGTCATGATACCAGAGAGAACAAGGACCAATGATTTCACATACGAATTTGAATTCCGGTACCTCAAATGTTGGTATGAGAAGCTTCTTGATGAGGAATTCACATTTAAGAATATTATGTGGCATATCTAACAAGGACCCAATAGTTTCCATAATATTAGTTGCTCAATTGTTGACACATGGTATTTGCTCAAATGTGTTGTCGATGAAGAAATATTTAAGACTTTCCACCATATTTTTGTAAGGTGTGAGCTTATCAACCTTGGTCTAATAATTATCATTTACTTGATTTACAATTATCTATGAATCTCCATAGACCTTCAATTCTTGGATTTTCCATTATATCACAATTCTTATTCTTGTTATAAGAGCTTTATACTTAATGATGTTATTGGTGCATGGGAAAGATAGTTGATATGACTTAGGAATATAATCACCTTGTGGGGTGATGAAGAGAATGCCTACTCTAGATCCTTGTTCTATATGTGAATCACCAAATTACATTTTCCACTGATCTACCATGTTGAGGATAAATATTGACTCATCAAGAAATTTAGATACCAATGGATTCTCTACATATATAGGTGCCTCTACTAGTTGATCTGTGATAACCTGCCCCTTGATAGCATTTCACTCCATGTACTCGATATAAAATTGTGTTAGGATCATCACCCACATATCCATTCATCTAGTTAGAGTTACCTTGGATAATAGATATTTCAATGGATCAATCTTAGCGATGAGTTTTATTTGGTGTGAAAGCATGTAGTGTCTAAATTTGTATGAGGAAAACACCACTACTAGGAAAGCCTTTTCAATGGTTGATTAATTCATCTTGTATCCCACCAAAGTCCTACTAATATAGTAAATTTCTCTCTCCTTCCTTGTTTCATCATGTTGAGCAAGAAGAGCACCCAAAGCTATTGATGTAGCCGAGATATACAAAATAAAAGGTTTATTCGATATTGCTAACATGAGGATAAGAGATGTTAGTAGATAATCTTTGATTTGTTGGAATGCTTTGTCACATTTCTTATCCCATTTTTATGTTATCCCCTTGTGAAGAAGGTGAGAAAAGGGATAAATCTTATCTGCTAGCTATGCTATAAATATCCTGATAAATTGCAATCTCCCTTGTAAACCTCACATTTACTTTAGTGTTTGTGGTGGCTCCATATCCAAAATTGCTTTGACCTTAGTTTGATCTATCTCAATTCCTCTTTGTGACACAATGTACCCTAGGAGTATTCCATATGTGACACCAAAGACACTTTTTATGGATTTAACCACACCTTGTACTCTTCAAGTCTATCAAATATTGGTCATAATACTTCTATATGCTCCTTTCTTGTTCTTGACTTGGCTAGAATGTTGTCCACATAGTCTTTGACAATTCTGTGGATCATGTCATGAAAGGTCAATTTCATTGCTCTCTGATAAGTAGCTCCAATATTCTTTAACCCAAATGGAATCATATTTCAGCAATAGGTTCCTCAAAGACATGTAAACATAGTTTTGTGTTGGTCTTTCTTAGAAATCATGATCTGGTTGTATCCTGCTAATCCATCCATAAGTGACATCTCATGTCTAGTAGTCAAATCTACAACGATATCAATGTTCGAAAGAGGAACTTGTCATCTTTGGGACATGCTTTGTTTAAATCTTTGAAGTTAGTACATATTTTGATACCAGTGGGTTTTGAGACTGGCACCAAGTTTGAAACTCACTTAAGATAATCTATTGGTTGGATAAATTCTACATCAAGAAGTTTCTACAATTCTAGTTTATACGGATGCATCTTTCTTAGCTTTTGCTTTATTGGTTTAACATCAAGGTATATGACAAGATGGTAGACAACCACTTTAGGATCTATGCCAAGCACATATATATAGGACCATGTAAATTTTTCCTTTCTCTCTTTTAAGAAATTTTCCAATTTCATTTTCTCTTCATCTGCGAGTGATTCTACATAGAAAATGATCTAAGGTGCTTTATTTGTCCCTACATTTACTAGATTAGCTTTCTTTGCAAGCATTGTTGAATTTTCTTGATGTATCACACTAAGAGGAAGATTGAATCCCTCATCCTTTGGTACCTTAGAGAGGTTTTCACCATTAGATGCGTCCTTTGTTTTTATGATAAAAAAGTTCCACAGTGTGGTTTTCACTTAAGGATCAACACATGATTCGCATATCATTCATTTTACAATTAAGGATTTGATCATTTCCCCATAGTAAGCTTGCGTATCTAGTTCAAAATCAAAACTTTATTTATGATCCCCATATGGAATGTTGTCACAAAGTCCCATAAAATTAGAGATAGCTTCAACATTTTTAAATGAATCCCGAATAGACAGTCCTCGTTGGTCCCAGTTTATGAGTTGAGGGTAGACTAGCTTTAGTTCAATGGTTTGGCTATTTGGAGCAAATGATGTAGTGGTTATCATGAATATATAGGTATCCTCAAATATGATAGTAATATCAAGAGGGAAGTCATTGATGGTATCATTTTGTGGTGTAGGTAACCAAGAGGAAGATTTGACTGGTCACTTTGCTTTTGATACATCTAAGAGAAGGATTCTTAGGTCATTTCTCAGGAGCGAGGGGTTACAAAAAACCATTATAATTTTTCCCCAACTTCTCGTTCTTGTTATATCCCCAACCTATCATTAGATGCAATCCTTTGTTTTCATCTTCCTTTGGAAGAACAAGCATGGATTTGTTATCTTGATATAACAATTTGGATATATCCTCCTCATCAATGAATTCTTTGTTCAAATCTCCCCACTTTTTGAAAGTGTTAGATGCTATCTTGAGTTTCTAATATACCTTGTTAATAGGATGAGGTTTCCCGTGAGATTTAGGATAAAGAGGGAACTCTCCAATTACAAAAGAATCCTTCTTCAATTTATAGTCTCCACAACCATTGTATTTGATCACTGCCTTGATATCAGGGATATTCTACATGATGGGTGATTTTTATTTGGAGGTGGAAGTTAGGGAAGATGGATCAATGAATGAGGAGGATGTTGGACCTTCATCATTTTTAGGCACTTGCAGGATCTTGTATTATTTTACTTCAAGTTTCTTGCATTAATAGAATGGTTTGAGATCGACATGGATTGTAACTTTTTTATCTTCATAGGGAAATTTAACACATTGATGGTATGTGGAAGCTATGGCTTGCATGACATGGATCCATAGATGACGTAGAAGAATGTTGTATGGAAGTTCAAGGTCAAGCACTTGGAAAGTAGTTTTTACAATGGAAGGTCCTACTTGGATAGGGGGCTTTATTGTGCCTTGAGAAACTCGTTCTTGATCATCATATGGCCTTATAATAACACCTTTTTCCTTTTCAATGGCATCTTCAGAGTAACCCAAGTTCTTGATTAGCTGAAGGGTACAAATATTTAGACTAGCACCTCCATCCACCAAGACTCTTTTGACTTTGTTTTTGTGAATGATGACCTCAAGGTACAATGCACAATTGTGTGATGGCTGTGTTGGGAGGTCTTGCTTAGAAAAGGTGAGAAGATGGGGAGTGGTAATGTGTCTGATCATAGCTTGGAACTTTTTGGTATCAAGATTCACAGGTACTAAAGAAGCCAACAAAGCCTTCTCTAATACATCCCTATGTGCGAGAGATAGTTTCAATAACTCTGAGATGGAGATTTGGGTAGGGGTCTTCTTCAATTGGTCTAGGAGGCTATAATTACTAGGGTTTGAGTTCAGAAGTGTGGGTGATGCCCTAGGTTGTAGTGATGCTCCTTGGATAGTAACCTTTACTTAACGTGTGGTGACTTGACACTCTTCACTAGGCCCTTTGATTGTGACGACAAATATGAAATTATCGCAAGATGCTACCACATTTTTATACACATGACCTACATTGGTGTAATCCTTCTCTTTGCCATTGTTGTTTCCCTCATTATGATTCGACATCAGGGTCTTGTATATTTTAAGATCTTGATTTCCTAATTGTTTGTCTATAGTTATGTCTCCATTGTTGATAAGATCTTGAATGATGTTTTTTAGTTTCATGCCACTCACTGTCTTGTGTCCCTTGATTTTATGGAAATCAAAAAGATCCTTCTCGTTGTACTATGGTGGTTTGACTTGAGATTCTTGGTAATTTTGATAATTAGGGAGCATGATGAGATTGGATAGTACCAAGCTTTGCTTGACTGCTTTAATAGGTTCCCCCAAAGGTGTGTACTTATGTCATTGAGGGTAGTTATTTCTAGGGGGTGGTCCTCTTTTTATGTTGGCATTGTTTACTTGGTTGTTTTGTGGTTGCATGTTTATTTTTTGTGTGTTTTGTTTCATGTTAATTGGTTGGTTTTTTTTGTATTCAAGCACTTGGGACCACTTTTGCATCGACGACACCATCATTATTTGCATTCTTGTTCTTGGCCCAAATGTGGGGCTTGTCATTGGAACTAGTAGATGAGTGGTTGTCCTTGTATGCTTGTGTATTTCCTTATGCAATAAGGGCTCTTTCAATGTTAAGGAACCTAGGGATAAGCTCTTCATATGATGAGACACATTGCATTTTCAGTTGAAAGGATAGATTTGTGTCTACATTGGCAATAATGATCCCTATTTGTTTCTCTTCGAGAATTGGCCATTTGCACTTAATAGCTCTATGCCTCCACTGTTACAAGAAATTCATGAAGGATTCACCCTTGTTTTGTTTTAGGGTGTATAGTTCTTCCAAGCTTACATCCATTTCTACCTTGTAGGAGAGTGATCCACAAATCGATCGATTATTTCTTGGAATGTTTGAATTCACGATAGTAAATGTGAGAACCATTCTATTGTTGGGCCTCCCAAACTACACGGGTACACAACTTCTATACATGTTATATAGAACTCCTTGATATGATCTTTTGTATTTCCCAACCCTTTATATTTTTCAAATTTGGGGATTTCGAGTTTGGGAAGGAATGGTATCATCTCAATGTTTCTATCAAATGGGTATTGGCACAAGTCTCATTGTGCATGTGATTTCTTTGTTTTCCCACTTGGATGTCTTGGATTCATTGTAGGAGTGTTCTAATTTTTTAGGAAAAATTGTCTTGTGGATTCTTTGGTGGTGGAGCATTAGTGTAGTAAAATGCATACCCTTGCATTTTCACACTTGTTTGGGCCTGCCTTTCTTTTTTTATGCTTTTTTATGGCTTAATTTGTCCTATTTTATGTCCACAATCCCTATGAATAACTTATTTTTCTAGTTAATCTTGACATTATCCAATGTATAAATGTTAATTTAATGACTCCATTGGTGTATCCCTGATTTTTGGGTCGGGACTAAAATGCCACCTAGGGCGTATTAGTCCCCCAAGGCTTTCGAGACCCTGATTTTGGCATATCTAGATTGGGCCCCTTTTTGGTGTTTGTGCCCCATGTTTTTACGACTTGGGACTAAGATTCCACCTAGGGAATCTTAGTCCTCCTTGAGTCATTTTTGAGATTTAATTTCAAATTTTGGTAGGGTTTAGCATCATTTATTCAATGAATTCATATGTCGGCTTGGTGTGATATAATTTTGGAATATTAAGCATAGATAAGTATAAATACAAGGTTCCTTGATTCATTTCAACCCAAGTATTTTGTGATATCTTTTACCATAGCATAATTAAGTTCACAAGAGCATTCAAGAGCAGATTCATCAAGAATTTGAAGCCATTTTCAGATTTAAGCATCACATCAAAGTGTTTTCTTGCGTCATGTGTGTTGTGCTAACATTTGTGATGTAGGGTTTTGATTCAAGAAAGCAATTTAAGTTGAATATTTCAAGCATTCAAGATCCATATCCATTGTATCCATTACACACAAGTTTGAAAACTTCATAAGGGTTTGGTCAGTTGTAGCATTGCATGTTGTTCATTCACCATTTCCTTCACTATTTCTATTTCATTTGAAGGTTTAATTACCAACAAGGGGTTTGACCAAGGAAAACCCCCATTCACTAGCAAACAACAAGTTTTTCCCATCTTGCATATTTGTGATTGTAGATCCAGGTTGTGGACTTGAAGATCACTTGAAGTGCAAAGTTGCAAAGTTGTCACATTCAGAGAAACTCACTTATAGGCCTTATTCAAAAGTTTTAGAACCTGAGACCAAAAGGGAAGCTTGTGCAGACCTTGGAGCTCAAAACCACATTCATATTTTGTAGAGATTCAAAATGAGACTAATACGCCATCTTGGGAATATTAGTCCTCTTAGGCTCAATTTTTAGAGATTTTTAGAGATTCGAAGACTGCATTTTCCCCAAAAAATAGTAGCGGGACTAATACACCATCTTGGGAATCATAGTCCTCCACAACATATTTTGTCAGTTTGTTTGCATTTCTAGAATCCTCACAACATCTCTAGATTCCCCAGGTGCACACATACCATCTCCCTATTGCATAATTTCATCATTTACATCTTTTATTTAGCTTGCATTGTTAGTTTTAGGTCATTTTTTATATCACAGCGTGTTTTCAAACATTTTCTTTTCCAAGCATTTTCTTGGTGGTGAACCCCCTAGAACTTAAGAAACCCTTCCTAGGACCCTCCTAATTGAGAATTGGCTCACTTTGAGAGGTTGTTAGTCAATCTAATTAGGACTCTTAGGACATTAGTGAACATGGTTGAATGAGAAAAGTGTGATATCCCACAAAGGTATCAATTTTCCTTTTCATCACATGTTATATGGTAGATGAATTAAATGTGGGATTTTTATATGGGGGTGTGTTATATGATGTGTATGGTGGATTTTGATATTGCATATGTAATGGTGATATTGATAGTGTGTTGTATGCTCCTTGTGAATTTTGGTTCAAGACTTTTTGTTGCATGCTTGTGTATGGTTGTTGGGAGTTGTAGTACAAGCCTTGTGTTGTTGTTGTTGTTTTTTTGTGAAAGAACTTGTTGTTGTTGAGCATATTGTTGTGCTTGTAGTTGTTGGGCTTGCAATTGTGCTTGTTGTTGCACTTGCAAATGAGATTGTTGTTGTGCTTGTAGTTGAGCTTGTTGTTGTTGGGATTGTAATTGAGCCTATTATTGTTGCACTAGCAATTGAGCTTTTTGTTGTTGTGCTAGCAAGTGAACTTGTTGTTGTTGCACTAGAAATTGTGCTTGTTGTTATTGTTGATTGCCAATAGGTTGTTGATAATCCAATGCATTTGTCCTTGAGAATGTGAAATGATGTTCTAGTTTGGGACACATTGACTTGCTTGAATGTATTTACTTGAGATGTTTTGATTTTTTGGAATGAGTGGTGGATTTTTTGGAACCATATGGTGAGTGATTTTTGGATTGAGTTGATGTTGGGGTGGTTGGTGTGTGATAAAATTGTGATGGTTGAAAATTTGATTTGGATTTGGTAAGTTTTTTCCTTGATTTTGTGCTATCATTCCTTGAAATTTTTTGAGATTGGGGTGGAGGAATGTAAGCTTGAGGTCCCATTTGATTTTACATTATTTCGGGGACCAAAGGTTGAGCTGGTGCCACTTGGTGTTGCGATGTTAGTGCCATATTTTGACTTTTGGATCAATTGATTGGAAAAATTCCCTTGATTGATTTGATGTTGAGGGACCAATTTATTGGATGTGTTTCCTTGATGTGTTTGATTTGGGACCAATGAGTTTCCTTGATTAATTGGATTTCTGACCTATGGGTTTGATGTGTTTCCTTGGTTGATTTGAGGGACTAGTGGAACTATTTGAGTTTCAAGGTCAATTGGATGGTTTGATGAAGATGGACCTTGCTATGTTGATAATTGATTTTTCACTATGGTCTTCACTTGTCCTTGTTGATCCACTTGGGGTGTTTGACTCACTTGAATTTTTTAAACAATAGGAATACTTTGGGTACTTCTTGTAGTGGAAGCATATGTTTGGGCATGAAATGTTGGTGTCCAATTTGTGTTTTGGGGGATAGTTGTGTCTTGGGTGCCCAAAGTTGTATTGTTTCCTAGATTAGGAGTGAGACCAAGGTTGGTTCCTAGTCGAGTTGCAAGACTAGAAGTCAAAGGTTGACTTGGAACATGTGATGAAGATGGTTGAGTGATAAATTGAACCACACCTTATACCAAGAGTTGTATAATGGATGCTTGAGGAATAGATTCCACATTTCCCAAAGGTTGCTCCCTAATTGTGTCCAAATCGAATGTTGAAGGGATTTTAGCTCCTTCTTTAGCCAAGGCTGACATGTATTTTGTTGGGTTTAATTTCATCAAAGTGTTGATGAGATGGGGAGTTTTGGGATTTTGTTATGCTTCAAGTATTTCCTCTACGGTGAGTTCATTTGGATTATTGGTGACATCTACTTCATACACCATCTCTAATGAAGTTCGAGGTGGATTTTTTGATGGGGTTGAGTAAATTCTAGGATCAAATTCTTGTTGGTTGGGATCACTCATGATAGATGAATTTTTGTTTTGCTCCATCTATTTCTTGTATTGTGACCTTGTTGTTACCATAAATTTTGGATCAAATTTAGGAGTAGTGTGTTGGGATTTATATTGCTGGAACTCATGGGTTGATTCAAATTTTGGTAGAAGTGACCCTCTAAGGTGTTTAGGGCCAATGGTGTGAATGGATGATGAAAGGGGTGAGTGATGTGGATGATGAACTTCTAATTTTGAACAACACTAGATTTAAGGTTTGATGTTTGTTGTTTTGATAAGGATGCTAATGAAATTGTGAATCCTAAAAGTAGACTTGTGACTTTAGGATGAACTTGATCAAAAGGAGATGTTTTCTAATATAACTAAATGTATGAAAAATGATTCATTTCCAAACATATAGCTAAAATAGGTGATTGGTTGACGTGAACCTAATTCTAGGAGGTTGTTGTGTCCAAAATTTAAAGTTGTTTGTGAGATGGGATGCCAATTTTTTTTTATATGAATGTGATGATTGATCCTAACGTTTGAACCTAAGAGTGAATTTGTTTACAAGATCAAAGTGTTGAACGACATGATTTTCCCTTGGAGTGTTTTAAGCCTAAGAAACCAATGTTTGTTTAATGATAGAACCTTGGTTTAATGTTTTGGTATGCATTTCCTTGTTTGCTCTTTATTATTTTTGAAGTCAAGATGTTTGAAAATTAAACCAAGGTGTACCTACTTTGTGGGCTCAATTGAGTTAATCTTTGATTAATGAGATTGCTTTGACCACATCAAATGTCTTGATTAAGTTTAAACTAAGAATGTTTATGTCAAGGAAAAAGATGCCTAGCTTTGCACAAGAGAATGAATTCTTAAGATTTATGCCTCAACTATAAATTCGACGTGGTAAGTAACTTCTGGTAGTGGTGCGCATTGTTGGAATTATGGAGCTGTGAAACATGATCATGAAGTATAGATGATTTGTGTTGGTCATTCCTGTGTTTTCATTGATGCCAACATGGTGACAACTGCATGGGGAGATTACTTAGTTTACCAAAATTTGTTCTCTACTGGTAGTGTTCTTTTGGGATGAACAAGTGCATTGGTTTTTGAGTCCAGAATTCACTATAAGAATAGATATGACTCTAATCTCTTAACCATGTTATTATGTCTCTTTCAGACAACTATTTCCTGGATCTTGTGAAGTTTTAGTTTATGAGCAGAAAGTTATCATTGACAAAGTTTAGCCTTGTATTTTACTATTGTTCTCTACTCAACATATTAGTGTGGGAGACTCTGCATTTTATTAAGGAGAACATTCTAATGTTATAGTTTTGATGGTAGTCTCTATGGTGGTAGTATGATGAGAAATTAATGTTATCTTAGATTCAGAAGGTGTTTAATTTCAAGATTATATGTTGGTTTGGAGTTTTCTATGAATTAAGTACTAGTCTTGGCTGACCCAACGAATGCAATATACTAAAGGGACTAGTTATACTTTATGGATGTTAGCCGACTTGATATAATGCACTACATGGACAAAAAAAAATTAAATCATATATGGTGCCGACAAGAGTGTTTTGATTATTTTTATTTGATCTAATTAGGTTGACCTAATTGATGAATGGGATATACTTGTATATATATATATAAGATTCTTTGAAGGAAGAAAGTGTGTGTGAAAGAGAGGAGTTGTGGTGTAGTGGAGTGCGAAAGGGATATGTGAAGTTCTGAGGCTAAATGCTTTATTAGTTGAGGATCAAAAAAAAATTATTGAGTGACTACTATGTGTGTCAATTCTTCTTATTTAGAGCTTCATTGGAATTGAACCTTGCACATTGAAGGTGTATTCTATCAGTTCATACTATTGGCAATGAGCCACAATATTTGTATCTTGGTGGTTAGCCATATTTTTTATTTAGGTTGTGAGCCTTTTAAGGATAGTGAGTCCTGGAAGTGAGCCATGTAATATCTTGTATCCACATATAATATATTGTGAGTTAACCCTCACCATGGGTTTTCCCTCTTTGGGTTTTCCATGTAAAAATCCTGGTGTTCATGTGTGTTGTTGCATTAAATTGTATCTGTGTTCTCTCTTGCTGATTCAATCAAATTTGTGGTAATGTTTGGATGGATTTTATTTGAATGGTTTTATGGAATACTGATTCACCCCCCTCTCAATATTTTGGATGTTCAACAAGTGATATCAGAGCTTGGTTCCTATAAAGAAGCCTAACAACTTGAGGAAGGTCTCAAAATTTGAATATAAGAAAAAAATTCCTGTAAAAGAGATCTTTGTTGGATATTCAGAATAAATTAAAGATCTGAAGGACAAGTTGATGAAAGTGAATGAGTACATTGAAAAACTACAAAGTAAATGTGAAGAAGCATGTGATCTATTGGATAATGTAGAAGAAACTATCTCTAGTCTATTACATCAATTGGAAGAAGCGAAAAGAGTTGAAGGCTATCAACAAGTTGAAATTCAAGAGAAGTCGAATGAATGTATTAAGCTTAAGCAAGAAGCATAAATCTTGAGAGCAGATCTAGAAATGGAAATAATTTTTGAGGATAAATTTAAGGTAAGCTCTACAATGTTTGATAAGTTGATTACTTCTCAGAGAACGACAATGGATAAAAGTGGTTTAGGGTTTGAAGAAGGTTAGAATTCAAAAGAAAAGCAATCTTATGACAAGAAGACTCAATGCAAAGATGAATGAATCAAGAAATTCAGAATTTTTTTTGAAAGAACTCCCTTCAAACAACCTAATGGTAAGAGGTATTTTTTCAATGGTGTTTGTCATTCCTACAAGAAATTTGGTCATAAGGAAAAGGACTACAAAAGTAGAATGAATGATACTTTATCATTCTCTGACAAATGTTTTAAGTGCAAGAAGACTGGACATAAAGCTAATCGGTATGAAAATAGATTGAATGGAAGGAAAAATGTTGTTTACTATAAGTACAACAATCGAGAACATCCTGCTAATGACTATAGAAGGAGAAATGATAGCTATATGGAAAAGAAGCATGAACAAATCATTGATTCAAAAGAAGTGAGAAAGGAGATGAAAAAGATCTAGAAAAAGCAAGGAGAATTCAAGCAAGTTCAATTTGAACCATCAGTCTTATCTATGCTAACTTCTGGTGTAGATACACCTGTTAATTTTTTAATCTAGCAATGACTAAGGGGGAGTAATTATAAGAAAATTTTAATAAACCACCTCATCGGTACTTGTCACATCATAGCAGAAGTACATTTAATGTGGTAAAAAATTTAAGGAATTTTTCAGTCACATGTGTTAAGAATGAAGTCTGCAAAATTTGTGAGAATGGAGGCACACAATTTTTTTGAGGTGATCTACCTGCAATTTGAAGCATTTATTACAAAAGCATTCAGAATGAAATAAATAAATTCAGATATTTCAAATGACATATGTATTTTCAGAGTAGCATGTAAAGGAAGTTTAGAGAAGCCAGTGCAATTTGGTGTTTCGGGGTTTCAAGGGAAAAGAGGTCGAAGCATGCTCTAGAACCTCGATATCAATCTATTCCTTGTTTGCAATTATAGAGGTATTCCTTCTTGCACAATCTTTCACTTTTATTGCCATGGATAATTCAATGGTTGTGAATAGTTCAAATAGATTACAAGTCAATTTGAGGAAATATTTAAAAAATCTATCAAAAGATTCAATTGGTGCATTTTCTTACATTCATCCTAGAGTGTTTCCTACAAAAGATATCTATGCATAAGTCTATAGTAAGATAGAGGAAATTTCACCAGTTCAGTTAAGTGTTCTATGGATGAATGAATTGGATGGAAAACTTGATGCCTACAAAGTGTTAGTTGAGAAGAAATTGGATGTTTGCTGGAAAGCCCCACTATTTGAGTTTGACAAGAAGTATATTCAAATAGTTTTGAGAAGAATTAATAATGAATCTATGTGGATTGATGAGGCATATTTGATTACCAAAGAAGTGATTAGAGATGTAACTAGTTTGTGTTCCTCCAGACCAGTTCCCAAACGAAAGTTTGTAAATGAGCAAGAGATAATTGAGGTGACTGGTACAACCCTTGAAGGAAAAGAGCTTATCTTGAGAACAATTGAAGATCTGATCATCAGGTATGATGCAATGGTTATTGGACACAAAATTTTTCTACCTAGGAAAGACCTCATAGTGTCTATTGTTGTTGTACACACTACTATTGATATGGTTAGAAGAGGTATGAATTATGACCTATGTGAACTACTTCGAGTATATTTGTTGAAGAACTAAATTAAGAAGAGCAAGAAGAGTACATTCTATTATGAAAATTTGATTGTCTTCTTACTCTTTTACTTCTTGAAAGAATTATGGTAATAGGAAGGATAGAATGCAAAAATACAGAACCTATTGTCCATCAAATTAGAAATTTCATGATAAATATTGGCAATTCAGATGCTCAAGAGACTGCCCTTGCTGCATTATTTGGAACATCTCAAATGAGGATGAGCAAAAGATCAAGGATTCCAAAAAGTATTACTGAAAGGTACTCTAGAAATATCAATTTCCTAGTGTCTACAAATTTTGTCATATGGAAGCAGTTGAATCAAGGATGGTATGGATATCTTAGTTAGATTATGAAGTGTCAAAGGTTGAGATTGATCACTATGCAAGAATCATTTTGGAAAGCCCTAAGAATCCCAATGCATAAGGTATCTCCAGTAGTGCAACCGAAATAGGGAAGAAGAGAAAGAGTATTGTCAAACAAGAAGCTATAGAAGGAAGTGAATTTGAGAGAGCTCAACATGAGCATGAAAGCATAATCATTCAAGGAGCCTTGGAAGAATTGCGAAAGGATATTCCTGGTGCAAACTTTGACTCATCTATTTCAGTTGTGGAAAATCTTAGAAACATGATTGATTCCTTGAAAGTCTATAGCTTTGGATTAGAAGTGCATTTTGGAATCAAGTCTGTTGAAGAAAATCTAGAGGATATCAAAAAGAAATGTACAAACACACATCGTTGAGTAATGGAGGAATTGGAGATTGTACATGTTTGTGAGGAAGAGGCTCAGGAACTACTTTCCTTTTGCCTAAATTGGTTTGGAAGTACATTGAACATAAGAGATGAGATAAGGAATAATGAAACTAGGATAAGCACTCAAGCAGATACATATAGATTGGCAGAGGATAGAGATAATCAGAGGTGGTCCTACATTGTGAAGATTCAGGAAAAATTATTTTCTCTGTAGGACCAAAGAATAGAAGTGATTAAGAAGTTTGTGGCACTTAGAGACATGGTTAAACTCAAGCACACACCAGTGTCTTGTGCTCTTAACAATATTGGTAGCTTATCAAAGATTAATCTTAGTCTCAATACTTTAGCAGATGGTATAGAGTCCTTGACTAAGCTTGAACTAATACACAAGACTCTTGTAAGTGAAAAAGGTACATGGAAAGAAGGAAAATCCTTATGGAAGGGCACCCTGGAGAGTCTCAAAGGTTCCTCTTCTTTAGGTTAATCCAACTATTTTGTGTTCATAGCCTCTTTGTTCACGTCTTAATGCATATATACATATATCGGACCCCATCCTTCGCCATTGATGTCAAAGGGGAGAGATAGAGATAGGAAAAGGAATTTTTTTTTTAGAAGAATAGTTTTGATAGGGGGAGTGTTCAGCTACCTTATATTGAATATGTTTCTTGGCATGCATGTTTCCATCAATGCCAAAGGGGGAGATTGTTGGAATTATGGATCCGTGCAACATAAGCATGAAGTATAAATGATTTGTGTTGGATATTCTTATGTTTTCATTAATGTCAAAATGGTGACAACTATACAAGAAGATTACTTAGTTTACCAGAAGTTGTTCTCTACCAGTAGTGTTCTTTTGGGATGAACCATTGCATTGTTTTTTAAGTCTAAAATTCATTGTAAGAAAATATATGACTAATCTCTTAACCATGCTATCATGTCTCATTCAGATAGCTATTTCTTGGATCTTGAGAAGTTTTAGGTTGTGAGCAAAAAGTTATCATTGATATATTTTAGCCATGTATTTTACTTTTTTCCTTTGCTTAGCATATCAAAGTGGGAGACTACATTTTCTTAAGAACATTCCAATGTTTTAGTTCTGATGGTAGTCTCTATCGTGGTTGTATAATGAGAAAGTAATGTTAGCTCAGATTTGTAAGGTGCTTGATTTGAGGATTGTATGTTTGTTTAGATTTTTCTATGAATTAAGTTATAGTCTTGGCTGACCTAACAAATGCAATATACTAAGGAGACCAGTTATACTTTATGGATGCTTGCCAAATTGATATAATGCACTACATGGACAAAAATGTTTTAAAACATATATGGTGCCGATAAGAGTGTTTTGATTATTTTTCTTTCATCTAATTAGGCCAACCTAATTGATGAATGGGATATACTTCTATATATATAATATTATTTGAAGGAAGAAACTTTTTGTGGAAGAGAGGAGTTGTGGTGTAGTGGAGTACGAAGGGATATGTGAAGATCTGAGCCTAAATGATTTATCAATTGAGGATTAGAGCATAATTATTAAGTGACTATTGTGTTTGGTAGTTCTTCTTATTCATAAATTCATTAGAACTGAACCCTACACATTGAAGGTGTATTCTACTAGTTCATACTCTTGGTAGTGAGCCACAATCTGTGTATCTTGGCGGTTAGCCATCTTTTGTATTCATGTTGTGAGCCTTTTAAGAACAATGAGTCTTGGAAGTGAACCCTGCAATATCTTGTATTTGGATATAATATATTGTGAATTAGCCCTCATTGTGGTTTTTCCCTCTTTGGCTTTTCCATGTAAAAATCTCGGTGTTCATGTGTGTTGTTGCATTAAATTGTTTCTATGTTCTCTCTTGTTGATTTAGTTAGATTTGTGGTAATGTTTGGATGGATTTTATTTGAATGGTTTTATGGAATACTAATTCACCCCCCCTCTCAATATTCTAGATTTTCAACATGCCTCTCATGAACTACTTCAAAGGAAATTTCAAAAAACTTTTTTGGCCTCTAGCTACAAAAGTCTTGAATGGAAATCTAGCTAGTTAAGTCAAGCTCCTAATGAAATTCTTCATAACATTAAACAAAGAAACCATTAAACATTAAAAAAACTAGAAATGCATAATGGAAACTAATCTAATGCCTCAAACTTCATCCCATTGGGGCATTGGTGTTGTATTGATGTGGAATATCAACCCTTTCCCAATCCCTTGGTTGAAACAAGCTTTCAAATGGATGCCATTGATGAATATTGATGAAAATGGATGCAAGATAAGCTAAAATGGATGCAAATCTTAACTAAAATGGATGTGAAATGATTAAATTCTTGTGAGGAATGCTCTAAAAATCACTATATTGCAGTTACTCTACATGAAAGTGGATCCTTTTCTCATAGAAAAGAGGACTATTTATAGGAAAAATAGTTGAATCAATGGTCAAGATTGATTTGATCAATCAATGGATGAAAATGAATAAGAGAAAATGACATGGATCAAGGATTCCCATCAATGGATGAGAATGCAAGTTGAAAAGGATCAATTATTTTAATCAATGACTCTCATTGAATTGAAGAAGCACACTTCCTAAAAGTGAGGAATTTATTATAAGATATTTCCCATTTTGGAGAAGTGGAAATGGAGGAATATTCCATGGGAATATTCCCTTGCAAGTGGGAGGGTGAGAGAAATTAGCTAATTAAATAATTTAAGAAATTATTTAATTGTGCATAATGGAGGAAATTAGGGATTTCATTAAACAATTAACTTGTTTAATAAAGGGGGATTTAATGATATTCAACTAAATAATTAAGGTTATTTAATTAAATGAGAGGAATTAAGAAATTTAATTAAATAATTCACATTATGTAATTAAATGGGATGAAAATTAGCATGAAAGAGGATGAATTAGCCTGATAAAATTGATTATCTAATTAACAAACGGAAGTGATGAATTTAATTAAACAATGAATATTATTTAATTAAACGTTTGAAAATAGGTGATTCAGGATGAAACAATGTTAGTAATCAAATTCAGATGTGCAATATTGATCAGGACAATTTTAAGTGTCTACAATAATCTTTGGAGAAATGAAAGTATGTGTAACAGATTTCCAAAAGAGATGTAGAAAGAGTTTGAGATGTCTATGTTTGGGGAGATGAATTTATTCCTTGGGCTTCAAATTAGTCACACAGAAAAAATGTATATTCATTTTACAATCAAAGTATTTCAAGGAAATGTTGAAGAAGTTTGGAATGGAAGAATCTAAACCGGTTGTACTGCCATGATTACTGGTTGCGAGCTAAGTAAGAATGAAGAATCTCCTAAGGTTGATCAAAGAAAGTACATATCAATGATTAGAGGACTATTGTATCTAACTGCTACCAAACCAGATATCATGCATGTAGTTTTTCTTGTGGCTAGATTTCAAGAAGATCCTAGAGAGTCACATTTGGCAATGATAAAAAAATATTTAGATACTTGAAAGGTACTCTAGAACATGGTTTATCATATCCAAAGGATATTGATTTCTCTCTAAGTTCTTATACATATGCAGATTAGGCAGGTTATGTGGATGATAGAAGTACAAATGGTGGTGCTTTCTTTTTGGAAGCAGGTTGGTGTCTTGGCTAAGTAAGAATAAATACTCAGTGTCATTATCTACTACAGAGACAAAATACATCGTTGTAGCATCATGCTACACCCAGGTTGCTACGCCCTTAATATGAATGTACATCGGGTTATGAATAGTCGGCTTGTGGCTATCTTAACTCTCTATTAAGTCATATTATCATTAGTATATTGTTATTTAGTTGTTTATGTCGGCCTAAGTCTTATATAGGTGTGTCTAAGTCGGCCTAGGTGATATCCTTGGCATAAATAGGTATATATAGGAGGTTGTGAGTCTTATTTCATCATCAAGTGTGAAGTGTGTTCTCATTAGAGATATTTGGAGGTTTTCCCCCTTCAAGTGGCTTGTTATTCTCAGTTATTATCAAGTATTTGCAGCATATTTCATATCATATTCTTCTATTGTGCAAGTTATTTCATAACAAGTGGTATCAGAGCATGATCTTGGCACCATAGACGCAAGGTTTTTCTTAATTTTGGAGGCTATTTTGGGAAGAGCATATCTTTCATATTTTGGTGAATTTTTTTCTTATTTTTAAAGGGTTTTTGAAGAACATATTCAAGAAGACACAATCCAGATTTCAGAAGAATTGGAGTAGAAATAAGCGAATTATTGCAGAATTAGGGTTTTTGCACTATTTTTTTGGAATCTACATATCTCGCACATCTTGTTGAATTAAAGTCTGATTTTTATTGGGTTTTTGAAGACATACCAAATGAGATTACAGTAAAAATTTCAGAGAATTTAAGTTTCATTTGTGTGATTTATTTCAACATTAGTGGTTTCCATCATGTCGGGGCCTGGAACAAGGGGTAAAAAGAATGTTGTCACTCCGAGGAAGACTCCTAACAAGGATGGTGAAACAATCAAGGATGTTACTCATAATGAGGAAATAAATAAGGTCAAGGAAGACATTTCCTCAATGAAGATAGATATGTGTTACCTAAGAGGAGATATATCGGACATAGGAAACATGTTAAGCACCTACATGGCTTAACCAAGAAAGGAGTTCTCAAGTGCCCAAGGTGAAAATTCTAGGTTAGCTACCATGGACACAAGATTTAGTACTCCTATGGGATCTAGGAATTTATTTCCAAAGGTGGATATGTGCAAGTTCAATGGTAAGGATCCTCTCACATGGATAAACCAAATGGAGAATTTTTTTGAAGTACACCAAATCCCAAATGGACAAAAGGTCACGATGGCTTCCCTATATTTAGAACCAGATCAATTCATTTGGTATCGTTGGCTTTGCACTCATCAAAAGAAAAATGGGCTCACCGTCTCATGGTCAATTTTTACAGAGGAACTCCAAGCATAATATAGAAATAGCGTCATAGACAAATTCTTCAGCCAGCTAGCTAAACTTCAACAAACAGGATCAGTTAAGGATTATATTCAGCAATTCCAAAATCTATCCTTAAGGGTGGATTCAATTATGGACGAAAACTTGAATGAATTATTCTTGGGTGGTCTCAAGGATCACATTCAACATGAGGTACGCATGTTTAGCCCTAGTTCCATAAATGAGTCTTTTATCTTAGCACGTAGGGTAGAGGAGAAGTATTTGATTCCTAAGAAGCAAGGGGCTAATGTGACAAGAGAGAAAGGATATTCAACACAACCTACTAAGTTGACTCCACAACTAATTGAGGAGAAAAGAGCAAAAGGATTGTGTTTCAATTGTGATAGCAAATATAGTCGAGGACAAAAATGTAGTGAAAAGAAATTATTTTATATTGAGGAAGAAGAGGAGGAACCCATACTAGAAGATGAAAGGGAGTCAAATGAGGAATCACATGATTCTCAACCAATAATTTCTTGTCATGCACTCTTAGGTTTTAGTGCTCCACAAACTCTCAAGGTGGTGGGGTTCCTAAAGAAGCAGAAGGTAACAGTGTTGATCGACTCAGGTAGTACTCATAATTTCATCAACAAAAAATTAGCTACTCGTCTAAATTGTTTCATATATCCAGCTCCAGAGTTTCAATTTTTTATTGCAGATGGTGGTACAATTAGTTGTTCAGGGAAGTGTCATAGCATTAAACAATCCATGGGAGATTATCAACTTGATACCCCAATGTATGCGATATCCATGGGTGTAGCAGATATTGTTTTGGGAGTACAATGGTTTACTACATTAGGAACAATTGAGATGAACTTCCAAGAACTATTCATGAGATTTCAATCAGAAGGAAGGCTAGTAGAGCTAAGAGGGTTGAAGGAAAAACCTCCACAAATGGTAAGCTCTCATCAAATGCAAAAGTTTCTTAAGAAAGGAGTGGATGGATATGTGGGCCAACTATGTTCATTAGAAGTCTCTCAATCTAATACTCCTACTCATCCAGATTTTCAAGCTATAATTGATCGTCACTCAGTTGTTCTTGGAGATATGCCTTAAGGAATTCCTCCTAAGAGGGATCATGATCATTCCATACAGTTAGTCCTAGGGAGCCAACCACCGAACATTAGGCCTTACAGGTATCCACACATACAAAAGAGTGAGATAGAAAAAATTGTTGAAGAGATGCTAGAGGCAGGAATCATCAGGCATAGCCAAAGTGCTTACTCCTCGCCTGTGGTGATGGTACGTAAGAAGGATGATACTTGGCACATGTGTCCATATTATAGAGTACTCAACATGTACACCATTAAAGATAAGTTTCCAATTCCACTCATTGATGATTTGCTAGATGAATTAAATGGAGCTATGTTTTTTACCAAGTTAGATCTTAGATCTGGTTATCACCAAATTCGGATTAAGGAGGAAGATATTTGTAAGACAGAATTTTGGACTCATGAGGGTCATTATGAATTTTTGGTGATGCCATTTGGTCTTAACAATGCACCATCTACATTCCAAAGTTTGATGAATTTCATTTTTAAGAAGTTCTTGCGAAAGCTTGTGCTAGTATTCTTTGATGATATCTTGATTTATAGCAAGACTTGGGAAGAACATTTGCAACATGTGGACCAAGCATTACAAATACTTGAAGATCATAAACTCTATGCTAAGCCATCCAAGTGTGCTTTTGGTCTTACAGAGGTGGATTATTTGGGACACATAGTTTCACATGAAGGAGTAAAGGTGGACCCTAACAAAATTAAGGCTATCATGGAATGGCCTATTCCAAAACCATTAAGAAACTAAGAGGATTCTTGGGATTGACAGGGTACTATAGAATATTTGTGAAGAATTATGGTAGTATAGCAGCACCTCTCACCACTCTATTGAAGAAGGATTCTTTTCATTGGAATGAGTCTGCCAATACAACATTTGAGAGATTGAAGGAGGCTATATGTACAACTCCATTACTTGCCACTCCTGACTTCACCAAGGAATTCATTGTGGAATGTGATGCTTGAAATGGGATAGGAGCAGTGCTCATGCAAGAAGGTCGACCAATTGCTTTTGAGAGTCAATTAAAAGGTAAGAATCAACTAAAACCTATTTATGAGAAGGAAATGCTAGCAATACTCCATGCAGTGAAACAATGGAGGCCTTATCTATTGGGTAGACATTTCAAGGTTAAGACAGATCATGATAGCCTAAAATATTTTTTGGAACAACGACTATCTTCTAAAGAGCAACAAAAATGGTTCACTAAGATGTTAGGATATGACTTTGAGATTGTATATAAGAAAGGGAAAGAAAATATTGTAGCAGATGCACTGTCAAGGAAGGATGAGAAAGATGAAGCCTTATTGTGTGCCCTTTCAATATTACAAGAAATTGGGTGGAGGAAGCCAAAGAAGAGTGGAAAAATGATGTTGCGACAAGTAATCTCATCGAACAATTAAAAAGTGATCCTAGTAGTTCAGATAAGTTTTGTTGGAAGGGAGATACTCTTTGGTATAAAGAGCGTTTGTATCTCTGCAAGAATTTCAACCTTAAAATCAAGATTCTCATAGAGTTGCATGAGTCTCCAGTGGGTGGTCATTTAGGATTTTTGAAGACATATCATCGAGTCAAGCAAGATTTCTTTTGGGAAGGGCTAAAGGGTGATGTTCAAAAATTTGTGGCTGAATGTTTGGTGTGTCAAAGGCATAAAGGGTAGATAATTAAGACACCAGGTCTCCTACAACCCTTATCTATACCTAGCCAGCGTTGGGAAGAGGTATCCATGGACTTCATCACAGGGCTTCCCAAATCTAAAGGTCATAATGTCATCATGGTGGTAGTTGATCGGCTCACTAAATATGCACATTTCATTGCATTAGCACATCATTTTATAGCAAGTGCAGTGGCTAAAGCTTTTTTGGAGAATATCCAAAAACCACATGGTACACCTAAAGTTATTGTTAGCAATCATGATCCTATCTTCACTAGTCACTTTTGGAAAGATTTATTCTCATGTTTGGGTACTCAATTGGCTCTTAGATCTTCATACCACCCTCAATTAGATGGGCAAACAGAGGTTGTTAATAAGTATTTGGAAGGATAGCTACGTTGCTTTACTTCAGAGAAACAGTCTCAGTGGGTAGATTGGCTACCACTTGCGGAATGGTGGTATAACACATCTTTTCATAGCTCATCAAAAATGTCTCCATTTTTGACACTTTATGGATATCATCCTCCTTCCATCACATCATCAATTAAGGTGTCCCCAAGAGTTCAGGTAGTAGAAGACCACTTGCTTCATCAACAACAAGTACTTTTAGGACTCAAGAAGAATTTAGCCATGGCACAAAATTGAATGAAACAATAGGTAGACCAACATCGTAGTGAAAGAAGTTTTGAAGTTGGGGATTGGGTCTTCTTGCGATTGCAACCTTATAAGCAAATCTCACTAAAGCAACAAAGAAAGAATAATAAGTTGTCTCCAAAGTATTATGGTCCATACCAAATCATGCAGAAGATCGGTAGTGTTGCCTACAACCTTGAGTTGCCACCAACAACAAAGATACATCCAGTTTTTCATGTTTCCTATTTGAAGAAGGTAATTGGGCATAATAATCCCACTCAAACAACACTTCCCGAGCTAGATGAAGAAGGAAGAATCATTTTGGAACCAGAGTGCATTCGTCAAACACGCACAAAGAAGCTGAGGAATAGAACTATCACTGAGTATCTCATCCAATGGAAGAATTTACTAGTTGAAGATGCCACATGGGAAGATGAGGAGTACATTCAAAAGAATCCAAACTTGATTAGAATTAAGGACAATTCTTCTTTGAAGAAGGGAGGCATGCTACACCCTTAATATTAGTGTACATCGAGTTATGAATATTCGGCTTGTGGCTATCTTAACTCTCTATTAAGTCATATTATCATTAGTATATTGTTATTTAGTTGTTTAGGTCGGCCTAAGTCTTATATAGGTGTGTCTAAGTTGGCCTAGGTGATATCCTTGGCATAAATAGGTATATATAGGAGGTTGTGAGTCTTATTTCATCATCAAGTGTGAAGTGTGTTCTCATTAGAGATATTTGGAGGTTTTCCCACTTGAAGTGGCTTGTTATTCTCATTTATTATCAAGTATTTGTAGCATATTTCATATCATATTCTTCTATTGTGCAAGTTATTTCATAACACAGTTGTTGTGGATGAAGCAAACCATGAAGGATATTAGAGTGTCATATGATGAACTCATTTCTATATTATGTGACAATACAAGTTCTATCAATATTTCAAAGTGTTGAGGGGGATGTTAGTCAAAATGTACCATGAAATAATATTATTTCCCCTCTTAAAAACAAGTATAAACTACTCCAAGGTTCCTTTCTCGTCAGGTCTTTATAGTGTGGATGACACATACATGAGAAAAATGTGATTACATGAGGGATCTTGATTTTTAGAGAACCTAGGAAGTTAAATAACACAACATAATAATTTCATTGATTAGACTCAAATTGCATATAGAACATAAGAAGATTTAAGACAATTAAATGCTCTTTCAAACTATTTTAGTGACCATGATTCAAAATAAAAGAAAAAAGAGAATAGGGTAACAAGAGATATTCCAAAAGAAACCTATAGAAATTATCGAAATAAATCTAACTCTATATGGACAACAACACAAAGCATTCCATTAATCATGTCTATAGGTTTAAATAAGATATTTCAGACAACCATTAACATAAATAGCATTCACACATCGACTATCAATGGAGTGCAATCTTCAAAGGAAACTCAAACACATATTTTTTTTGAATTTCATTCAATTAGAACACCATTAATCATGCCTAGATCTGGGACAAAATCCTACTTAATTACATAGATTTAACTCAGATCTCATTAATTTAGTAATTGTGATTAAAATAAAATGATTACACCATCACCATGGTGTTGAATTCTAATGCATGAAATATAGGTATAATCCTTAGATAAATAAATTAAAGCTTTTCACACAAAATTCAATAGGTAAACTCCACACCGAGATTATATTGTTTGTAGTTGCAAAAATTACATAAGAATTTGGACCCTTTGAATGATCCAAAATTAAACATATATATAAAATCTAGTTCCTATGATTAGGGATCTGAAATAAAGAACTAAAACTAACTCTAGTGTCCAAGTCTTTACTAAAATAAAACTACAATTAAAAAGTAAAACTAAATTGGGTGACCCAGTTACAGTTGATTATTTTTTCTAAATTAGAGAAACATGAAAATAACAACTAAAAGTAAACTGAAGCAAGCGACAATCTTCAAAATTCCCAATGCCACTAAACTCAGGTGCATGATATGTGCTTTTATTTCTATAACAATTATCGTGCACATCCTTGGACATATTTAACTTGGGTGGCACTGGGAAAACATGTCATTCGTAGCATTGGAAGCATTTCTCATCACAAAACATGGGTAGATATCAACACCAATCTCCACCTATCTCTAGTTATTTGGAAAAGTGACCGAACAAGGTCGACATGATCTAATTAATCCTTTCCATTGGGTGGTATCCTTTAAATTGGTACTTCATTTCCTCATAATCCTTCAGAGACATATCTCCTACAAATACCAATACCATGTGTCAATAATCTTCATATTTCAAGAAGAGAAAACCTACAAGACAAATCATGTTAGGCCATATATACTCTTATCTCAAAGTTACAATCTGCCAAGTAGGAATTACGAAATTTTTTTGAGGATCAGCCCTTGAGATTACCCCTTATCCTTTACCATCAACATATATACTTAAAACACTTGATTCTTTCAACTTTACCATCTTTGGGTATTGGGGATTGAGGATCCCTCATACCCGTTACTCATAGAATTAATTTCCTTTGTTAAGTTTCAAAGCCTCTCGAGTATCGGATATTAGAGATATCCTTTACCCTTTGTTTATCAATAAATTCTCTTTGTGGATATGTTTCATCACTTGATCAGGTGTCCGGGATTGGAGATCCCATTTACCCTTTACCTTATTGGAAATGGTATTGGTTAAGTGGCATCTCTAACTCGCAAAGTCTGAAAAAACTTCGAGGATCAGAGTTTGGCTTTTTGATTTACTCCTTGCCACCAAATTTAGGATTGTTAATCAAACTCACTTTATATTTTAAATCTTATCTTTTGAACATAGAAGATGCATCTATTATTTATAATATTTAAAAGCAAGCAATCATTCCTAGACATCGGGAGTCAGGGATAACCCTTACCCTTTGCACCTCTATAAGCAATGGGTAAGAGGTACCACCAATACCCGATGTCTAAAAGATGTCATAAAGGAAGTAATTTTTTAGGCTAAGTGTTCTACTAGTATAATGAGGGTTAGGGTCAAGCGTACCCTTTACCCTTTACACTTCTATAAGTAATGGGTAAGAGGTTCTACCGATGCCCAAAATCTGAGAGGTTTCACAAAATTTTTTATGTCTAAGCCAATGAGTCATAGATCAAGGGTCAGGGTTTCCCCTTACCCCTTGTGAATGTTCTAAGGTATGTGATAAAGGAAACATGTGAAGTTCGAGAGGATTTATCAAATAAACTAAGTAAAAAGGATAAGATCTCCAATCGAGGATCATGGTTTCTCCTTACCGCTTGCAAACTTTTTGAGCAAGCAACAAATGAAAATTGCGAAGTCTAAAACCCAAAACTATGTTATAAGAATTTGACATGCTAAGGCAAGAATCTAATTCAAAACCTAAGGAAATCATACACTCATGTGGGAAAGGAAATTTTGGAGATCTACATGCCTTAATTTATTGTTCAAAAATGCTTTGTCGAATAATGAGAATCTGACATACCCCTTACTACTTCCACCTCTATAAGGGAGATGTTAAAGGATATTCCCAAAGGTGATTAAGGTTTCTTCTAAGGAATGATTGAGGCTTGGCGATTAGAGCTACCTTCTACCTTATGCAGATGACCTTGAGTAGGGAGTAAGAGAGAACAACGAAGCTCAAAGCCCTATAATTTTCAAAAATAAAACCATTAAAACTAAGGGAAAATAACAAGGGAATCCCAAGGTTGGACACTCGACAATGATGTCACAAACACCATCAATTGGTGTGCCAAAAAGAAACACTATCTGGTGAGTAAAAGAGTCAAGAAAAATGATGGGAGAGAAAAAGAAATGGGAAAAATGAAAAAAATAAAAGAATAGAGGAATACCAAAACCAAATCAAGAACCTAAAGAAAAACCACAAAAATGAAAACCAAATCCAACAAAAACACAAAAAAAAAACCAAACAACAAACAAATAAACCTAGCAACCCAAAATGAACACTAACCATACCAGCCAGCCGAATGGAGAAATTCACATGTCAAAGGTGAAATTAAACAACCTGGACAGTATGAGCAACACTTAGGAGGAAAAAGGACAAGAATGAAGGAAATGATAAGTGAAATGAACATGAACCAAACAAGCAAACATGAGCACACAAACAATAGGAATCCAAAAAAACACGCCACAAAAAAATTATCACACAATCAAAACCAGAAACCATTGCAAAGAACAATATGGATTGTGGAAACTTGATATCATTAAAAGAAACTAATCTAGTCAATCCAAACACATACACCCAATCATGCTAAAACACAAGCTAATTTTCCTCAAGAATAATGGCAAAAAGTTGCAGAACCCTTTGAAAAAAATGTGTTTGTTTGAACCAGTGAATGCAAAAAGGAATGAAGTTTTTAGTCAATGTCCCTTCATTTACCTTCATTAATGGTGCGCAAGTACACAGGTTGGTGGCATTAACTCTCGATGGCACTTACATTTAACTCAAATTCTTATTTTGTGACTAACAAGACTGATGTGACGTGCATGCCAAATAATGCGCTACCATCATACCCCAAGAATGGATCATTTAAGTAAGCAAAAATCTTGATACATGAAGCTTGATGAAAGCTAGGTGAGTGATGAAAAACAAGAAAAAAAGGAGGATTCAAGGGTTAGGCCCGATAAGGAAGGGTGTGTATACCCTTCCTTGGAAGCCTGACATTCAAACTCTGAAAAGGAAAACATAGCAAGGAAAAGAAAAGAAACAAAGGACAAATAAGAAAATGAAAAAAAGAAAAGGGGGAAAGGACACAACATCCAAAGCGAAAAGAGGGGGGTCCCCATTTTTCCAAAAAGAAAAAAGGGGCATGAGTGTGAAGGAACAAAAAAAAGCCACCAAAGAAAAAAATGCTCGTAGATCATTCCTGCCTTCAAAAATTTCCAATGGCCTTAACCCAAAGGTTTCACAAACTCAACACTAAACAATGGAGTCAAAACGTATCCAAGTATCCAACCAATTTTACCCTTCACAAAATTTTTCATGGATTCCAAAGTGTGTGTATGTGATTAATCCTTTCAGAAAGGAAGCATCAATGAAATATAATAACCAACAAATCAAGACCATTTATTTGATCTTTCCTTTCTTCCAACTACTTTAATACAAGTTTCCCTTTTTTTCTACTTTTCCCAAAACTATAGTTGGTTTGACCTAGGCAAAGCTCTACTACTAGCCAAGCATCCATATCCCTGACATAGATACCTCTGATTCCCTCAAACCTAGCTCTACTGCCAACTAGGCATCCATAGCCTTGGCAGAGTTTACTTGAATCACCCTTTTCATTAATCCATTTTCCCTCATTTTTTAAATTTCCAGGCTATCACCCAGTGTTGGGTTGGGAATCATGGTGGTCACTAAGAAAGAAAACACCCTTTTTTATTTTCTTGAACCTTAGATTACTAGCCTTCATTTCTACTTATAATCTTGATTCTTTAATATTTTTAAGTGTTAAGATCCAAGCAACAAGATTCCAAGATGAATTGGGTTCATACATCAAATAAATCAAGACTTTGAAGTTTAAAATTAGATTAAAAAACTTTGAACCTAAACAAGGAAAAGGTTTGAAAATATAAATACCTCAATCACCTCTTTTATTGTGGATATTCAGACCTTCATACTTATGAGACTCCACAAACAAAGAAAAAATGAAAAAACAACACCACAACAAGACAAGGGAAAACAAAACCAAAAGAATAAAAGGACGAAAACAACAAAACCTGTCCTAATAATATACAAGGGATGACCCTTACTCTCAAGATCTAGAATAATGTTTCAAGAACTTCCCATTGATAGCTAATGGGTTAAGCTCCCCAATCATAGTATTGATCTTGAAGGTATTATCATCTAAGATCTTAGCTATTTGATAAGGGCCTGTCCAAATTTTATCAAACTTTGAGTGGTTTCCTTTCTTCTCTTTGAATTTGTCCCATAATAGGACAAGATCTAAAATCCTAAAGGATTTTATTTTTCTCTTTTTTTGAACAACCATTTGAACACAACCTAATGATTTTATACATGTTCTAGGGTATAATTTCTCTTTTAATCTAAATTTCACAGGTTGAGAAACCTAACCTAAACCTTGTCATCTATTTCCATATAACTTTCCATGAAGTCAAGTGTTGGGATTCTAAGATTCATAGGGAAGATAAGTTCCAAACCATAGACCAACTGATAAGGGGACGCCCCTAATGCATTTTTATCTGAGTCCCTGTCAACCCATAACACAAATTTAAGATGTGAGTGCCAATATTTTTAGTTTTATCCAATAGTTTCTTGATGACACTTTTTAGGTTTTTATTTGTAGATTAATTGAAAACAACATCGGTAGTACACTGTCTACAAGTGATTGCTTCCAACCACCTTGTGCAATAATCAGTTGCTACTAGAATAAATATATGCCCTATAAAAGATTGAGGATGTGTCATACTAATAAAATCAAGGCCCCATTGGGTGAAAATACATACCTCAAGTACTAGTTGCAATAGCATAGGTGCATTCCTTTCTCTACTAGCTCCAAATTGGCATACATGTAAAGTCTAGACATGTTGGAAGGTATCTTTGAATATGGTAGAATAGTAGTACCCAACACATAGTATTTGATGTGTGGTTGCTTTAGAAAAACCATGCCCTGTACCAAATTTGTCATTAAATTCAATCAAGAAAAAGACAAAAAAATTATTTATCTAGGCACCTGAGGTAAAAACCTTCATATTTTTTTCTATACAAGACTCCTCTTTTAATCATCTAAGCTTGATCCTTGATTTTTAAGGCTCACCTCTATTCTTCACTCATGTGATCAGGACATTTATTTTGCAATAGGTATTAGATGATGCCTCCATACTAGTCATCTAAAGTAATGGCTTTTTGTGTATATTGTTGGTAAACCAACTATTGTTCTACACTCTCCATGGTTTTTGAGAGTCCTTGACCTCTTACCAATTTCATAGGCTAGATGCCCATATCAAAATCCTGGAGTATCACCATCCATTTCTCACACCATTCCCCAAGTTCATTCTGCATCAACATGGATTTGACTGCAACATCAGGGACTATTGCAATCACCTTTCTTCATAGAATGTAGTGTCTGAAATTTTTGACAACCTTGACTAAAGGGTTTTTTGTCCACATTGGGATATCTTACTTCGGCGTTCTTGAAAGGATTTCTCATGAATGTGATTTTATTTTCTTCTCCTTCTTCCCCCTTTTGGGTAAGAAAACCTACAAAATAATTACTAGAAGCGAATATGTAAATGTGGAATGTCTTTGAGTAGTCTGGGCTAGCCAATACTGGTGCACTAGTGATAACCTATTTTATTTATTTAAATACCTTCTTAGCTTCAATTGTGATGTAGAGCATCACTGACTTCAAGGGTTCTAAAGACCCTGAACAAAAACTTGAGAAGGTCACTTGAATATTCACCAAAATTCACTTCATTGAAACTTGATTCCACAAGACCCTTAATACACCAAAACACCAAATCAGGGTTCCAAACTCTTACCATACCCTAGTACACTTTGATTATCATGAAAAGGAAGGATTAACCCAAATAAACTACCCAAGAACAGTGATACCTTCATTCTACAATTTTTCACACCCAAGACATGAATTGCTTGTGGTATTCCATAATAGAAAAAATGGGTATATCTTCTAAATTTGATTGAATCTCCTAAGAAAAAATATATTTTCAAGAACCCATTATTGAATACTTTAACATATCAGAAACTTAGATGGAGTTATTTTAGAAACTATACCCTTAAAAATGATTGTCCCGCTGCTATAAGCTCCAAACATGCCATTTTATTAAAGCATCATCATGAAAATATTCACCCAAAACACTAAATCTGACCCCAATGCATTATGCAGGTTACCAATGAATGGAAACAACCAATTTTAGCAATAGAAACCCCTGAAAAGTCCCTAATCCACCAAACCCTTATGTAAGCCAATTTTAGACTAAGTAAAATAGGGGTTTATTGAACCTGTGCTTTCCAAACCTCATACCACTTGGTAAATGCTTCAAAAACCTTGTAAAAATGTTTTCAAAAGCTTTGTGAACTGATTTCAAATCTTCTTGAGTGCATCTAAGACAAATTTCAACTTGGAGCCATCATTTTTCATGGAAAAAACTTAAAAAATCAATGGAGGCAGCATCTAAACCTTGCAACCTGACTTCCCCTACATCTATAAACATCATCACATTAAAAATTAACCTAATCTAACTCATTCCACTAATTTATCAAGCCTCCATCGGTGGAATGGTTGTTAAACCACTCTTTAGACTCTCAAAACCCTTAAATTGGGGTTTCAAATAGTTTACTGTAAAAATGGTCTCAAATCCTCTAAATTTGATGAAAATTACTCAAACCTCTTCCAAATGGAAGCTAAGATAATACAATATAAAATAAAATTGAAATCATAGCTTAGGAATGTTGTACAGTCCATACAGTACTTGTAAAGCAACAAGAGAACACTAGAATTACAGAACAAAGTACTTTTATTCACAAAATTGTTTCATGATATAATCTCCCCTACTTTTCTCACCTTCACAAGGCTCTTATATGATGTTTTCAATAGTTAGTATAACTACCCATTCATCTTTAGCTGACTAACAACCTTCCCTAACAAGATGACTCTTTGATTTCCTTCATTGTTTGTATTTTTATATTTTTGACAATAATTGCAATATTTGCAACATTTGATAACATGACTTCACAATCACCTACAAACCTAATAAAGTGACTCAAATACATTATTAATGGTCCAAATATGACCTTTTTACAAGCATATCATGATGAATATTCAAACTTTACAAGATTTCCTCATGGAGGCATAAAATCACTAGGTGCTCCTGCACCATACAACCAGCCTAAAAAGGACCTCAAGTCCCTTTGAGGACTGAGTGGCATCAAAATTTCTTCTTCACACCTGCATACCTTTACCAATTCTATCTTGTACTACTCTCCTTCATTACTTTTGTTGCACTCTTGAAATCATGCACTTTCCTTTTCCAAACACCTTCAATCACTTCATCCTTTTCTCTTATCCATGCCATCAAGTTCTCTGTCCCAATAACCTTTGTATTCTCAAATTTCCAAACCATTGTATTGATATTATTTAACTACCCTCTAACCTCTTTTCCAATCAAAGGACACATGAGTGTCCTTACTATGCTTTCACCATGCTTTTCTAAGCAACCTTTCCTCTCACTAATGAATTCATCCTTGACCTTCTCTTGACCTATTTCTCATCATCTCATCATATTTTCCAATCATTGGATCACTCTTCAAACTAACCAACATCTTTAACTTTTGTAATGGCTGCAAAATCTTCAAGTGTTTTTCCTCAGATAGATATCCATCTCCCTCACTGCTTCATCACACAATCTCTCAAACCATCCATCTACCCAACAAGAAATCCTAGAAGATGCACCTACCCACTCTCTCTCTTAGCGGTGTAACTGTCTTAATGTCTTCTTCCTAGCTTAATATTTGTTGGAGGACATTGAACACAGACCTCTTCCTTGTCTGTAGCCAACACACCTTCTCACAACTCATCTCTTGCAGCCTTAAGATGGATCACAAGAACCTATAACCAACACACCCAAAAAACCACCAGATCAACCAGCTCTAATACCAAACTGATGTAGAGCATCACTGACTTCAAGAGTTCTAAAGACCCTAAACAAAAACTTGAGAAGATCACTTGAATATTCACCAAAATTCACTTCATTAAAACTTGATTCCACAAGACCCTCAATACACCAAAACACCAAAGTAGGGTTTCAAACTCTTACCAGACCCTAGTACACTGTAATTATCATGAAAAGGAAGGATTAACCCAAATAAACTACCCAAAAACACTCATACCTTCATTCTACAATTGTTCACACCTAAGACACCAATTGCTTGTAGTATTCCATAATAGCAAAAATGAGTATATCTTCTAAATACGATTGAATATCTTAAGAAAAAATACATTTTCAGGAACCCATTATTGAATAATTTAACATATCAAAAAATTAGATGGATTTGTTTTAGAAACTCTACCCTTAAAAATGACTGTCCCATTGCTACAAGCTCCAAATATGCCATTTTATCAGAGCATCATCACGAAAATCTTCACCCAAAACATTAAATCTGACCCCAATGCACTATGTAGGTTACAAATGAATGGAAACAACTAATTTTATCAATAGAAACCCATGAAAAGTCCCTAATCCACCAAACCCTTATCTAAGCCAATTTTAGACTAAGTAAATAAGGGGTTTATTGGATCTATGCTTTCCAAACCTCATACCACTTGGTCAATGCTTCAAACACCTTGTAAAAATGTCTACACAAGCTTTTTGAACTGATTTCCAACCTTCTTAAGTGCATCTAAGACAAATTTCAACTTGGAGCCATCATTTTTCATGGCAAAAACTCAAAAAATCAATGGAGACAACATCTAAACCTTGCAACCTAACTTCCCTTGCATCTACAAACATCATCATTAAAAAGTAACCTAATCTAATCCATTACACCAATTTACCAAGCCTCCATCGGTGGAATGGTTGTTAAACCACTCTTTAGACTCTCAAAACCCTTAAATTGGGGTTTCAAATAGTTTACTATAAAAATGCTCTCAAATACTCTAAACTTGATGAAAATTCCTCAAACCTCTTCCAAATGGAAGCTAACACAATAAACTATAAAATAAAATTGAAATCATAGCTTAGGAATGTTGTACATTCCGTAGAGTACTTGTAAAGCAACAAGAAAATGATGAAATTGTAGAACATAGTACTTATATTCACAAAATTGTTTCAAAATATAATCTCCCCTCCTTTGCTCGCCTTCACAAGGCTCTTATATGATGTTTTCAACAGTTAGTATAACTTCCCCTTCATCTTTAGACAACTAACAACCTTCGCTAACAAGATGACTCTTCAACTTCCTTCATTGTTTGCATTTTTACATTTTGACAATAATTGCAATATTTGCAACATTTGATAACTTGACCTCACAATCACCTACAAACCTAATCAAGTGACTCAAATACATTAGTAATGGTCCAAATATGACCTTTTTACAAGAATATCATGATGAAGATTCAAAATTTACTATATTACCTCGTGGAGGCATAAAATCACCAGGTGCTCCTACACCAAACTGTCAACTCAATTTTGGAATCCTTTTTTAGCATATCATTCAATGGGTGAACAATTTCCATGACCCCATTGACGAATTTTCTGACAAAATTAATATTTATGAAGAAATATTTCAATCTTTCTTGTTGTTTGTAAGTGACAACATCATGATAGGTTCAATCCTCTTTAGATCTATGGAATTTCCCTTTTCTAAAATTATGTGACCAAGAAGCTTTCCTCCATCACACCGAAGATGGATTTCTTGAGATTCAAAGAAATTTCGTATTCTTTACAGTGATGCAATATCTTACAAAAATCAACCACATGGTCAGCTCTATTTTTAGAAAATACCATTAGGTCATCTATATAAATAATGATACACTTTCCAATTATCCCTTTAAAAGCTATATCCATTGCCCTTTAGAAAGTGGCCCCAACATTAATTAGCCCAAATGGCATTCTTCTATATGCAAAAGTTCCCCACTTTATAGTGAAATTCATTTTTAGTCTATCTTCTTCTTTGACCATCACCTAATTGTACCCTGAGTATCCATCGAAGAAGGACACCATTTTAGACCCACTAACTATCCGCAAAACCTCATCAAGTGAAGGTAACGGGTAATTTCCCTTCTCTGAGGCCCAATTGAGATTCTTTAAATCCACACATAATCGGATTTCTCTATTTTTCTTTTGCACCGACACTAGGTTGGCCACCCAAGTGGACTGTAGCATCAAATAGATGATCCTAGCACTTAGTAGTTTTTGGACCTCTTTCTAAATTGAAGGTTCCAGTAATGCATTAACTAGTCACTTCCTCTACCTGAATGGATTTTCATGTTTTCATAGAGGGATAGTGTGTGTAATGATGGAGGTGTCGTATGTCTTTAACTCTTCATAGCTCCAAGAAATTAATTCCTTGTGATCCTTCAATGCTTGAATTATGCCATCATTTTCTTCTGAAGTATAGACTTGTCCAATAGATACTTCCCTTTTATCTGATGCATTTCCCAAGTTATGGACATCACACTTGCCACCTTTTGAGTTTGTGGAAGTCCTTTCATCCTTTGATGTATTGTCAAGATCGAAGATCCTTTCTAAAGTAGCCATCCCCTTAGGAATGGTGTTAGTCTTCAATTTTATTATACCATCTTCATCCTCTTTGAATGGATCCCTATCACAATCATCAATGATCTAAGCAGTGAAAATCCTAGAGTTGGTGATGAATTTGAGGATGTACTTATCATCCTCAAACACTTGAAAATTAGTGATGTTATCTAGAATGGTTGGTACAAGAACCATATATACTAAAAACCATTTCAAGAGAGAACCAGTCATAGGTTCTAAGGAACTTGAAAAAGTGGTGAGGGCATTTGTAAAACAATTATTTCATCTTGGGACTTATTTT
Source organism: Sequoia sempervirens (assembly GCA_007258455.2). Classification (NCBI taxonomy): domain Eukaryota; kingdom Viridiplantae; phylum Streptophyta; class Pinopsida; order Cupressales; family Cupressaceae; genus Sequoia; species Sequoia sempervirens. Next base: position 619,480,030 of record VDFB02000003.1, on the reverse strand, counting down.
ATGTTAAAAGATTCAAAATCTTCAATCAGATCCCATACCCTATTTCAATAGGCATCCAATCTTTTATCATGATAGGAATATTGGCTTCTTACCTATCTTACAATTAGTTGAGAATATCCTTCTACAATCAGGTGCCTGGACTTCTTCTAGTGGGCCAAAAATAGACCGCTGAATAGAGCTTCGTACTCAGTGAAATTATTGGTGCACGTGAACTGCAATTTGAAAGAACTCAAGAAATATTTTCCCTATGGACTAACCAACTCTATCCCAACACCATTTCCCTACTTACACTTGGATCCATCAAATATAAGCTTCCACATTGTCCACTTTTCTTGGGGTGATGTTGTTGGAGTGTTGCCCTTTTCTTGGTTGTTCTAGCCATTAATAACTGAATCCTTTAGTTTCTTTCTTGTGTATTTTGGCATATTTCTCCTATAAGAAGGGTGAGAACTTCCTCTTCAACATCTAATTGTTCTTCTGTGGTTAAATGATCTAATGAATCAAAAAAAATATCTTTTGTAGTGTTTACTTCAAAATCACTACCCTCTAGCTTGGGGTATTGCATCATTTTGACTCTCACCCATGCATCTTAACAAGCTAGACAAGTAAACTCGAAGTGTTTTGCTTCAAGAATCCTATACCACCATGGTAATAATAGTATAGATGGATCTTTATATTATCCGAGGTTAGTTATATCATTATACATTTTATTCAAAAAATATTGAATTGCATGATTTGTAGTTACAAACTCTTGGCAACCCCTTGACAGGACTATCTACTTCTAATTGTTCTTTGGTTGCTAATGACATGATCATAATGTCATTCATTTATACATGCCCAAGTCTAGCTCTATGAGTGCCACCTCATTTGGAGCATTGTATGTAGTTATGACATGTTTCAACTTAGGTTTGACATCACTCTTGATCTGGTTACTAATACCCTTCCATGGTAGCTAGAGTTGAGTGAAGTCAGTTGAGAACCATCCTCTCACGTTTTTAGTCCATTCTCTACTAAGGAGCATTCCATACATCTTGGGGATGTCTACTACATGTATATCAATATACTCTTGAACCCTAGGGTGCAAAGCTAGTTGCATGTGAACATTTTTTAGCTCCCTTATGACCTTGACTTCAATTTTATCTTATTGGAATACAACTCTGTTGGCTAGTATAGGTTTTAATCCTAGATTCTTAAAGATGGAATAGGGTATTGTGTTGCATGATGCCCCAGATTCCACTAAAAAATTATTATTTTTTTTTTCCAAATATGTGTACTATTAATAAGAAAGGTGGGATTTTGGTTTTACCTTTGAAGATAGTAGCCATGACATTAGAGTTATTAAGAATTTCTCATTTATCCTTTTGAGTAGAACTAGTAGAAGCTCTAGTAGTGTTACCTAATGATTTTAGTAATGCTTTTTTTGGGTTGGGAAGTGTTGCAACATATTATAGATAGAGATGTTGGCCTTTTTTTCTTTAAATCATCCACAATACTATATTTCTCTTCATTCTGACTTGAGGTTCTATAGGGTATGAATCTCTTAGATCTAGTCTCCCACACAAACCTCTCTTTTGGAGCAAGAGGATTATTTTCCGCATGAGGGTCTGGGGGAGTTGGATGTGATCTCAGTGGAATTCCATTAGTCAAATTTTCTTTTCTACCCCTCAAATTATAGTTGCTCCTATTTTGTTGGAAAGAAAAGATGTCATGCTTTCTGGTTCATTTTCATTTTCAAATAGGAAAGTGAACTCTTCTTCTTGAGCAGAGTATCCTAGGTTAGTCTTAGAGGAATCTACCATAATAGAATTTATGTTACTAGTAGAGGTTTGAGAATTACCCTACATCAGTGAAGACATTCTCTGCATGTCTGAGAAATTGGCCTCACTATGATCATATGTTTCATGAAATCTATAGCCAAGGTTGTCTATAGAATCTACCACATTAGCACCATCCAAGGGGTTGGGAACTCCTCCATTGTTAGGCTATGTATTCCAAGTTTGGTTGCCTCTTTGGGAATTGAACCCTCTATTTTGAAACCCGTGGTTGTTTTGATTATTGCCTTGATTCTGACCAAAACCCAAATTATTTTAATTATGAGTGTTCCATGCTTGGGGAGGATTGACTTTTAGACATTTTATTTCATTTTTCATTCTAGATAAAATATTTTTCATTGCCTCAATCTCTAAAGAAAACTGAGCATTTTGACCTTAGACAATGATGTTGGTTGTCCTGCACCATTTGTGATGCTAGATTCCTGTCCATAACTCAAATAAGTAAGTGTAGGCATGATGAGGGGTTGTTGGACATGGGGTTGATATGGAAACAAGTTTGGAAATTGGTTTATAGTTCGAGGGATGGGATTCATCAGCGGTGTATGGCTATTGAAGGCATTACTTATTACAGGGAGCTGGTTTGGCACCCTTGGGGGACCAAGAGATGGTAATGGCCCAAAAATACCACCTGCTTGTTGGTCAATTTGTTGGAAAATTGTGATGTCTTCTTTATAGATTTTATCCAATATATCCCTATCATTTTTAGGTAGCCTCCTTAAGAACAAACTGGTGAAAGTGTCAATAGATCTCAGGTAAGTTTGGACAACTACTAATTCTAGTATCACATATGGGGTTTCTAACTTCTTTTATGTCTTATGGAATCTGGTGTTATAGATACTGATTGGCTCATTTGGCTCCTTCCTACAAGTCATAAATTGATGGTACAAAATAGTAGGATCTGTATATATTTTGAACTGGTTTAGGAATTTATCTTCTAGATCCTACCAAGTGTGGATCATTCCTCTAGGAAGGTGAAAATACCAATTGTATGCAAAATCTCCCAAGGAATATGTGAACAATCTACAAACCACATCTTAGTGAACAATTTGTGCTATGTTTGCATATTTCTTTAAAAAAGTTCACATGATCTTATGTTGTCTTTCCCTCACCGTACACAAATTTAGGTTAGAACTTTTCTGGGGTCTGAGGAAATTCATGCAAGTTTCTTTGTATATCCAATTAGGAACTTTCGTTTACCATGAAAAATTCCATCTATAATGGTGGAGGTGCAACAATATTTGTGATCTAGAGTGTTGTTATAATTACAGGCGATGATAGAAAACCTAAGTTTAGTGGTGGAGCTACGGGGTTGGAAGCTTCAACTTTAGATTTACCTTTTTCACTTTGAGTTTGCCTATGTTGGTGTAATTCATTTAGAACTCCTTTGGCAAGAGAAGACCTAAGGACTCTATGGTATCTTTTTGTGGATAATGACCCAATGTTTTCCAACTTTTCTGGTTCAAGGCCCTCCCTCTAGCACCAATTCCATTGAGGGGGATGTTATTCACTCACAACATACCAAGAAAAAAGATTATTTCCTCTCTTGAAAAGTAGTATAAACTACTCCAAGGCTCCTTTCTCATCAGGTCTTGATAGTGTGGATGACACAAAGGTGAGAACAATGTGATTACATAAGGGATTTAGAATTTTAGAAAACCTATGAATTTAAATACAATCACAAAATAATAATTTTATTGATTAGACTCATATTACATATAGAACATAAGCAAATTTAAGGAAATTCAATTCTCTCTCAAACTATTTCAATAACCAAGTTTCAAAATAAAAGACAAAAGAGAATAGGGTAACAAGAGATATTCCAAAAGAAACCTAAAAAAATTATTGAAATAAATCTAACTCTATCTGGACAACAACACAAAGCATTCTATTAATCATGTATATAGGTTTAAATAAGATCTTTTAGACAACCATTAACATAAATAGCATTGACAGATCTACTATCAATGGGGTGCAAACTTCAAAGGAAACTCACACACATTAGATTTTTGAATTTCATTCAACCAAAATGTCATCAATCATGCGTAGATCTAGAACAAAATCCTAGTTAATTGCACAAATTTAACTCAAATCTCATTTATTTAGTAATTGTGATTAAAGTAAAATGATTATACCATAACCATGGTTTTGAATCCTAATGCATGCAATACAAGCATAATTCTCAAATAAATAAATCAAATATTTTCACACAAAAGTTAGTAGGTAAACTCCACACCAAGATTGTATTGTTTATAGTTGCAAAAATTACATAAGAATTCAGACCCTTTGAATGATCCAAAATTAAACATATATAGAAAATTTAGTTCCTATGATTATGGATCTGAAATAAAGAATAACTAGAACCAACTATACTGTCCAAGCCTTTACTGAAATAAAATTGCAATTAAAAGTAAAACTGAATTGGGTGACCCAATTATAGTTGAGTCTTTTGCTAAATTAGAGAAGCATAAAAATAACAACTAAAAGCAAACTAAAGCAAGTGACAGTCTTCAAAATTTCCAATGCCACTAAACTCAAGTGCATGATATGTTCTTTGATTTCTCTAGCAGTTATCACATACATCCTTGGACATATTTAACTTGGGTGGCATTGGGAAAACATGTCATTCACACCATTGGTAACATCACTCATTACAAAACATGGGTAGATATCAACATTGATCTCCACCTATCTCTAGTTATCTAGAAAAGTGATCATACCAAGTTGGCATGATTTAATTCATCCTTTCCATTGGGTGGTATCCTATAAATTGGTACTTCATTTCCTTAGAATCCTTCAAAGGCATATCTCCTAAAAATACCAATACCATGTATCAACAATTTTCATATGTCAAGAAGAGAAAACCTGCAAGACAAATCATGCTAGGCCATATATACTCTTATCTCAAACTTACAATCTTCCATGAAGGAATTACATAAAAGTTTCAAGGATCAGCCTTTGAGCTTACCCCATATCCTTTCCCATCAGCATATATCCTTAAAATACTCGATTCTTTCAGTGTTACCATCTTTGAGCAAGGGATCGAGTATGCCTCATACCCCCTACTCATAGAATGAATTTCCTTTGATAAGTTTTGAAGCCTCTCGTGTATCCACTATTAGAGATATCCTTTGACCTTTTTATCAATAAAGTCTCTTTAAGGATATGTTTCATTGCTTGATCGGGTGTCAGGGATTGGAGATCCCCTTTACCCTTTACCTTATTGGCAATGGTATTGGTTAAGTGGTATCTCTGACTCGTGAAGTCCAAAAGGACATCAAGGATCAAAGTGTAATGGAGAAAATTTGTACCCCTAGGAAAATTCCCCATTTACATTACCCCTACATTAAAAAATGAAACTTTGATGATGCAATTCCACATATGCCACCTTTCTCCATCCATTTAGCAGCTCATTTTGACATTAATGGAGGAATTCCTATAGGGGACATATGTGGTACACGAACATCTGCATTTCGTGTTACCATCTTGACAGAATTCCTTCCCCTAGAATCTATAAAGGCATTATGATTCTCCATTGGATGTGAAGTGTAACGTTCCTTGCTTTCTTGACTGATGAAAAATGGGTCTTTTTCCTCCCTTTTTCATTCAAATGCTTTATCATCTCATTCTTTCATCCCTTCTAGATTCCACTTCACTCTCTTCATGTTGCTTAACTATTAGCTTCATTCTCTTCACACTCTCAACTCCATTCTCACACTCTCAATCTTCTACATCACTCTTTTGTGCCTACAAGCTACTAGTTCTTGGATCCTACACTCCATTTGTTGTGAAAATGTTGTTGTTGAAGGACTTATAAGCTCTCTCCTTCCACAAATTTCCCTAAGTGCTCCTAGATATGGAGGTGGTATTGTCTTTTACTATCACTCTTTGCATCACTTTGTGTATTTGTGTAGCATACTTGTTGTTGGTGATTTCTCTTAGAATTATTGCCTTTCTATTTCTACAGAATTTTCCATACATTGTTGCTATCTAGCTGTCCATGGAGGTGGAAACACCAAAATGGGGGACTAACTAAGGCAGTCCTCTAAAAACAACCCCAACATTTTCCTTGTTCTTGTGTGTGTAGGTGTTCTCAAGTGGTGCTATTTGAAGAATCGAGTTGTAAGAAGTTCGGTATTGCTTCCTCACCCTCTTTGTCAATTCAAGCATAATTTAGATATAGTATTATCATTGTTATATTTCAGTTTTGTATCTTTCTAGCATTTTTTCATAGTGTAAAACATCCATCAGTTTGACTGTTAGCAAGATTCTTGGTGTTTTTAGTCTGTGTTTAAGATCCCCTTTCAATACAAATGCCAATGCATCACGCACTAAAGTTCATAATTTTTAATACCATCCTTAAATAGTGAGTTGATTGGGTAGTAGATTGAACCCTCAAAAATAAATTTTTTGACCCTGTGAAGCATTTAGCTTAGCAGAAGTATAAAAACACCCAGATTGCTCTTCCTTTTCAGCTTTAACATCTTAAGCTTCCCAATTTTCTTAAAAAACTTAAGGTAGATCAAGGTAGCGTATTTTTTAAGACTCTCCCATGACCTGGAGTCCTGGAGTGGCTGGTCCCCCTCTACATTTTGGTGAACCTGACATGAACTACTTTGATTTTTTCCCTTGGTATTGAAGAACCTTCTCTTGTTACCTAGGTGTGTTGTATGTTCATGTGTTGTATAGCGTCCAACCTTGCAACCCAATCTACAACCCCTAGTTGTGCTATTAGAAGGACCCTAGATATTTAGGAATGAAATTTAGATAGGTCATTATTGGATGTTTGAACTTTTGGAGTCTACTGAGTCTGTTACACCTGTGTATGTAAATATGGTGTCATTTACATGCATCCCTCCTACCCAGCGTGTGAATGGATCACCAGATATAGCTTTCACATCACAAGATCTACCTATAAACAAAGAGCCTTTCCCCTTGTACATTCCCACTCGCGTCAGTGGAAACATTGTGATTGGTGTCCTAGTGGACCCCGCAAGTTGTGTGAATGTTATAACAGAGGAGACTCTTCTTATCAACTTTTTGTATATGGAGGAATACAAGAAATAACACACGATGATACATACACATGATGAACTATCAATCCCTCCTCTTGGTTCTATCACTCTTTTAGTTTTGGTAGGACCTAGGGCCATATATACTTTTGTTATAATTTTGGAGTCGGATTTATTTAGGGTGAAACTAGGTATTTTGTGGTTGGTTTCCATGAATGGAATTGCTTCGATTATTCATAAGTGTCTTAAGTTTTCTCATGAAGGCTCTGTGCATGTCATGCATGAAACCAAATACAAACCACTGGTGTCGTGTGGGGGATTCTCCTTAGATCACCTTTGGCCTACTCATGTCAGTTTACTCCCTTTGAGGACAAAATTTCTATATTGTGTCTATGTCAAGTATAAGACTACAGGTATGACATAGAAGGTGACCTACCCTAAATCCCCCTACCCCATCTCTATCAAAGGTTGAATGATTGTGTAGTAGAAAGTTGTCTCCTCTCAACAAAAGGGGAAGGGGAAGCTTGCTCGTGCGCAAGATCCTTCCTCTTCCTCTACTCCATTAGCTTCTTGTTCTCACCCTGATGTAGCACCTCTAATTCCTACTCCCATGCCTCACATGGGGAGCCTGATGGTTCCCACTTGGGAAAAAGGAAAGCATCAAGTGTTTGAACTTCCCGTCTTTCCCATGGTGGCTAGGGCCATTGTTTATGGTAAGGGGAAGGAACCTCATGGATTTTCCCCTATGTCTTAGCCTCTACGACCTCCTACCACTCTTTCCCCTCAAATAGAAAATGGGAAGAGGCCCACTATTGAGGAACCTTTGTCTAATTCCCCACCTAGTATCATTTCCACTCATGCACTTCTTGATCTTGCTCCTATCCAAGGATCTGCCCTTCCACCATAAATGGTTGTGGAGGAAACTCCTATGGCAGAACATGAGCCTCCCGTCCCTTCTCAAGCAGTGAGTTCTAGTTCCTAGAGCAAACAAAATAGGATTGCATGTGAGAATAAGTGTTGGAGAAAGTCTCTAGCTACTAAACAAGCTACCTTGAAAAAGGAAAAATGGGAGCCGACAACTCTTGTTTCAGTATCTTCTACTATGCCTCCCTCTTCTGCTCCTTTTGCTTTAGTACCACTCACCTTAGTTCTAATTTTGGCTCCCCCAGTGAATGTTGATGATTGTCACCCCAAAAGGGTGCAAGTTTAATCACTCCCTCAGTGGATCCCCCTCTTCTGATGTCCCTTCTAGACTTGCCTCCTTTTTCCCAGCCCATGGACATACTAATCACCATTGTGGTGTCCACTACGATTCTTTCCTCTTCTTCCTTGCCTTCCACTTCTTTTGTGGGGATTCTACATCCTTTGTTGAATAATAACTTGGAGGATGAACTTGCTTCAAGTGGAGGTTGGAAGAAGGGATCACCTTCTTTGGAAGAGAGTTCTACTTTGTCTTGTATCATCCTTGTAATGGAGGAAGCCTCGACGTCCCCTAAGTTTATCATTGTCCCTCTTGACAAGGTTGATGGTGGATCTTGGGTGCCTCCTTCCTCTCCCACTCGGTTAACACATGACAGTCCTATTAAGTGCATTTTTAACTCAATTGATGATGCCCTAGCTCTGTCAATGATCTTTGAGAGATCGATGACCTTCACCTCACAAGAGCTCGGTGAAGAAGACCTTGAGGGGCCTTCTTCCTTGGCCCTTGTTGTAGGAGAGTCAGAGAGTGTTCCCCTTGCTATCCCACCCTTACAGGCTTGTCCACCCTCCCCATATAATGATCTAGATTAAGAGAACGATGACCTCCTGGTTGATGAGGACTAGGAGAGTACCTCTTCTTTATCTGTAGATTAGATTTGTGTGTTTGTTGTGTTTCCCCTATGTTGGTTTTTATGTGTTCCTAGTGGACCCTTGCTACCGTTGTAGGTGCTTAGATACAAGAATGATTTTTTTTTGTGAATTTCCTCTACATGTTTCATCATTCTTCTATATGTAATTTTCTTTTTGACAATTAGGGATGATGCAAAGCATTGGGGGCATTTTGGCCTTCCTTCCATGTTGACCCAATTTTTTATTTTTTTATTTTTACTTTGTCTTCATGTGCTCTTCCTCACAATATGGGAACTTTGAGGACTAATTATATTTCATTCAGATACATCACAAAAATACCTATAAGAACTATTCTATCCCTGAACTCCCAGATCCCCCTATCTCTTGATTTCTTCGTCTTTGCTTGTCTCTTGTTTCTTTGTCTTTGCTTGTTTCTCTTTCTTCTTGCTTTGTGATGTTGTGGTGCTTATGTGTTGTCCCTCATGTGCATGACAACATTTCTACATTTATATCTCACTATGTCTCGTGGGCCACCCCATCACTACCTTTTCTTTCTTTCCTTAGCATGCCACATGCTCCTTTGATTCACACACACTATCCTAAGGGGGGGCTACTACTTCTCTAATTTTGAATAAGGTGAATTTGGTGGCCAAAAAATCCCTTACTGAAAATTTTTCATTTTTGAAAAATCACATCCTTCAACAAGGATCTCCTTAGTGAGAATTTTCTTTCAAAAAATAATTTTTAGAAAAAAGAATTGGAAAACTTGTCTTCGAGAAAGACCATTCTTTTTATTAGATTCCTTGACAAAGGATATCTTTCAAAAGGATTCCTTGATGATAGAATATTTTTTGAAAAATTTCATTCTTTTTGAACAAAGTGTCCTTTTTCGTGGACCCCTTGCTATCTTAAAAGGTTCCCAAGGGACCCCTTTGAAAATTTCTCCTTCAATTGCTTGCTCTAGGATATGTCAGTTTGTTTGAGCTTTTCTGCCTAACATGTTTTGTTTGTAGCTTAACATGTTGCTTTGGAGCACTAAGCACCTGTAGAGCTCCTTTCACAATCAAGTTTACAGGATCAAGCACCTCATCAAGCTTTCCTTGTAGGACCAAGCACCTATAAGGGCCTTTCAAATCAAACTCTTCAGGATCGAGTACCTATGGAGTCCTCTCATGCAAGCCCTGTAGGATTGAGAACCTATGGTGCTCCCTTCACAGGATTGATAACCTATGAAGTACTTCCTTTTTATAGGACTGAGAACCTACAAAGCCTTTGTCCAACTTCTATGGGACTAAGAATTCATAGATCCTTTCAATTTCTGTAGGACCGAGTACCTATGGAGTCATCTCTCTCTATTTCGCATCAAGGTTACCTTGTAGGACCAATAACCTATAGAGCTACCTCCTGCATGTCTGGGTGTGCTAGATCAAAGATCTACTTCCTCGACAGTTTAGGTATATTCTCTTCAACCTCTTTCTACTTTACCTTGCATCCACACCAACACGCATGCTCGCTAAAGTGGGGGAAAAATGTTATGGAGAAAATTTTCACCCCTAGGAAAATTCCCCATTTACATCACCCCTACCTTAGAAAATGAAAATCTAATGATGCAATTCCACATCTGCCACCTTTCTCCATCTATTTCATAGCTCATTTTTGCATTAGTGGAGGAATCCTTATTGAGGATGCACACATTCTACATGAACATCCATGCACCATGCTTTCATCCTGACATGATTCCTACCCCTAGAATCCATAGAGGCCTTACACTTCTCCATTGGACGTGAAGTGTAACGTACCATGCTTCCTTGACCAATGAAAAATAGGTTTTTTTCCTCCCTTTTTTCATTCAAATGCTCTACCATCTTATTATTTCATCCCTTCTGTATTCCACTTCACTCTCTTCATGCTTCTTGACTCTTAGCTTCATTCTTTTCACACTCTCAGCTTCATTCTCACACTCTCAAGCTTCTACATCACTCTTTTGTGGCTACAAATTGCAAGTTCTTGGCTCCTACACTCCATTTGTTGTCACAATGTTACTATTAGAGGACTTGTAAGCTCTCTCCTTCCACTACTTTCCTTGAGTGCTTCTAACTGCAGAGGTGGTATTGTATTTTACTATCACTTTTTATATCGCTTTGTGTATTTGTGTAGCATACTTATTGTTGGTGGTTTCTCTTAGCATTATTTCCTTTCTATTTCTACATCATGTTCCATACTTTATTGCTATCTAGCTATTTGTGGAGGTGGAAACACCAAAGTGGGGAACTGATTGAGGAAGTCCTCTAAAAAAAACCCAAACATTTTCCTTGGTCTTGTGTGTGTAGGTTTCTCAAGTGGTGTTGTTTGAAGAATCGAGTTGTAAGAAGTTTGGTATTGCTTCCTCGCCCTCTTTGTCAATTGAAGGATAGTTTAGATATAGTATTCTCCTTATTATATTTCAATTTTTTATCTTTTTGTAATTTTTTCGTAATGAAAAACATCCATCACTCAGACTATTAGAAAGATTCTTCGTGTTTTTAGTCTATGTCTAAGACCCTCTGTCTGTATAGGTGCTAGCACACATCTGAGACGCCAACATGCCACGCTAGAGTTTGTAATCTATTTTGTCATCCTTAAACAATGAGCTATTTAGGTAGTGGATTGAACCCTCAAAATCAACTCTTCTGACCCCATGAAGCATTCGGTTTAGCAAAAGGACACCACCACCCAAATTTCTCTTTCTTTTCAGATTTTAACGTCTTAACCTTCCTAATTCGCTTAGCAAACTTGAGGTAGATCAGGGCCACCTATTGCTTAGGACTCTCCCATGACCTAGAGTCCCAAAGTGGCTGATCCCCCTCCTTTGCATGAATTTTTCCTTTTTATTTACTCCTTTCTACCAAATTTATGACTGTTAATCAACCTCACTTTATATTTTAAACCTTAGCTTTTGAAAATATGGTACAGGGGCATCAGGAGCCTCATAAGCTTTTTTTTTTCATTTATGGGTTTTTAGGTTGATCGTGTGTTTTAGTGTTTAATAAGGTCATTTATGACTATTTGGAATCATATTAATCCATTTTTGTAGTGTTTTGGGTCGTTGGTTTAAAATTTGTTAATGTTGCTAAAAATTGTCAAAAATTGCTAAAAGTTGTCATGCAACTTTGACAAGTTGTCAAAAAAGAAAGAAAGAAACAATTCATAATGATAGGGATCAGTTGTAAATGAATGAATACACCCTCAAGAGTCGAAAAGAAGGGTGGAGAACTAAGTTTTGAAGTTTTAGAGGAATAGAAGCAAGTTTTTTTATGTTTTTTCTAATGTTCCAGTATGTTCTTCTTTCATGTATGGAATGGTATGGCCTTATATCAAGTAATGTAATATATGGATGAAAATATTTTTTTTCTAGTTTACAATTATTTTTGTCTCATTAAATTTTATTGAGTTTTGAATGAGTTATGCCATTTTTCGTGAGAGTAGGTTTTTGGCTAGCCTAAGGTTTCTAGTTTTGGGAAAAAATGCCATAACTTTGTTTTCCACCTTTGGATCTTTATGAAAATTGGAAGAAAATTCTATAATTAGGTTATCTTCAATCCCACCAAAGCAATTATCTTCATTAATTTTTTTTGTGAAATTTACTAATGACTGTTCCTTTCGTTTCACAATGAGGTGACCTATGGGTTTGATCAACAAATGCCTTGTTTTTCCCTATTTCATACAAAACAACCGTACTTCATTTGAACATATTTTTAGTAAGGGAAAAAAGGGTATCCAAAATAGTTTTCACATTCCATTTAACAAGTACTTAAAGAAAATTATGACCAAAAAGGTCTGAATTGTTGCCCCACCTTTTGGGTTTGAGAACTCATTGTCTAGGATGAACAAAATGCATAATTGCAGCCTTAAGTTTTGAAGTCCTATTTGAAGGTGATAGGAAATTTTTTTGAGGTCCTTCCCCACCTCTACATCAAATTGGTATCAAATCCTGAAGATCTGGGCAAGAGAAGTTTTGGAAATTATGTGTTGTTTTTCACAAGTTGAAGTGAAGAACATGAATGCCAAAAGACTAGGTAGTTAGGAAAAGGGAAGAAAACCTAGGTGAGGTATCACAAGAAGAATCCAAGAAAAGAGAAGAGATAGAAAGATCCAGAAGCAAGATAAGAAAGAAGGCCTCATTAAGATGGACAAGATGAATGACAATAGGGTAAGCCTAGTTGTAGATTTTGATAGTAGAATGGACGAGTTTGAAAAACATGTTGAGCTAGTATTACAATAGTGTCTTGAGAAAGCATATCATAAAAATGTTTGGAATTGGCCAATACAAAATAAGGTGAAGTGGCCTCTCAAGAAAATGATGGAAAGAGAAGGAAGAAGCGGGAAGCTAACAGATTGAGAAGGTGGTTGAAAGTACTTGACAAGCCATCCAAGGAAAGGGATGTGGAGGCAAGTCTCACTGTTTTGAAATTAATGAAATATTTGAGTGTATAAATGCAAGAATAACAGTAAATGAAGAAGAAATCCTAAGTGAAGAAGATGGAATACTATGTCATCCTGAGGAAGGTGAGATACTTGGTGAATGCATATTGCATTATGTTTTTTATAGTGAAAGGTTGATGAATAAAAAATATGTTTTTGATGACATGCATGATGAATTGGATGCTTTATTATTGGAAAAAATGGATATGAATGATGAGTTGTTTGCAGCAATAGGACAAACTAAAAATTTCAATGATGAATTTAGTCCTGAAGTGCAGTAGGAAGTATTCAATCCATATATAGATATTGATCACATCCTTTGGAAGGAGATGGCAGGTTTGGGAAAAGAGGAACACTACTTTATGTATGAAAGTCAAGAGCAATTAACAACTGAGATGGAAGTGTTATAAGATTTTATTTATCAAAGGAGACCCTTAGAGGACAAGTTCAATCATAAGCCAACAATAGTAGCTAAGAGGCCTACAGGGAAGACTCCAATCACTCTGTTGATTCATAGTGCAACCAGTAGACAATGCAATCCCCTATTCTCATCTACTCCACAAGGGGGTGGCATACAAGTGGGATGAAAAATTGTGATCAATCCTTCAACAAGATCAAGGAATACTTAATCATGCATCTAGTCCACATGCCACCAATTCCAGGCAAACCCTTGATCCTATACATATCAACAACAACAATGACTCTTGACACTCTCCTAGCACAACACGATGAAAATGGAAAAGAGATCTATCTATTATATCAACAGAACTATGGTGGGACATGAGCTGAACTATACATCCATTGAAAAATATTGTCTAGCGGTTTTATTTGCAACTCAAAAATTTGGACATTGCATGCTAGCACATCAAATAAAGCTCATTGCAAAGATACACCCACTCAAGTACCTACTTTCTAAAGCAATGCTTACAGGGAAGATAGCTAAGTGGGTTATGATCTTGATAGAGCATGACATTGAGTATGTGGAACACAAGGCCATTAAAGGACAAGCAATTGCAAATCAACTAGTAGAGGCAACAATATACTCAGAGAACCCACTCGTATTAGAATTCCTCGATGAATCAATCTTCAACCTAAGTGTAGCAGATCAATGGAAAATATACTTTGATGGATCCTACACGCAACATGGGTCAAGAGAAGGGATCTTCTTCATCACCCCACAAGGGGATTGCATACCAAAATCATACAAGTTGTCATTCCCTTGCATAAATAACATTGCAGAATATGAAGCTCTTATCATAAGACTGAGAATTTTAGTGCAGTGGCAGATCATGGCACTCAAGGTATACGAAGACCCACAACTCATAATCAGCCAGGTAAATGATGAGTATCAAAAAAAGGATGACAAGTTGACTCCCTATAAGAATTGGTGGAAAGCCTCAAAGAGTTCTTCATTGATATCACATTTGAACAACTACCAAGGGAAAATAACAGAGTGACAAATACAATGGCTACAATCAGATCACTCCTAGATATCCCACATAATTTCCCAAAGAAAGAATTCCTAATAGAGAAGCTTCTCATGCCTACATTTGAGGTATTGGAGTTCAAATTTGAGTGTGAAATTTTTCGTCCTAGTGATCCCTGGTACCATGATATATACACCTACTTGAGAGTAGGAGTCCTCCCTACAGATATAACCCCAAGCCTCAAAAGAGCCTTTGTCAAAAATTCATCTTGTTTTGTCATCCTAGGAGATACCCTATACCATAGAAGCATTGAAGGGACCCTTTTACATTTCCTAAATGTTGTGGAAGATTTGAATGCCTTAACCAAGGTACACAACGACATTTGTGGTTCACATTCGAGTGTTATGACCTTGGCCAAGAAACTGCTAAGGATGGGGTACTATTAGCCTACAATGGAAAGAGAAGCACACAATTATGTCAGAAGGTGTTTGCAGTGTCAACAACATGGGGATCTCATCCATGCACCAGCTTAGGAGCTCCACCTGATTGTTACACCTTCGTCCTTTTTACAGTGGGGGCTTGATCTCATTGGAAAAATTACCCCCACCTCATTCAATGAACAAAAGTTCATTATCACCACCACTGAGTACTTCATGAAGTGGGTGGAAGCCATCCCCATTACCTATATCACAAGAAAGAAAATATCCAAATTCATTATGAACTACCTAATTTTCCACTATGGTATCCCTCAAGCCATTATCTCAGATAACGGGACACCTTTCAAAAACTAGGATGTTCGTGACCTATGCCAAAAGTTCAAAATTCAACATCGCTTTTCCACTCCATACTATCCCAAAGGAAATGACCAAGCTGAGGCTAAAAATAAGACAATCCTAAAAATCCACAAGAAAATAGTCAATGATGCAAGTCATGATTGGAATTTGCAACTGAATCTCGCCTTATGGGCCTACTGAACAAGCATCCGCACACCAATAGGTGCCACCCCGTTCTCCCTGGTCTACAGATTAGAGGCCATCCTCCCTATTGAGATTGAGCTCCCATCCCTGAGAATATCACTACAGAATCTCATCACAGATGAAGAATATCAAGTGTCAAGATTAAACAAGCTGGAACTGTTGGATGAGTGGCGTGTGGATGCTTCAAACCATTTACAAGTGTACCAAAACTGTCTCAAGTAGAGTTATAACAAGAAGATAAGGAGTTAGACATTCCAAGTCAGAGAATTGGTGTTGGAAGAGAACAAAAAAAATGTTCCAAATCCAGATAGCAAGGGCAAGTTTGAACCCAATTGGTTGGGACCATTCATCATCATAGTAAGCTATAATTCAGGGGCATATCAGTTATCAACACCAGAAGGCGAGCCTCTACATGATCCCATGAATAGCTCCCATCTCAAAAAAAATTATGCCTAACTTTCAGGGTATAAATCCAAAAATACAAAAAAAAAAACATAAAAAAAAAAAATTAGAAAAAGGATAAAAAATAGTAAAGAGAAAAATTGTCCTCTAGTGAAAACCACTTTGGTGGTGCTTTGCGAAAGTACCTTGGTGAAAACCTAGCAAACAGGCACCTTGCGTAAATAAGAACCTTCCATCCACTAAGATCTCTGCAACTTACATTTTGCATCATCCATCCATCACATTTCCATCATCCAACTATCTCCATCTATCGCTCATCTAGATCTGCATCATAGCTTGGTCCTGTGTTCGTATCATGATCTCTCCTAGTACTACTCAACGTATTCTTAAGATTAGTTTGTCTTGCCTATATCGAAGTAGTCTATTGCATCATGTTGGTGGCATGTTCTCATTGAGTCAAATTCGTGTATATTCATGAAGTCTTCCCTAAATAGAAAAATCCAAAAACATTAAGAAAATAAAAAAATCCAAAAAACATCAGAAAATCAAAAAATCCAAAAACATTCATAAAATCAAAAAATCAAAAAACATTCAAAACATTCAAAATCCAAAAACCAGTCAAAAATTTGGTCAAAAAGGTCAAAAGAAGAGTCATATTGTCAAACTACATGTCTTTGAGCTCTTAACGTAGGCAAGGTTGATCTTTGATCATCCCCCAAGACACTTAGGCCAATCCTTTAGGAGTCTGTCATAATAAACTCTCAATTCATTTGTTCATATCTCATCAATAATCGAGTCTATGTTAGTTGAACTACGTGGTCTTTGCATGTATAATGTAGGCAAGGCTAATCTATTGATCAGCCCCCGAGGCCCCTAGGATAGGTCTTTAGGTTAGTCTCTTCGTCAACATATCAGAAAACCCCAAAACATTAGAAAATTTGAAAATCAAAACATTTGCAAAACCTTGAAAATACCAAAAATAGCCTCAAAACATTTCAAAAACATCCAATTATTTAAAAAAATCATCCATCCCATCTCACTTTCACCCACAATAAACATCACTCATAATAAAAAATTGTCACCCCTAACCTTTGGTGAAATAGTCGAAAACAAGTCTAGCAATTCAAAAGTGAAAACTCAGATGTCAAAGTCTCAAGTCTAGTTTAGTAAGTAAACAAGTTGGTCAACTCTTGGTATCAATAGCCTATCATCCAATCAATCTCATCATTATCTGATAGCATCATGTCCTAGGATGCATCCTTCCTACAATGGACATCAACATCAAGCATCACCGTAGTTTAGTCTTGGCTAGCGGTATGAAGAACATTAGCTTTTTTTTTACTTTATCTTTGTCTTTTGGCTTATCTTATTGTGCTCATTCCAATGACCTCTCGATGATGTCCAAAAGAAGGGATTTAGAGAAAAAGGGATGGGGCAACAAACATTATCTTTTATATGTCGTTCTGGTTGGATATTCTTGTAATATAACCTTGCTCATGTGTGCTTTGTTTGGATGTAGGGAAGGTGTTTAGGTGTCTTGTTGATCACATAGGAAGGATTTCCTTTCTATGTTTTCATCTGAGATGTTTGGAATATCTAAACTTCATTTTAAATAAGGTTTCATATGTTAGGTGTCAACAAGAATACTCCTATCTAATTGTCGAGTCAAAGTCCATCACATTAGGTGCAATGCCTTCCTGGTTCTTTATACCTTGATGCATCGTACCTATGTGTATTATCAAACATAAGGTAAATAGCCCTTTTAAATTCCTAATTCTTGGTAAGCAAATCATCATCATCATCATCATTATCATCTCTAATAAAGTCTCATAGATCATCGACTTGTTGGATCCTCTTTTCATGCTAACATAATATCATGTCCATCATGCATCCACAAACCATTAGCATACATACATCTCATAATCATGGCATCTCATATCATCCATCTCACATGCATTGCATCATCATTTAAGTTGTTTAGGATAATATAGATTGGTTATTCTAAGCATCTTAAAACCCTCTCATTTGCATCATCATCATAACCATCCATACGTCCATCTTGAACCTCCTTGTCACGAGATTGACCCTCAAATCAAACTTTTCGCTAGTGTACCAGTATACTTCTTTCTGCTGGGGCATCTGAAAAAATTAGAAATTATTTGAATTTTGATCTCGGCAAGGTTATTCTTTGAACCAACGCAATAGGTACATTGCTTCAAAGAGGGGCAAAATATAGACACAAAAAATATACTGATTGGTCTCATACACCTGATCCTAATTTTACTAACACCAATTCATCCTGAATCATCTCATTTACTAATAATTTAATTAAATAATCTCTATTTAATTAAATTCATCACATTCCATCTCTTAATTAAAAAAATCAAATTTATCTGATTAAGTCATCGTCTCCTATTAATTAAATAAATCACTTTGTTTAATTAATCCTATAGTCCCTCTTTGAATTAAATAATTCACTTTATTTAATTAATCTCTAAAGTCATCTCCTTTAAATTAAATAAATTAATCTTTATTTGATTTAGTCTAACACCATCCTTTTTTATTAAATAAATCAAACTTTATTTAATTAAGTCTAAATCATTATTCTTCTCGTTCTTGATTTATTTAAATCCTAAAATCTAAATCAGAGTGTCAAATCAGCTAAATTCTATCTTAATTAATCAAATATTGATTAATGCTAATCTTAATCCATCAAATCCTCTAGCTTTTGCAACTTGCTCATGAAAATCAATTTAATTAATTAATAAATCTCCTATTTTCATTCAAAAATGCATCAAAGGATGGAATATTTCTCAAATTTGAATTCTCCCCCCAAAAGGACTTGTCCATCCAACAAGGCATTTAAGTTTCTTACATGTCCTTTGCCTTGAGCCAAGTGGCATTTAATTCATCCTTCATCTCCCTCCAACATGTCACTTCTCCAAATTTGAATTTCCACCTAATTGTATTAATGTGCACATTCAACCAAATGTACTCCACCTTTGTCTACTCACATGTTGACAAGTGGCATTGTGCTATTGGTTGGTGTTTGATCCCACATTCATCCATTTTGCCTCATCCTCCATCATTCTCTTCTATAAATAGAAGGCTCTCTTAGTGATTTTGGATCCACAATCTTAGGCATTTTGATCCACAACTTGATGCAAAGTCATTATCTTGAGATTTTTAATTTTCCCATCCATTGTTAATCCATTTTCATGATTTGATAGCTAGGTTATGCAAGAATTTCGCCAAATAGCATCAAATCTTCACCATTGATCATCAAGCTTGCAAGGAATTGGGAAAGGGCCATTTTCCACATCAAAATGGCACCAATTCCCCCATGGGATTGAGAATTTGTTTATTTTGAGCAAGATTAGATAGTTTTTTATTCATGTTCTTCATTTATTTCTTGTTCTTGATATCTCAAATGAATTTTGTGGGGATTGATGTTTCTAACTTGCATATTGGACTAATACAAGTGTGTTTGTTCTTTTGGATAGTGAGCCCTCTGGTAGTGAGCTTATTATATTTGGTATTACAATTACTTTATATTGTGAGTTAATCCTCACTGTGGTTCTTCCCTTCTTGGGTTTTCCATGTAAATATTGTGTTCTCATGTGTATGGATGTGTATGCATTACTGTTTCTCATGTTTATATTTTTCTAATTCATGATAAGGGTTTAAAGGTTGTTAAGGGTTTAAGGATTAATGAATATCTGAATGTTATCGAATGTTTTGATGTTCTAATGTACAACTGATTCACTCCCCTCTCAATTGTCTTGTGCATCCAACATATAGTTCAATAGGATCATTTTAGTCTTCTAGATCCACATTATTGGGATTCCTATCTATTAGACACATCATCTCTATTTATGGAGTCTCCTATTATAGATCTTGGAAGTACATAAGCGGATTTGAATTTCCTCTTTGATGGTAGTGATGCTAACTCATCCTCAGTGTTTCCAGATGTAGTTCAAAATTTTTCCTCTCCTAGTTTTATTTCTTTGATTGGGAATTCAATTCATATTTTGGAGGATACATCTTTATCCAAAATGAGGACACTAGAGTTCCATTTAAAGAAAAAAATTGTATCTCAATTCCCTATTCATCTAGATTGTGAGAATGACTTATACAATCACTAGTAGATTTGTTTATTCGTAAGGGGAGAAATTTTTCTTGTAGGTAGTGAATTATTTTATTTCTTTAAGCTCGTATCATTGGCACAAGAGCTACTTATTGTGGAGGTTTAATCATCAGCTCAAATATGGCCATAATGTAGGTGTAGGTTTTTATTTTCCTAGTGGGTTAATTTATTTTCCCTTATTCATTGGCTTTTCCAACACTTTATTAAGATTTCTTTTGATAATAAAGTGAGTTTACTATTTAATACCTAGGAGATAAGGTGATGAGGTGCCTCCATCCTAAAAGGGTCGAGTATTTACTATTTTCATCACTTTATTAAATATTGATGATCACTTCCTATTGGTTGGATTTTCACTTCTGTCCTCTCCCTAGTTCTATTTAAACTCACTACTAACTTGTATTTGACAAAAATGGGTAGAGTTTATAAAAGTTATATAAAAAATTATGCACAAAATGATACACTTCTTTTTCTTATTTCATTCATTACATTTTTATATATTTATAGGAGTTGCATATGTTGCAAGTATGACCCAATTTGGTGGTGTTGTCAATAATGTTGTCATTGATGTCAACACAGTTAAGTATGTTGCAGATTGTACATGTATGGTTGAAATGTTGTTGAGATGTTGTGAGTACATGGAGATATCTTTATGGTGTTTTAGATGTGCTGTGGTAATAAGTTTCCAAGTGATTTTGAGAAAATTAATAAAGAAGAGAAGTTAGAAGAAGGAATATATTCCAATTGTGCTCTGGTATGTGCTCCGCGTTTCTCCTATGTTGATCCTATGCCTATGTGGTTCTGAAGCTTTCATTATAGTGATCTGATGATGATATATTCTGAGTTTCAATTTTTTTTGAGATGGTAGATAAAAGTTGTCCACCGGTATGTGTGTTCTACTAGTAGAGTTAGTGTTCTATGGACTGGGAGAAATATTTTTGCTCCACAATTCTTCATTTTTTCGTTTAAGACTTATGAATCTAGGATATGTCTTGTGAAGGTATTTTCTATGCTCTAGAGAAGAAGGTTGAAGCTTGGTAATCCGGAAGTCATGTTTGTATATTCCAATACAGGTTTGCATAGTTCAGATGATTTGGTGAAAGGTATTCAGTGATTGAAGTTTATTGTTTTGTTGTGGATGTATCTGAAGAAATCTAAAATGAAGTTTTGTGAATAATGAAGTGTGTTCAGGTGTCTGCATGTCATCTTCATGCTGGGAAGTGTGTGCATCATTGTTAACTTGTGTTTTCATTAGGTTTGTCCAACCTAATTTTTACACTTCATTTGAGGAATACAATTTAATTAAGGAAGCGTGTAGAAGATTCAAGAATATTATTTGTGATCTTGGTTAAATGTTTTATTGGTCCACTCTTATTCCTTTCCACCATGGGAATTTAGAGTTTCCAACCTAATTTGAATTTATGAAATGATGTATTGTAGCCAACCTTGGAGATATCTTTTAAGGTTGAGAATAGTATAAAATCAAGTCGAGTTGTGGAGAATTGTATGACAGTGTGATGCAAAGTGACAAAAGAGTGCCACAAATCATAAGAGCAGAAGTGTGTGTGAGCGAGTTGTGATAGCAATGTTTCATTGTGTTGAGGGAAGTAAGCTAAAGGTTTATGTGATCCTGTGAATATGCTTTAATTGCAGTGGTGGATCTTTGGTTCTCTTTTGTATCTGTAGGAAGTGAGCCTCCCTGTTGGACAATGAGTCCTTTGTAGGTAGTGAGCCTTTGTATTTGGAAAGTGATCCTTTGTATTCATTTTATAATCATTTATATTGTGAGTTAACCCTCACTATGGTTTTTCCCTTATTGGGTTTTCCACATAAAATCTGGTGTTCATTGTGTTGATTTATTTTCTATTAATCATGTTTCATGCTCATATTTAATAACAAAATAGTGTGGTTGAAGAATTGATAAGAAATAAAGTTTTAAGTTTAAATTTGTGTGACAACTAATTCACCCCCCCTCTCAGTTGTCCTGCACCTATTTAACAATTGGTATCAGAGCCTTGGTTCCTTGCTGTAGAGCTTAACCGCTTAAGGAAGATCTGATGGCGCACTAGTTGGTGGTCCCTATGTTTGATGGAATTGACTACAAAGATTGGAAGGGATAGATGAGAGGATATATTATCTCTCTTGGTTTCAAGACCTGGAAAGCTGTTGAGAATAAATATACACTCATGTCTGGTGATGTTAATTCTGTAGATGAGATCTCTACTTATGAAGAAAATGAGAAGGCGGAGTATGCGATTTGCAGTGGTTTATCTAAAAATGAGTGAATTAAAGTTAATTCTTTGGATACTACATATGAAGTCTAGAAGAAGTTGGAAGACATGTATGAAGGAAATGAAAAGGTGAAATTGACAAAGTGACTGGCGGCAAAGCGTAGATTTGTGAACCTGAAGATGGAAGACGGTGAAGAATTTACAAGTTTCTTTCACAGGGTTGAACAGACTGCAAATAAAGTTAGAAATCAAGGAGGAAAGCTATCATATGAAGACATAATTGAGAAGATCCTAATCACCCTACCAAGCTGCTACAGTGATAAAATCTTCATGATTGAAGAAATGTATGATCCTAAGAAGTACACCTTGGAACACTTGTTCAACACCTTGCAAGCATTTGAATTGAGAAAGTTCTGGAAAGATGACACGATAGACAAAAAAAGAGATGACATTCAAGACAATGAATATTAAGGAGGAACCAGATAGCAATGGTGTTAATGAGCTGGAAGCTAACTTCACCAGGAAATTGAAGAAAGGTACCAAAAATTATAAAGGTATGTTGCCCTTTAAAAGCTTTAGTTGTGGTAATATTGGTCATTATGCTTCAAGATGTCTGAACAGAGCCACACATAAGAAGAATAAGGATTATAAGGATAAGGATAGGAAGGATTTAAGAAGTATAAGAAGTTGTACTAGGTTAAGGAAGAGGTGGGTAATTCTGATGATGCATCTGAAAATGAGGTTGATGACAGTGAATGCTTATTCTTAGCTTTGGAAAGTAAATTTGTATGCACTAATCCTAGAAAATGTGTAAGCAAGAAGGCTCAAGAGGTTAAGAAGAATAGGATGGAAGGTAATTTGGTTACTGCATTTCATGCAAGACAGGATGAAGACTGCTGGGTAATTGATAGTGGATGTTCAAATCACATGACCAGAGATAAGAGTAAGTTCACTAAACTCGAGAGGTATGATGGTGGTTTAGTTATGTTTGGTGATGATTCAAGAGCTAAGATTTGTGGTAAAGGTTCAATTAGTTTTGGTGGAGTGCATAGTATTGATGATGTGTATTATGTGAAGGGTTTGAGGCATAACCTTCTGAGTGTTGGTCAGATGTGTAGCAATGGCTTTAAACTTGTGTTTCAGAACAATACCTGTGAAATCAGAAAAGGATCTGGAAATGGAGATATGATTGTTGTTGGAAGAACTCATGGAAACATCTATCAACTGAAAGGAGTTGATGGTCATTGTCTTGTATCTTACATTAGTGAAAGTTGGTTATGGCACCGAAGAATAAGACATGTGAACTTTGATAACCTAGTCAAGATCAGTGCAAAGGAGATTGTTCAAGGACTGCCTAGAATCACAAGACATGTTAATACTATATGCAAAAGTTGTCAATTGGGGAAGTAGATAAGATGCAACTTTAAAGGAAAGGAACATTCTAATACCAGAATGATGGAGTTAGTACATACTTATCTATGTGGTTCGACTAAGACTGGAAGCCTGAATGGTGATAGATATTTCATGTTTCTTATTGATGATTACACTTGAATGACATGGGTTGCTTTTCTCAGAGAAAAGAATCAGACCCTCGATATGTTTAAGGTATTCAAAGCAAGAGTGGAGAATGAAGTTTTGAAAATCAAGTGTTTAAGATTTGATAGAGGTGGTGAATTCACTTCTGGTGAATCATGATCCCACAATAGTGGTTTAAAATTTTTGGCCAAACTGGACATTGAAATAATTTTTTTAAAGTAAATCTTCACTTTTGGGCACCTATAGTGGCTAAACCGTGAGGAATTTGAAGATGATGCAAACTAAAGTTTTGTGAAATTTTGTCTGTAGATTCTAAATATATTTTTTTCAAAAAAAAAATTTGAATTTATATTTGTAACACCGATATCTAGTGCTTCCACTTGGTTAGATAATTTTTTATTGAATATTTTTTCATTAATCAAGTTTCGAAGTCAAACCAATTACAATTCATAAATAGCGCAACCGTATAACGCATAAATTTTTTTGTATGTATCGAAATTCAATTTTTTTTTGGTTGGATCAAGGACTTCAATATCTGGTGTACTCATATTTTTCAAAAAAAATTGATAATATTCTATTTTTCCACATGTGCAAAATAGAAAGCTTGATTTTCAGTGAAAAACCTACATTCACAAGAAATAAAAAATAAATATAATAATTAAATTAAATTGATTTAAAATTATACTTTTCGGGAAGCTTATAATAAGGAATACATACTTGCAAAACTAAATTTCAAATGAATTCATTTTATCCCCCAAAAGTTAAATCAAAAGCAATTTTTTATCAGCATTTTCATAGGTGTAAAGGAGACTCCGTTATAGGTATGGTTTAAAACTAGCAGGGTTCTATCCAAGGGGGTTTGATCTAAGGTAGTTTTATCAAACCATCGTCAATTGGAATGCTTTAAATGGAAATTTTTAAGGCTTAAATCATTATATTTTATAAAAATATGTGATTTCAGCAAAAAATAGAATCTCCCAGAAATTGTAAACTAGCTTTGAGGGATCACCCTAAATTTAATGCATTCTGTGAGAAGCATGGCATAAAAAGATAGTTTTCTACTCCGAGAACCCCACAACAGAATGGAGTAGTTGAAAGGAAAAATAGGATAGTTCAGGAAGCTACTAGAACTATGATGAAAGAATCTAATGTACTAGATGTATATTGGAGAGAAGCAATGCATACTGTTGTTTATATTCTTAATAGAGTTCAAATCAGACACAACAACACAAAGAAACCTTTTGAGTTATGGACCGGTAACACTCCTACTATGAAATATTTCAAGGTATTTGGAAGCAAATGCTATATTAAAAGAGATGATGAAAATCTTGGAAAGTTTGATGCTAGATGTGATGAAGGAATCTTTCTTGGATACTCTACCACTAGCAAGGCATACAAATGTTTTAACAAAAGATTAAGGAAGATTATTGAAAGTGCTAATGTGAAAGTTGATGAAGACATATGCAGACCTATTGAGATAAGTGAAGTTGAACCTGATGATCCTATATGTGGACATGTACCTGAAGAAAATAAGGAAAAGGAAGAAGAAGAGAAATAAGAAGAATAACAAGTAGAAGAAGAAGAAGAAGAAGAAGAAGAAGAAGAGAATGAACCAGAACCTGTTGCTAGGACTCCTAAATATGTACAAAAGAATCATCAGGAAGATCAGATAATTGTAGACAAGAGTGAAGGTGTGAAGACAAGAAGCAAAGTTGTAGTTGAGGTAAATTTTTGTTTACTTTCCAAAATAGAACCTAAATCTGTAAAAGAAACATGTGAAGATGAAAGTTGGATGACAGCTATGAAATAGGAATTATAACAGATAGAAAAAAATAAAACATCAAAAATAGTCCCTAGGCCTATGAAAAAAAATGTGATTGGCTCAAAATGGGTATTCCAGAATAAGCTAAATGAAAGTAGAGTAGTAAGGAATCGGGCAAGATTGGTATGCAAAGGATATTCACAAGCTGAAGGAATAGATTTTGAAGAAAATTTTTTCCCTATGGCCAAAATGGAAGCTATCAAAATGTTTTTGGTATTTTCTACACACAAGGACTTCAAGGTATACCAAACGGATGTTAAGTCAACTTTTCTAAATGGTGAGTTGGAGGAAGAAGTGTACATGGAGCAACCTAAAGGGTTTCAATTGTCTGACAAGCCAAACATGGTTTGTAAGTTGAAGAAAGAATTATATGGATTGAAGCAAGCTCCCAAAGCTTGGTATGAAAGACTAGACAGATATCTAACAAAGCAAGGATTTAACAAAGGTTATGCTAACAACAACCTCTACTTCAAAGTGTAACGTAATAAGATGTTGATTGTAGTTGTATATGTTCATGATATCATCTTTGGTGGAAATGAAGGCATGTGTAAAAAGTTTGCTGAAGAAATGCACAAAGAATTTGAGATGTCTATGATTGGTGAATTGAATTTATTCCTTATTCTACAAGTGAATCAAACTAATAAAGGAATATTCATTTCACAATCTAAGTATGTAAAGGAGTTGCTAAAGAAGTTTGGAATGGAGGATTCTAAACCGGTTTGTCTTGCTATGGTAACCGGATGTAAACTAACACTACTGAATTTGACACCATTTTTTGACAGTCGTTCATTGGTCGTTCGACAAATCTTTGTTGGAAGAGTGATGAAATGGCAAAAATCTTTGCATTGCTCTTTTTTCATTGAAAGGCCAATGACAAATTAAATGTTGAAATAACGGTGAAGAATCGTTGGTCGACGACATTGTGAAATGGCTTGGACTTTCATTGGAATATCGACGAAAACTTCATGTATCCACCGACGAATTACACTAGAAGTTTGTCTCCAATTCGACAAAATGGGCAAGCAGTAGCATCGAAACAACAGCAGATGTTCATCGCCATTTCGATGAAATGGGCAAGGAGTAGCATCAAAACAACACCAAAAGTTCGTCGAACATGCGACGAAATAGACAAGTAGTAGCATCAAAACAACACCAAGAGTTCATCGAATTTGCGATGAAATTAGCAAGGAGTAGTGTTGGAAGAACACCAAAAGTTCGTCGAAAGTGCGACGAAATGGGCAAGGAGTAGCATGGTAACAACATCAAAAGTTCATCAAAATTGTGACAAAATGGGCAAGGAGTTACGACAAAACCTTCATCGCAGCTATAGCAACTTTGTCGAGCCTTTTTGTTGATTCGTCGATGGTTGTCGTTGAAATTGCAACGAAGCATCAATTTTTTTAAAAAAAAAAAATTGTGGAAATGTACCATTGCGGAGATTGACGACTGATCATACATACAAACTGCATATTGGTTTGATACCTCAAATGATGCATTTCTTATATTGAAAAGTGCATTACCTTATTGAGCTTCTCTTTGTTTCAAGAATAGTTTAATATTCTCTACTTAACAGGGCCAACCACATGACGGTGGAAGATCATTTGGCCCTTCCCCCCCTCACATCACTCTCAATTCCCCATACCCAATCATATAACATTAATCATTCATTCATCCATTAATAACATATAACATTCATTCATTCATCCATTAATAACATATAACATTCATTCATCCATTAATAACATATAACATTCATTCATTAACATATAACATTCATTAATTAACATATTCACATTCATTCATTAACATATAATATTCATTCTTTTAGTTTTTACATATTATCAAAATATGGTTGTCATGATATGATTACAATCACTTTTTTTTTGTTTATTTTTTAAAGCTACATAAAGTTGAAGTGGAGTAGCATTTTCTAAATCAATATATGTCCTCCCTTTAGTTGTTCTGCCCTCTGCTCATGATCTTAATGTACGTGTAGTCATCTGCTCATGACGTGGACGCCGCTACAAGGGGGGATCTGCTGCAATAAGAAATAAATGTTAAACTAATATGTTTTATTATTATTGTTACAAGTATTTCATTAATTAAAAGAACATTAGAGTGGTTCTCTTTACCTGATGGGTCCACATCATGTTCCTAAACTTTTGTTATAGACTCATGCTCAACATGTTGAACACCTCTAAATCCTGATCTGCAGTTGAAACACGAAAGGTTACATTAATTAATACACCAATTGAAATTAAATATGTTTAAGAGAACATGAGGGTGGTCCTCTTTACTGATGGGGCCACATCATGTTCTGATCTTCTCTAGCGATCATGCTCAACACATTGATCACGCTCTACATGCTCTAAAGTTGAAACAAAGGTTACATTAATTAATACACCAATTGCAATTAAATATGTTTAAAATAACCTTTAGAGTGGTCCTCTTTGATGGGGCCACATCATATTCTTGATCTTCTCTAGCTGATCATGCTCAACATGTTGATCATGCTCTACATGCTCTAGCAGGGATGCACCATGACCTTCATCCGCATGTTGCTCCCACTCTCACTTGTGCATTCCAATGTCATATGCGTATTATCATTGCTTGAATGTTTAAAACAAATAGGCATGTAATTAATTTATGGTGGAATTAATATTGAATAGATTGCACAAGTATTCAATTTTAAATAAACTTTATTGAGTTTACTTACTGTGTGTCGAATGTAATGGAAGATTGTGTTTTCCTAGTCAAGACTCTTAGGCATTCAGCCACGGCTCCATAGTCTTGCTGGAAGGAAATCTTTAGGTCCTCTTTTGTGGGAACTCTGTTGAATTCAGAGCCCTACATTTTTGTAGAAGATCATGAATTTTGCTTCTATGGTGTGATAAAACCAAAAAAAAATTAATTTATTATAATTTGGATGCAATATTTCATTTATTTATACTTACAATTCTTGCGGCTAAATTCATATAACCACCAGAGCCAATTTTGTGTTGCTTGTGTTTTTCTAGTCTTGCCTTTGTTGCCTTCGATGTGTCGAGCAGCGTATGAAAAGTTTGAAATACGCTAGATTATGTAAAAAGAAAGAGTAATCAGTATATAATTACATTATTGATAGTATCACACATAGCATACTACTTTAAAAAAAAAAATTAATGGCATTTTCATAGAATACAGACATTGAGAGCATATAAAATATAAAGTTCAATCCATGAATTATAGAAAATAGAATTTTGTTGGTTATATTCATATCGCTGATTACATTGCACAAAACATACTACAATTGCATAAATATCAGATGGTGGTAATTTTCTATGCTACCACATTTTTCATACATTTCTACCAAAGCATTTTATCAAACAAATAACGCTTTGCCAGTTACTATGGCTAAAAGCCTAAAATAGGTGTTTTCAAACAAGCTTACGGATGCTTCTGGAAAAATATATCAAAGCATATTAGTAGCACACATAGACAATGCAATTGTTTAAAATGCCTCAAATGTGGTCTCATGGTGATGGAATGCCATGACAATCCATAATTTGCTTGTCATAGCATCTGCTATGGCATTCCATCACCATGAGACCACATTTTTGAAGTTATAATTTTTTCAAATAGTTCACTACCTTTCTATGATACCACATTTTCATACATGTCTACCAAAGAATTTTTATCAAACAACACCTTCAGCGCTATGGCTAAAAAGTAAAAACTCAAAACAAAGGCCGAACAAGCTATGGATGCTTGGAAAAAAATCTACCAAAGCATAATAGTAAGCAATAACATAGACAAGGCAGTGAATTGTTTGAAAAAATGCCTAAAAGAAATGCAGCCTCATGGTGATGGAATGCCATGACAATCCATAGCAATTTGCTTGTCATGGCATTTGTCATGGCATTCCATCACCATGAGACTACATTTTTCAGACATTTTTCTGCCAGCTCATCGCCTTCTTATCTATGCTAATGATTTTCTTATACATGTCTCCGCCAAAGCATTTTATCAAACAGCTTCATCGCCTTTGCTGCTATGGCTAAAAATCCTAAAATAGGCTTTCAAATGAAGCTTATGGATGCTTGGAAAAATCTATCAAAGCATAATAGTAGCAACAAGCCATGGTCTCATGGTTTTTTTGCGCCAAATCAGCTCAATTTTATTCACGTTTTTTTGCATATTTTAAACATGTTTTTTTGGCGATTTTGTAGTTTGAAACGAAAAAAAATCATTGACCAAAACATCAATGATTTTTTCAAAAAATCAAGGAAAAACGTCCAGCTTGCAGTTTTTTTAAAAATCGCGATTAATCAGGATTTTTCACAGATTTATACTTCTATATCACATACCTTCCTTGGCCCAGTGGTGTCTTTCCTTTTTTCTTTTCAGCCTTCTTCTTTCCATCAGACACCAGGTCCTTCCACTCCCTCTTCGGAATCATGGGGGGACACTCATACTTTTTGTTCTTCTCTAAATGTGACCTATATTGGTCCCTTGCATACTTTAGATAGGTACCAGCTTTCTTAAGGACCTTGGTTCGGTTGAATGTTTTATCATTGAACAACACAACTAAATGGTTAATGAGCTCATCTTTTAAATCTTTATTTTGGGCATTCCACCGTGTACATATGGTGGGCCCAAAGAGCTCCAATGTAATATCACTTAGATGTTTATAAATAACATCATTTCTTGCAAAATGATCATGGGATCAATAGTCTAAAAAGAGCGATCAATTAGTAAATTTCAATTGGATTATATAGAATAATAATTAAAACATTTTAAAGTACCTAGGACCTTCTCTATCTTTATGGGAATGAAATCCTCGATCACCACAAGTGTGACCAGCAATGTTCTTGTACTAGTAATACGGGAAGATCTAGGAAATGTTGCTAAAATATCACCAATACTAGTGGCCTCTGCATCCCTAGGTACATTTCCTAATGCATGTTTTGGTATGTGTTCACTACCAGAGGGTGCATTAACGAATGCCTGCATGGTATGTGTTGTCGACATTTCAGACGACAATATAGGCACTGATGATGGGGTCAGATAATGTGATGTATGCATAGGAAGATCAGGATGGACACTTGTACCAACCCTCACTCCTCAGGAAGCACTTGCAGTACCCTGATCATGGCTAGGAGCATCATGAGGAGGAAAATAACCCTATAAAAACAACACATATTTTAGTTCATGACATAAAAGATTACAAAATATAAAACCATGAATGAACTTATGTTATAATTAAAGACCTCATGACCTCAATACTTTAATCCTCTCTCTTATCTCATGTGTTTGAGGCATTTTGAACATCAAGTTAGTCATTTCTTCATTGCATTTTTTCATGAGCTTCTTTATCGTATCGAAAGGATTTGCTGAATAAGCCATGTCATCATCACAAAATATTGATTGCACCTCACTATGGATGCTCTCCTCTACTACTGGTGCCTTTCCCCAATCAATCGATTGCAACAAGAATATTAAAAACATTATCGAAATTAACCCAAAAAAATTATGAAAAAAACATAATAATAAAACATTTTGCTCATATCTAATTTATACAATTACAATGAGGTAAACCTGTCGGGTAGAAGCGTCTGAAGATACATCGCGATATGTGCTCTAGGCTAGAGCCTTCTCCATATGATCAATGTCCCCCTATGACAAAAATTAAATATAAAAAAATATTACCAAAATGAAACCAATAGACCTATGAAAAAAACATAAGAATAAAATGGTATATTGGAGTCATTAATTGGAGGTTGGGTAAAATGGTACATAGTACGTACCACCCCCATAGTAACTATGTTTGTAACGAAGCAATTCAAATTGTAATCGATTAGCAACTCTTCCCCTACAGTTATTGATTTTATCGCACATATGAATACACAGTTTCCCTCGTGCGCCTCGAGTATGCAATTGGGTTGCTTATTTGTTGACCCAGGTCATGTACTATTTATAAACCCTGCAATATTCCCTAATGCTTTTGGCCTTCTGTCAATGTACATAGCCAGTCCTTTATTTTGATCCTTATCTTTTAGTTGTATATAATTTGCTAACAGTGCATACCTATGCATACTTCATGTATATCGAACCAGTTGTATCCAATATGTGTAACTGTAACAGGGTCCAACATACTTCATCAATTCAGTAACTTTGTCGTAATAGACGTTTACGTCGCCCATGCCAGCCTAAACCATGTAATGACGATGGTGCTATGCGATATATCCTCTCGTTGACACAAAAATTGGTGTTTATTGGAGGAAGTTCCTTGGGTACCCATTGTTTCCGTAGATGTTTGTACCTCAAGGGCACCTCGACATCGCCTATGCTCTCATTATCATAAGAACATGACCCCCCTTCAGCAAGAAAAAACTCCATGCATTTATGGAATTTTCTTCTAATCTTTTGACCTCTAGTTGATCTCCCTCTTTTAGACATACTACATGTCTCGCTTTCCTCTTCTCTTCTTGAATTTCCCTCACTCGGGGAAGATAGATCTGACAAATACCTATTTGGTGGTACCTGCACTCGTAAGGATGTTGGATGAAATTATTTCATGGTGATGTGATCCCAAGGTGACATTATGATTATTCTATCATTTCATCGCTATAATTTCATAGGTTATAAGGTAATAAAGTCTTAATAGATTGCAAGCTATTATTACTACCATCTAAATGTGTCCATCACAAATCAAATCTACTTAACGTTTTAACTCCCAAAATTTGTAACAAGTATTAAATGTGACTATGGTCCACCAGTTACACAACCAAGGCCTCAAATGTATTCTCTAATTGTAATCAAAGGACTTTTTCTCTTCATTCAAGTAAATAAACTTGAAGGGAAACACCACCAAGTGGTTTATTGGACACCTAAATGATTAAAAATAGCAGCAAATTCACATTTAATTTCCATATGTCTAAGTGGTTAATGGGGAGGGAGTGTGTACTAGGCCTGGTTAAGTCATCATAAGTTTACGCTTTGGCAATAATTTTTTTTTAAGTCATATTAAATCTTCTTGTGTCTAATTGCTAGGATATTTTTGGTATGTTTTAAGGTAGGATGATTGATGAGAGCCCAAAGACTAGCCTTTCTCCATGGTATCTAGGTACACATAGCAGCGGTCTTCTCTTATACGGTTGGACATGATTTAAAGAACTTAGCTAGGAATTATTCATTTAACCTAAGCTTTTCTCATAATGCCATCATTGGAAAAGTATGATCAAATTCTTCTATTATGAAGAACTAGTCTATGTGCCTCTATTAATCACTATAAATGTTTGTAAGGATAAAATGACTAATTGGATCAGGTAGGAGAGAATCAACTTTGAGTTCTTCAAAGATTATATTCCTCTATTCATAATTTGTAAGGGTTGTGTGTGGAGGTTATCACTACCAAGAAGGGAGGATACCTTTCCTTGTATTCTTTTATAATTTTCATTATTCTTATTTATTTTACACCTACATTTACAAATACACATACATACGCATTTACTGTTTTTATTTATTTCTCATGTAGTTTAATAGTTTGATTGATTTCATATTATATGTGTTGAAAACTTTAGAATTTCAATTACATTAATTAATGGATATGTTGTATCTATAACACTACAAAACCATATGCTCTTTGCACTTACACTTGCATTTAGAAATACACATTTATATACATAGATATAGATTTCTTTAATGGTATGTTGCATTTATTGTTCTAGGAGAGCATCCAGTAATTGCATTTACATTTACATTTAAAAATACATATACATACATATATATGTGTGTGTGTGTGTGCATGTATATCATTTATATTAAGTGTTTAGAAACAACCCATTAGGTCTACACATGGATAAAAATTCATAAAATCAGATCTCCCATACATGTTTTGTTGAAACCTAGGCTTGAACCTCTCATTTCAAATGCTTTTCTTCACAAAACTATTGAGGACAGCAGCTATACCTTGTTTATTTCTCATCCTACGCCCTATTCATGCATCCTACAATTACAACAGTATCCACGGGGCCTCTTACACGAGCTACAGTAATCACAAAAAGTGTAAGAGCCACTTTATATCATGTTTGGACTAGAAAACCCTAAAAAATAGGGTAACTCAGATTATGATTTGTTGGTGAATTGTATGGACAAAATTATTAGCACCAGCTCATTCTTGGAGTCTTTTGAAAGAGAAGCAAATCAGGTGGCAGTTAAGTACAAACCTTATAGTGTCAAGGTGAATGAGGTGATCAATTTTGATTGGCCAACTAATGAAGAGTACA
>VDFB02000003.1:619391822-619445992 GCA_007258455.2 Sequoia sempervirens | reverse complement strand
TAACCATAATTCAACCATAACCTTAATTGAACCCTAACCCTAAACATGAGTTCAATTAAGTTTAAGGTTCAAATAGGGTTAGACTTCAATTAAAATTAGGTATAGGATTCAATTAGAGTTAGGAGTTGGGGTTGGGGGAATTAAAAGATGGAGTTCCTATGATAGAGCTTGGGGTTTAATGGTAGGACTAATTGGGAGACAAGGTTAGTAATAAAGTTAGGGTTATCAGTTCAATTAGGAATTTCATTAATGTTAGTTTAGAATCATGGTTATATTTTGGGGTTTGGATATAAAATTAAGGACTAGGTTTGAAGTTAGTGAGTGTTAGTTTAGGGTTGGGGTTAGCGTTTAGACTTACCTATAATTAATGTTAGTATTGGGATTAGATTCTAAAGAAACTTTAATAAAAATAATCTTCTATAGAAATTCATTCA
This sequence comes from Sequoia sempervirens, assembly GCA_007258455.2. Lineage (NCBI taxonomy): Eukaryota > Viridiplantae > Streptophyta > Pinopsida > Cupressales > Cupressaceae > Sequoia > Sequoia sempervirens. The sequence goes on along the minus strand of VDFB02000003.1, from coordinate 619,445,558 downwards.
AATTTTTTTGAGTATATAATTTAAAAATGACAAATTTTACCTATGTTGATATATGAAATATAGAAATCTAAACTCTGTAATTTTTAGTTAACTTGACATTGTGTATAAAAAGGTTTAAGTTATGAATGTTATAATATAAAAAATAAATGTGTTTTCAATGTTTATTTGTTAGTTTAAAAGATGTGTTGGAATAATGTTGCAATCACTAATGATTAAATTTTTCTTGATGGTTAAAATAGATTGGTAAGTAAATTTATCTATAATAAGCAATTCTATCATTGATTTTCTTAATAAGTAAATCAATATTTCATAAATTTATCTATAATTCTTATTTAATTTTTCTTAATTATATTAAATTATATTTTATTAAATTGTTAAAAAATTTAAGTTGCTTATAAATAATTTTATGTTTTTTTATAATTAACTTGGTATTGTGTATAAAAGGTTTAAGTTATGAATGTTATAATATAAAAAAATAAATTTGTTTTCAATGTTTATTTGTTAATTTGATGTGAGAATAATGTTGTATAGTAATGATTAAATTTTTCTTGATTGGTTAAGTGATATTGTGAAATTATTCTATGTTAATTTAATGTTATGAATGCTATATAATATAAAGAAAAATATTTTTAATATATTTTTAATGCATCTTTATTGTTTATAAACAAACATCTAAAATGAAAAAGTGATTGTAAAAAAAATACAACTTAATGAGTGAACATACATTTAAAGTTAAAAGTGAAATTATAAAACAAATTGTAAATTTATTTTATTTTTCTTCTATAAATATAATTTTTTATTTGTCGTCCACCTAGTAATGCCCACTTCTCCTTTTAATGAATGTTTTATTTTGCAAGGGTTGATTTAGTGCTTCCGTTGATCTATTTCCTACAGATATCAAAAGTGCCCACCATCCCATAATCGGGAATTGAAGGATCGTGAAATCACGGGCGGGCGCCATGTGTCCTATCTAGGGGATCAAATTTGAGCTATCATTGACCAACTACCATTTGATTTGAGCCATTTCCCGCCATCCCACGATGGTGCTTGGGTTGACTATGAAATCACGAGTGGGCACCACATGTCTCATCCGATGAAGCCTAAAGAGTAAAGGAAACACTAGCTAGCTTTAAATGTATTAAGGGGCGGATTACTAAAGTGTTCTCGAGACGCACATGTTCTAAATCGACGGATATGTTATAATCTCGTTGGAAAAGTTGCTCGAAGGTTAACGACATGGCTGGCGACTGTGTTAAAGGAACGAGATCAATGGCGCCCGCTATCCTGCGATCAGGGATTACAGGGATCGCGATATCAAGGGTGGGTGCCATGTGCCCTTCCTAAAGGATGAAATCTGCATGACCATTGATGAGCTGTCTGTTCAAGATTGACGGTGCCCGCCATCCCACAATTAGGAATTTTGGGATCGTGATGCCGTGGGTGCCTACCACGTGTCTCATCTAATAAAGCCTAAGGAGTGAAGAAAGCATTCGCCAGTTTTAAATGTATTACGGGGCGGATTACTAATGCGCTTGTAAGATGCACATATTTTATTTCAATGCAGATGTTATGATTTTAAGGGAAAAGCTGCTCGACAGTTAAAGGAAAGGACGGCGACCATTTTTGAAGGAGCAAGATTTATGGTAAGAAGATCGACGGTGCCCGCCATCCCGCAATGATAAATCAAAGGATTGCGATATCGTGGGCAACCACCACGTGGCATTCCTTCATGGCGTATGACATAGTGTGCCCCTTTATTGCCGTATTGGTGATTATGTCAGCCTGTTTTGAAGATGGCCATCGATGATTTGATCAAACTAAAGGATCAATGACTCAAATTTAAATATGTATAAAATTATGGTTGGAGTTGTTCATGCAGCCCGCGAGTGAGCTTTAATGGAAAATGAGACATCCACTGGCAGAATTTGATCTACATAAAATCAATTTACTTGTCTCATTTGTATCACAAAGCATCCAAGTATTTCATGAAAACTGTTTCAGAGCCAAAGGTGAAATTGCAAGCAGCTGCTGCCAGAGATTGGAGTTTGTGCAAAAATATCTGAGTTAATTTTCTCTGTTTCCCAGTCATTCTGCACCTAAATTTGGGAAAGGGGGGGCTCTGCTATGCTTGTCACTGAGTTCATTAAAATATTTTGTTAGGGCTATTGTTTAATCATAAATTGTGAGGAATTGTGGTATTTTTACTCTATAATTTCCTATCTCTGCTTAATCATAGCCACTTGAAGTGTAACATTGTAGTGAGGCCCTAGTTTGTATAAAATGGCGCCAACCAAGCAACACTTTGGCCACATTGAGTATTTGAAAAGACACTTGTACGATGATTTCCTAGATCAATTTCCATTATCAAAAAATGAAAGAAGGACAGGTTTGGTGTTGATGCGAGGGAAAATCCTAGGGGAGAGGTTAGTGTGTAATAATTCCAACATTGTTGATACTAGGGTTCCACTCACAGGCTTAGAAATGTTCAGATTATGGTATGGACAGAGGAATTTTCCTCATACTTTTTCAAATGGATGGATGTACGACATGGGAAAGCTGGTTGTTCCAAATGTGTTCCCTGATGTGGACTTACTTAAAGCAGTGGCCAAAAGATATGACCCTATCACACAAGTAATCAGAGATAATGATGGAGGGGTTCTATTAGAAATTAACAAAGATGTTATCCAACAAAATTTTGATTTGAGTGAGCCAAGTAATGACTTGGTTCCTATTAATCTTGAAGAAATGAAGCAGGAGTATACAAAATTGAAATCTCTTTTTAGGGTTAAGTTGCTTCCACTTCATCTGGTTATGGCAGGGGTTCACAATTTCACATCAGCCCTAGTGACTAGGAACCCTTTAGATTGAATTATTTTGCAAAGCCTTTCCTGGCTACTTTCTATTCACTATGTCAGATTTTGGGTTTTAGCCCTAGTGCAGTAATTCCAATTGCATACATGTTCATGGGGGTGCAAATACAACACCCTAAATTTTCTGTAACATATGACTTTGCTTCTTTTTTGGTGGAGATGATAGATGAAGGACTATCGAAATTGTAGAATGGTGATACCGGTACTCAATTCTTTTGGTATTTCATGTTGATGCATATGTTCTTGTTTAGGAATGCTGATTTCTTTGCTGAGAAGATGAACTTAAGACAATTAGTTAATAGAGAAAGATTTTCAGTATAAATATGGGCTACAGATTTGTCCTGTAATAAGGAAAGGACTAGTTATGTGCAATTTGATAATTATTTTGCTGCAATATTGAGGGCTAGATTGATGGTAAATGTACCTAGGATCCCTGAGGAAGTGCATGATTTCCTTAGGCCGAAGGAGAGAAAACTAGAATTGAGGGTTTTACATAACTGGGGTGACATTATCCCATATCCAGTCGACTGTCCTAAGAATATAAGGATTGAAGGAACCCCTCACATACTACCATACAATGTGCCACCAAGACTAGGGTTTGCAGAAGTTATGTGGCTATAGAGGTGTATTCATGAAGATAACCTAACTGGAAAGGGGAAGGGAACATTATTCCCTGATTATACAGTAGTGTCTGACTTTACATTTTTAAAGGGAGGCTGGACATATTTTGACAAATTCTTTGTTGATTACCATTTGAGATTTGGTCCAAGGTGACAACATGATCTTGAAGGTTTCTTTGCTCTTTTCAGACAAAGAATAAAAGGTGGCAAATTTGCACATGAGTTCAATTTCCCTGAGGATCTGATCAGGAATAAATTTGATTTAAATAGACAGGAATTGAACAAGGAAAAGTGGATAGCTTATAGTAAGCTACTGGATATTGTGCATGAAATGGATCCAAAGTATGATCCATTGATGGAATTCACTCCATACCACAAGAGAATTGATTTTTTAATGAAGAATTTCAAGGATATAATGGAGACCTTGACAACCAAAAAGATAAATTTAAGGCTAAGTCTGATATGCAAGGACAAAGTGATATGCCAATTGAAACAAGGTCAGTATGTCAGCCTACAAAAAGCGACCCATCTATAGGAGGAAAAGGGATACTAGCAGTGATGAGGAAGAAGTAGACAAAAAAGGGAAGAAAATGATGAAGGCGCTCTTCACGACCAGGTCTAAAATTCAAAGTACCTGGGGTGTCAAAATCATTGAATTAAAATCTTCACCAGACCAGTCCCTCATCACCACCACCTAAGCCAAGCCCTAAGAGGCAAAGAACTGATCACCTACCTAAGGATCTCACAGATGAAATTATTGTTACTGATCAAGACATGCAGGTTGGTATGCCATCCCCTCCTAGATCAGCTGAATTGGTTCTATCAATTTGGATATGAAGGGTAAGAGTGTGCAGGATGCAAGAATGGAGGCTTGCAAGGAGTTCTTAAATGAAAATGCATTTGTAAAGACTCCTATATTCTTGCAATTGGCATGGAGGATGAAATTTGAGGAATATCAAAATAAATACAAAGAGAGAAGAGAACTAAGGCCTGACAGGTCAGATCAGGAGAATGATGAAGAAGTGAAAGCTAAACTAATGGAAGAGTTCAAAAACATCACTCCTGAAGAAGGAAGACAACTAGTGAATCGGCTGGTGTCTTGATTTTGCCTAAATTACAAAAACTCTGCCTTTAGTAAAGAATATGAGACCTTAGCAATTTGGACATTGGCTCCACAAGGAAGAAAGCCGACATTGTTGATATTAATCCAAATTTCAAAGGAGGATTAATAATAAAGAGGGCTTCAGAGACTACAACAACCGAAGCCACTAGTTTAACTATGAATGTGGCCAAGTTGGCCCAAAAGACTACTGAAAGGGAGGAGGCTGAAAAAGAGCCTAATGGAGAAGTATAACATTTTAATTGAAGAATATAGTAAAATGTAATAGAGGAATGTTGAGCTGCAAACTGAAGTAGAAAGGTTCAAGTATAGACATACTGGGGAAACATCCAATGCTCCAGGAACCAGCACATCACCTCCCACAGCAGGGTCAATGCCTCCTGCTTCTCCAAATGTTTCTACACTAGGGTCTCCCATTCAAAATCCTGCTCTTACCCCTCCTCTAGAGCAAGTTGATGAACAAACAGAGTGCTCTATTGATCCAACAAAGAGGCAGCTCATGCAAAAAATAGATCAATTATAGACATAACTAAGGGTAAAAGAGGAGGGTTTTCTTTCAAAAGAAAAATAAATTGTTACTATTGTTTTGGAGCATTTAAATGAAAAGGTGGATAATAAACTGCCCTCTATACATTCTTTGTATTCTTTGCTATTTGAAGCAATAAAGAATATTGATAGGGATCAAGGGATAGTGATTCCAATAATTCAAAATTGGATCCCTAGGGAAAATAATCTAGATGTTATGAATAAAGCCTCAAGGTTTGATGTAAATAACAGGCCCCAATCATTGAAGCCTACATATATATTAGTTAAATCATTGCAAGGTTTTTAGACCTTACCATATGATCTAAGTAGGAATATTAGGGAATTGGTAAAGAACTTCAATGATTGGGGTAACACACTGTTACCTGATATAACTGATGAGTAGGGGGAAATTAGAACACTCCAACAATGGTAGGATCAAGTAAGTAAAGTCATCAATAATCAAATTAAGATAATTTGTGATGACTCAGATCATGATTTGGTCGGTAAAATTGTATGGATAAGATTATTGGTACCGGCTCATTTTTGGAATCTTTTGAAAGAGATGCTAATCAGGTAGTGGTAAAGTATTTTCCTTATAGTACAAAGGTAAAAGAGGTGATTAATTTTGAATGGCCAATTGATGAAGAATACCAGAGGTGGGTGGCTAAATATTTGAATGATGATGAGTAAAAATAGTGGGCTACCGACAGGTGGAAAATCAAATGTTGCGGTTACAGCGTTTCCAGTTTTGTATGGATGACTTTCTTGGAGTGGGTTTCGCGTGGTTTTTTGTTATTGCATCAACCTTCCTCCGCTGACATGATGAACGAGAATATGCTCCAGGATGATTGTTGTTTTAACAATTTTTGAACAAGAATATTTTCAAGGTGGTGGTTGTTGTAACAAATTTTGGAATATCACCAGGTGCTCCAATTGACTAGTGACAGGTGTACTTTCTGGCCCAGTGCTTGTTTGCTCCTTCATTTTCTATAAGAAGGATTTCAAGGCTAGAAGTAAAGGTTAGCAAGTTAGATATTTTTTGTTGAGTCTAGGTGAAGTTGCAGAGCGAATTGTAAAGTCTAATGGTTTTAGAGAAATTCAATTTAGATTTTGAGTCATTATGTAATAGGTTTTGAGTTCATAGAGATTTAATGTTGTATAACAGTACTAGCATTTGAGTTGAAATGAAAATTCAAGCTCATGTCTCTCGATTGTACATGCATATCTAAACTTTGAATGAAATAACTAAGGATTGTTTTATCCATCTCACTGTTGTGGTGTGTATGATTCTATTTTAGCTTTAATTCAAGGAATTAATCAAAATGCTTGAATGGGATTATAGGCGGATATGTGTTGTATAAGGATTTGATAAGTAGTTGTGGGTTAGAATGCATACTGATGAAATTGTAATGCAATATTATCAGGGATCTTATATGTGATGTTTTAAATCTATTATAAACCTCTAGATGCTTATGAATTTGACTCCTGCAATGGATATATGGCACTGATCTAAGTTCTAATTATTTGTGTATTTTAGTATTTGTTTGTCTTTAGCTAGAGCTTGCTACAAATTGCAAATCATTGACTATCTTATACAATGGATTGTGTTTAGTTATCTCACGCTCCAGATAGTTGATATTGTCTATGAACAGCCAATTCTAGTTGATATTATCTTATTGTGTTGAGCTATTAAGTGAGATCATTTGCTATTGTTAATGTTGTTTATAATAAATTAATAATGGTGTTGAAGTTGTAAACACATTAAGGGATCACCCTCCCAAGTCTTGTAGAGCCCGGCGTAAGGAGGCTTTTAAAGTCCTTGTCAGTTGGTCCAGGTCCTTCAAGCTGACTTCGATTGGAATTGGCAATTCAACATCAATCCTTCGAACATCATTTTATTATTGTCTTAAAACACTAGAATTTTCCTCATTTCTTAATTCACCACATAAGGTCTGTGAGGGCTCTACATTTTCACTTTCATCTCGTTCTTCTCCTAATTTTTCAAAAGTCAATGGTTGCTCAACATTATCTTTACTTCTTCCTTGTGTAAGCTGATCATCAACTGAATCTTCATTATCAATATTATCAATAGGATTCTGACCTATAGTATCCCCTATTCCTCTTTCATTACTTTTCTTAGGTTTTTCCACCTTTGGGGTGAGTTATCCTCTTATAAAATATTCTTCTTCTTTATCCATAGGATTTGACCCTGTATTTGGCACCTCTTCCACTACTAGCTGCACCATGGGATTTTCTTTAGATCGTTTTCTTCAAAAAAATTCAACATGGCATTCAGCTTCTCCCACTACTTTCTAACATCTTGTTCATTTGGTTTGGTACTTTCCTCTTGAATTACAAGAGTCCCTCCCAGCATTTGTCTCATTTTTGTTGTATTAACTAAAGGTGGAGAGGTAAATATATTTGCTACCTTTTTGAGATGTACATGTTGTATTAGCATGCGTCTGTGTTTTCATCCTCACCTCCTCGCCAGTCATAGGCTAACCTCTTGGCTTTACTTTGGAAGAAAATGATGCCTTAGGCTTTACCATTACATTGGCCGAATTGGCTATAGTATCTTTATGCTGGCTAGCTGGCATCACTAGAATTCTTTGACTTGAAGTATCAAGAATTCTTTCCTCACCATGCCTAGTTAGCTCTACCTTTCCAACCTTTCTTTTCTTTTTAGCAGTCTCTACATATCTTGACTCATCTTCTAACTATTGCTTTCTCTTCACATTAGGTAGGTATGTGAGTGTTGCCCCAACTTCTTTTAATGCTTCACCACAACCATGAATCTAGTGTTGAGTGTATGTCAACCCTTGCTTAGAAATCTCCTCAATGGTTACTATTTCCTTCTTTGTATAATTTGGGTCTATGATAGGTTCATCAAAAATCTTTTTTGTATCACAAATTCCATTCAATACCTCTTCATTATCTATATGCAACTGTTCCAGGATACCATGGAGTCCAAGAAGCCTTGCTACTTGTAATGGCAACCTTTGGTATGATCGCTTCCTTACCTCATGCTTGTCATCATAATTATGCCAAAAATCTTCTAAATCATAAACATGAGCATAATTACTAATTATTAGCCTAGAAAGGTTTCCCTCCAGATTATAATTCTTTTGTCGGAGTGCAAAGAAATCCAACTTATAAAGCTTCAAATCTTCCTCATACATATCAACACTTTTGGCTGTGAAACATTTGTAATTCTTGATTGTATTAGGGAATTTGATGGATCATTTCTTGTGTGTTTGTGCAAAAAGGGCATGATAAGATTGCATTTTTCTCACCAATTCTAGTAACAACATTTTTTCCATTGCATACTTGTGTAGCATAAAGGGGTATCCTTTGAGTCCCTACACCCTAATGTAGGTGAAAGTAGGAAATTGAATGTACCAACCCCCAACTGACCAGATAACACTATGTGCTTCCAAGGACAATATTTTAGCTTTGTCACCTTCCATTAATCTTACTAGCCTCATAGAAAACACATCATTAACCCTCTGATAATTCTCTTGGTATTGGTGGATAGTGATTTGGGGTAGGGTATGTGCAGGATCATGATGGGCCAAAAAGTGGTGATATGATGGGTATGTGTAGGGTATGTGGCTAACAACCTTTTTTTTTACCCAAAATTGATGAAACAAAAATGATTTTTAAAGGAGATTCTCAGCTTTCCACCAATATAAATTATGCTTTACTTTGAATTTAATAAATAATTATTATTCATTTTCTATTTGAATTACGACTAAAGTTCTGATTGATAGGTTGATTGAAAAACATCTATAGCTTTCAAACAGCGTCACATTTTTTGAATCCAAAACATGTGTCACATTCTATGGTTCGCATACTATAGGATTAAAAAAAAATGAATTTCATGAAGTTTTGACCAAGTTAAGGTGGTCAAACATACAAGTTTTTATATTTTTTAAAAGTTGTAATAAAAAATTCATAATTAATTATTTACTTCGAAAAACATTACAAAAAAATATGCATCACATCGGGACATGAGTCCTCTACTTATATCTAAAATCCTATAAAAAAATATTATCATTTTATTATGGTTAGAGTGGTCAGACAGACACCTACTTCTTATTTTTTCCCTGAAATTTAAGTACTAGTACATTGAAATTTCAATTTTTCACCAAATAGATTTAAAAAATAAAATAAATATGTTTGCACATTCAATTTTATACATATTCTATTCTTACATATTTTTGCAATAATATAGATAACTTATTCAAATTTTTACATCAAGTTTCCTAAATCTGACTTTTCTGAATTTTTCGCCACTTAAGGGCCTATTTTTTCCATGATGATCCTGCACATACCTGGAACGTGAGCACAAATCAAATTATTCCCTAGTTCTCTTCCCAAGGTAACAACTTTGTTCAATCCTTGTATATTTTCCCTCAAGGCATAGGAATAAACAACATAAGAAGACATAGAAAACCAGTGGGTGTCGAGGAATGTCATTGATTGTTCACGTAGCTTATCACTGATGAAACTCCCCTAGTGAATTTGCATAGGGCCTTCCATTATTATTGCTATAGGCCCAAACATCTAGGGTTCAAATTTGTTGGCATCCTTGAGTCCAATAATCCTACACTTAACATGGTTATTATGTCATGGGTATCCTAAATAAACATAGACATCAGGATTTATCTCATTTTCTTTGTAATATCCTCCTAGAACCATGTCACATTCATAAATTTCTTGTTTTGTTCTTTTGTATTCAAGTATGTCGTGGCTAGGACTTACATGTTCAATGGATTCATCTATCTAAATGTGGGGATCCCAAATGTGTATATAATCCCTTTTATAGAGAGGTCTGCATAGACTCTCCCTTCTTTATCAATGACCATCTTGTTTGGTTCATACTAATTCATACATTCCATTACTAGTTCAGGGGTTTCCATTGCCGATGAAAGCCCTCCTACCAAATGCAGTCCACTTGCAATGATGTTCTTTGCACATTGAGAGGCATTCTCTTGTCGAATTCGTGTAATGAATTCAGTGTTTGTAAACCATCCTAGATGGGTGTTTGTAACTATCCTATCGATTGATACAGTCTATGAAATAGGGGACTCAAATTCCTCATCTATCGGATTCTTCTTGGAAGTGCTCATATTTTTTTGGGTTTCTTGCATTATTAGCAGATATGTGTCTTGTGTGTGAGTTAAGGTTAAATCTAACCATCCAATTTCAATAATTCATAAAACTTATAGTCTACAATTAGGTTAAATTCTTTTCAAAATAATCAACATTTCAGTGACTTAACCAATAGTAATGCCATTTAGGCTGATCCATGCATGCATAAGAGAATTAATAGAATTTCAGTTATTTGAAGCATACCTAGTTTTGTTGATACAATTTTTTGAATGCGACCTCAAAACTCTTGGCAGTTGTGTTCTTTAGCTTCTTGAGACTTACCTTTCTTTGCATGCCACAATCTTGGTTTTAATTCTTCAATGTCCTTATAGGGGAGTAATTTGGTGCAAGGTAGAGAGCTTAAAGAAAGTAATTGCATGCACGAGGAAGTGCCAAGTATGTGTATTATTCACCACCTTCATTGATTTCCTTTTGCAATTCATTAATTACACTAAATAAAGGTGCAATTATGGCAGATCAGGGTTCAAATCATGAACTCTTTGGTTTTTTGTGGAGGGCCCACCATTAGAGAAGAAATCAGTGTAGGAAGTTAAAATGGCACACTTACATGTCACTTTAATTCTTATGAGGAAAATGTCTTAGAGGCAATGCCACCCTTGGATACTTAGAAATTCACAATCAAACAAGGTTTGAATCATTCGACACAGGACCTTGAAAATATTACCAGGAGTCAGGACTTTTACCCACCGAGTTCATGAGCACTGGGTGCAAAGGGAAACTCAGGACTGGGTGTAAGTGGGACCAAATTGGTTAGAAACATATTTGCAACAAAACTTTCGGTCTTCGATTCTAAAGAAAAGAAAAGCCACCACCAAGCTAACCAATAAAGAGGGGAATGCACACATCGTGACAATTTTGTCTAGGTGATGAACTATCGAGCATGACTATCAACCGAGTGAAGAGCGAAACTTTCCATAGATACAACATCTTTAAAGAAACAACATTAACTCCTAGGACCTGGGGGTCCCGTAATTCGATGTGATCGGGAAAAATATTTTGCAACATTCCAAGTCTGGAAAAACAAGAACTTTTTCAGGGCCACGCAAGTTGGACTAAAACCTACCATTTTACCATTTCCTCCAAAAGCAACACACCAAAGCAAGCAAAAGCAGAGGAAGGGAAAGAAAAACAACAAAAAAGAGGGGATCCACATTTTGTTGAAGAGCAAAATGGGGCGTGTTGTGAGACCACATAACAATCACCACTCTAAATTTGGATGAATTCTAGTAGCATAATCCTTAATAAAAATAACCACACAATCTTCATCCTAAGCCCTCAATATATAGGCCAAGAAGGCCTAAGAAGCCATGAATTATTTACCAAAAACCATGGGCTAAAAACCATGAGCTAAATCTTGGTCTAACTAGTCCATGTTCAACTCATGCACCCTCCTCCATGTGTAATTCTTCCAAAATATTAACTCTTGAGTTTAGTATAGATTTAACCTCCAATACCAAGAAGGGTCCAAGTAACTCTTAAGCACTCCAAGATGAGGCCTTAATTACTCCTACACACCTCTTACAAGTAGCTATATTTAGTTTGTGAAAGATGTTAGTTATAGTCAACCTAGTAACCCTCAATTTAATGACTTATTACAACCATCATAAGATAAATGAGACATGATGAATAGTTCCAAGAAATAAATCTCAAGATTCCTTCCAAGTGGGGTGGCCTTTTCCATGTAGGCACATTATTTAAAATATTTTGTAAATATTAAATAATTTAATTAGACCTAGGACTAGCAAGGTGTACAACACCTAGTCCTAATAACATGAAGTCTTGTTTTGGTGAATTTGTGTGTTTGTAGAGTGATTTGAGCTTTATGAGGATAAAGAATAATCTAAAACATGTATATTGTCACTAATTACCAAACATGTACAAAAAAAGATGGAAAGGTGTGAAGTATATTTTTTTTTTTATCTCTACACTACCTTATATTTCCCTTTCCTTTCAAACTATAACCCCCACTTCACCTTAAGGAAACATTATAATCACAATATTATATGGTAATATATGTTCTAATGAAGGATAGGAATCAAGAACTAAATATAACATTTTTTCAATAAATAACTGAACTTGTAGAGCACCAAACCTCTTGAATTTTCAATAAATATAACTATTTTGATGTTGGTATGAACCATATTAAACTATTCAAATATTTTGATGTATAGTCCATCTATAGAGCCAAATTATGATTAATGATTGGTTCCAACCAAATATTGGATATAAGATCATTGTCTTAATTTACAAAATGTTGCAGCTCTCTACTGCATCTCTTCATTTCTTTGTGTTTTCCTTTTCAAAATTATATTTTCTCCTCTCCTCTAGCCATCGTCAATGCTCATATAAGATCCCAACCATATCCCTAACAACATCAACAACATTTTGCATCCTAGATGCAAACATCCTCAAAGGTGGTGCGATACATTCTTCATTTTGAATAATGTTGATTTGATCTTTGATTCCAACTTGCTAATATATTGTGGTAGGTAATCAACATTTAGAATTTGGATTTGGATCAGTAAAAATAATATGACAAAGATTATTAAAGATTGTTGTTGTCGAATATAAGGTTCTATTGTGCAGCCCAATCTGAAATAGGGTCACATCATGTGGCTTAGTCTAAGATAGAGTGCATCATGTGGTGTAGTCCTATGCTACTATGACCCATACAATTTTTCGTGCCTTTGTTTTTTGGACTTAAGGGATTAAAAGGTGGATGTTGCCTAAGGTAACACAAAGATTTTTTAAGGCAAGAGGAAAAACAAGCTTGGTTTGGTTAATTTAGGGAAAGGGTGTAAACATTAGGGTGGAATAGGAAAATGAGCAAGTTAGTGAACAACAATACATGTGAAATAGTTCTTTAGATAGCTCTTGTTGACACCAGTTAGATCCTGAATTTTTTTATTATATAACTTGAAATTTTTAAAAATCATTTCCTTAAATTCACAATTTAAAACTTCCAACCTTTAAAAAATGTCATAGTATTTACTAAAATTGATTATGTTTAGTAAAACATATAACTTAAATAGACTAGTCTAAATAAGTCCTTATCAAAATGAACCAAGGCAAAATGAAAAAGTTTTGGTTGATGGCAACCAAATTTTGAACTTAGGAATAAAATGATGTTTGGCTTTTATAGAAAAAGGTAAAGAGTTTAAATTAGGAAAAAAAAGATGATCTTAAGAAAAAAAAAATGACGTGGCTAAGGATAGTTGTTCAGAGTTCTAGGCAACCAAAAATACTTTAGGGTCTTATCAATAGAATCTTCAACTTTAGGGTTGTTTTAGAGTACTTTTCATAAAAACAAGATTTTGGGACTTTTCAAAAATGGACTGCCAATTAGGACCAACAAAAACTGTGAAGTTCATTCAAAACTAATTTCCTACAAAAACTAGATATGATATCCAATTCTATTATTCTTCACGAACTTATTATAAATTCTTGCCTTTCCTTGCTAAATTTTAGAAAGTGATCAAGAATTTGATATTAGACCCCTTTAACATTTTTATCAGGTTTCTAACTATATTTAAGCCTAGGGGAATCTTCTAATATTAAGGAATGATGTTTTCATTTCCTGCATCATTTTTGCCTTATATTTAATTATAACATTTGCTTTATTTTTATCCTAACCTCTTGAATTTGAGGTGGGTCTTATTCAAATAATCCATTCTTGAAAGCTTTCAACTCTTTTCATTTGTAAATTTTAGGAGCATAACTTTGCTTAAGAAATTTCAATTAAATCTCATCTCTATTATCATTCTTGCATCTCTCAATTATTTTAAATCCTCTACTTGGCAATGGTTTCTTTCAATTAGATTGTTTTTCCACTTAAAACCATAATTCTTGTTTTGTGGTTTCCTTTCCCTTCACCCTCATAATCCTTAAGAAGACTTTTAGTTTTTGAATATGATTATCTGTTCTTAATAAAATCATTCTTTAATCTTTTAATTGTCAATCAATAGTAAGCCTTTATTTTCCCAATAATTCCTTAATTAACATTTTTTCACTTGTCTCCATTCAGTCTTCTAATTTTTTTTATGGTGAACATCCTTTTTTTAAGAATATATCATCTTCTCGCAGTTTATATTTTTCAGATTTGTATTTAACTTACATCAAATTTATTTCATCTGATGATGTATGACATATTGTTGTGCATAGTAGGATTGTATTATCATGCTTAATTTATCGTGCTTGGATTTTAACCTTCATTTCCCACTTATGATGCATGATGAGAGAAACTTGGATGTTTACATCAATGTTTGATCCATGATTGATCTATTCTATCATTATATCTATAAGATAGTTTGTGATTAGTTTTGGATATGTTCCATATACATTACTTGATTTGATCATTGGGTCAATATCAAGGACCCTAACCAATGCAAATATTATTATTTTCCATTTACTATTGCAATTACAAATCTAAAATTTTTTCATTAAATCACATTCAAGGTTGAAACAAGGCAAATTCTGAATCCATTAAAAATTTTTGAGATTTCAAACAAGGGTTTATCATTATGAAAAAAATTTTGTTTGTAATTTATTTTAGGGTAAATTAGAAAAAATAAATTGCTTCAATGCATTTTTTTGTTTCATTTCATTTGTTTCATTTCAAATTAGGGTTTTCATGCAATTTTTTTTGTTTTCTTTCAATTTAGGGTTTTCAAATGCAATTTTTTTTGTTTGATTAAAGAATTTAGGTTTTAAAAGCTAAATTTTGTTCTTAACTACGATTCAAGGATGATTTTTTCGTACTACAAGGTTTCATTTCATTTTTTCTTCTACCTCTACAAATTATCAATTCTCCTATTACACCTAAATAAAATACATAAAATGCTAAATAGACTGAAAAAAATAATGCTAAAACCTACTTTTGTCTTATAAATTTCAAAAAAACACTAAAAAACCATAGATAAAGTAGGTGGAGGTGTACCTGGAGGTCAGAGGTCACTATCATTGTCATCATTTTTTCTACTAAATCGGGATCCTGAGCTACTAATGACTGAGTTTCATTTTTTAAAAATAAATACGACTTGAAAATGGGATCTCATTTTGTAAAGATTGGGATCTCGTTTCTCGTCTGTCGGTTTGGGATCCTTTAATAAACAGGATCTCGTTTAGAATTTAGGCTCGGGATCTTGAACCTAAATGGGATCTTATTTTTTAAAAACTGGGATCCTGTTTATGAAATTCGAGATCCCATTTTTGCAATGTCAATGTCAGTTTTTTTGGCTAAGGAAAATGGATCTCAACTTCTTGCACTTACCCGAGTCATAAATTTCTTGTTTTGTTCTTCTACATTCAAGTATGGCATGGCTAGGACTTGCATGTTCAACAGATTCATCTATCTAAATGTGGGGAGCCCAAATGTGTATACAATCCCTTTTATAGAGAGTTTGCATAGACTCTCCCTTCTTTCTCAATGACCCTCTTGTTTGAGTCATACCAATTCATACATTCCATTACTAGTTCAGGGGCTTCCATTGCTAGCGAAAACCCTCCTGCCAAATGCAGTCCACTTGCAATGATGTTCTTTGCACTTGAGAGGCATTCTCTTGTTGAATTTGTGTAAAAACTTCAATGTCAGTAAACCATCCTAGATGGGTATTTGTAACTATCATGTTGATTGATATAGTTTGTGAAACAAGGGACTCAATTCCTCATCTATCAGTTTCTTCCTTGGAAGTGCTCATATTTTTTTGGGTTTCTTGCATTATTAGCAGATATGTGCCTTGTGTGCGAGTTAGGGTTAAATCTAACCATCCAATTTCAATAATTCATAAAACTTATAGTCTACAATTAGGTTAAATTCCTTTCAAAATAATCAATATTTCAGTGACCTAACTAGTAGTAATGCCATTTAGGTTGATCCATGCATGCATAAAAGAATTAATAAAATTTCAATTATTCAAAGCATGCCTAGTTTTGTTGATACAATTTTTTGAACGAGACCTCAAAACCCTTGGTAGTTGTGTTCTTTAGCTTCTTGAGACTTACCTTTCTTTGCATGCCACAATCTTGGTTTTAATTCTTCAATGTCCTTATAGGGGAGTAATTTGGTGTAAGGTGGAGTGTTATGAAAGTAACTGCATGCATGAGGTGGTGCCAAGTATGTGTATTATTCACCACCTTCATTAATTTCCTTTTGCAATGCATTAATTACACTGAATAAAGGTGCAATTATTGCGGATTAGGGTTCAAATCATGAACTCTTTGGTTTTTGTGTAGGGCCCACCATTAGAGAAGAAATCAACGTAGAAGCTAATGTGGCACACTTATGTGTCACTTCAATTCTTATGAGGAAAAGGCCTTAGAGGCAATGCCACCCTTGGATACTTAACAATTCACAATCAAACAAGGTTTGAATCATCCACACTAACCTTGAAAAGATTACCAGGAGTCAGACTTTTACCCACCGAGTTCATGAGAACTAGGGTGCAAAGGGAAACTCAGACTGGGTGCAAGTGAGACCAAATTGGTTAGAAACATATTCAAAACAAAACTCCTTGTAGTTCTAAAGAAAAGAAAAGTCACCAGACTAACCAACAAAGAGGGGAACACACACACCGGATAATTTTGTCCAGGTGATGACCTATCAGGCATGACTATTCCTAATGGCAAAGAGCGAAACTTGCTGAAGATACAACATCTTTAGAGAAAAAACATCAACTCCTAGGACCCAGGGGTCTGGTAATTTGATGTGACCAGGGAAAAGATTTTGCAACATTCCAAGTCTAGAAAAACAAAAACTTAATTGGGCCATTCAAGTTGGATTAAAACCTACCATTTTACCATTTCCTCCAAAAGCAACACACCAAAGCAACAAAAGCAAAGGAAGGGAAAGAAAAGCAGCAAAGAGTCCACATTTTGTTGAAGAGCAAAATGAACACATAACAATCACCACTCTAAATTTTGATGAATTCTATTAGCATAATCCTTAATAAAACTAACCACACAATCTTCATCCAAGCCCTCATATAGGCCAAGAAGGCCTAAGAAGCCATGAATTATTTAACAAAACCATGGGCTAAAAACCATGAGCCAAATCTTGGTCTAACTATTCCAAGTTCAACTCATGCACCCTCCTCCAAGAGTAATTCTTCCAAAATATTAACTCTTGAGTTGACTATAGATTTAACCTCCAAGACCAAGAAGGGTCCAAGTAACTCTTAAGCACTCCAAGATGAGGAAGTAATTACTCTTACACACCTCTTACAAGTAGCTATATTTAGTTTGTGAAAGATGTTAGTCATAGTCAACCTAGTAACCCCCAATTTAATGACTTCTTACAACCATCATAAGATAAATGAGACATGATGAATAGTGCCAATAGAGAAATCTCAAGATTCCTTCCAAGTGGGGTGGCCTTTTTCCATGTAGGCACATTATTTAAAATATTATGTAAATATTAAATAATTTAATTAGACTTAGGACTAGCAAGGTGTACAACACCTAGTCCTAATAACATGAAGTCTTGTTTTGGTGGATTTGTGTGTTTGTAAGGTGATTTGAGCTCTATGAGGATAAATAATAATCTAAAACATGTATATTGCAACTAATTACCAAACATGTACAAAACAAGATGAAAGGTGTGAAGTATAATTTTTTTTTATCTCTACACTACCTTATATTTCCCTTTCCTTTTAGACTATAACCCCCACTTCACCTTAAGGAACATTATAATCATAATATTATATGTTAATATATGTTCTAATGAAGGATAGGCATCAAGAAATAACTATAACATTCTGTCAATAAATAACTGAACTTGTAGAGCACCAAATCTCTTGAATCTTCAATAAATATAACCATTTTGATGTCGGCATGAACCATATTAAACTATTCAAATATTTTGATGTATAGTCCATATATAGAGCCAAATTATGATTAATGATTGGTGCCAACCAAAGATTGGATGAATGTGATGAATGAATGTCCAACATACATATGTTAATAGAAGATTCATCCATACTCATTTATTTTAAGATTAGTAAGGAAACATTGAATTTCTAGTACAATATGATTTAAATCTAATATAAATAATCAATCAATGAATAAATATACTAGACTTAATCAAAGTGAAGAATTGAATAGCTAGAGAGGAAGAATATGAGCTTAATTGTTTCTAATGAGATGTCGATTTGATCTTTGATGCCAACTTGCTAATATATTGTGGTAGGTAATCAACATTTAGAATTTGGATTTGTATTAGTAAAAAATAATATGACAAAGATTATTAAAGATTGTTGTTGTCGAATATAAGGTTCTATTGTGTAGCCCAATCTAAAATAGGGTCACATCATGTGGCTTAGTGTAGGATAGAATGCATCATGTGGTCTAGTCCTATGCTACTATGACCCATACAATTTTCCGTACCTTTGTTTTTTGACTTATTATTGAAAAGGGATGTTGCTAAAAATCACGATGAATATTGTTGTGAAGGCAAGAGGAGAAAACATAGACTTGTCTTTGTCATAATTTAAGCTCCCAGATGGTTATGTAAATGATCATAGATGTACAAGGCAAATGATGCAAGTGAAGATCCTTAACAAACCAATACATGATACAAAAATGTAACTTCAAATGCTCTCTGATTGACACCTTTATAACGCCTCCTATTAAAAAAATTTATTACTATAACTTGAAATTATCTAAAAAAATATCCTTAATTACACAATTTAAAACTTCCAACCTTTAAAATAATAAAACATCATCTAATTTACTAAAATAATAGTATTAAAAAACAATATAACTTAAATAGACTTAGACTAAATCGCATTGTACAACCTTATCTAAAATGGATTTATTAATAACCACCACAAAGAAGGATTAGTTCAAACAAAGAATTCTATAATAATAATTAAGTACAAAGTTTTAGATAAATACTAATCTACAAATCAAACAAATCAAGTTGAACACCTACTAAGAATAATATAAAGGGTCTGCACATTCAATGGCTTGTCATCGTCATCAAAGATTTTAAGTCACATCACTTGAAAAGTAAAGTGAAATTTATAGTTGAGACAAATTCATGCATATATTTGAATTTCATATTTAATGTTGTTACCGACATTACTGAATACATATTTGTATGTCATTTTCACAAGCAAATAAGTAAAAGTAGAGCTTTTATAACAGGTGTTCATAGTCATTACCATTAATGCTTATTGACCTAGTCTTAAATAATAAAGAAGCTATAAAAGAAAGTGAGGAATTGTTCCATACTTTGAATGCTTGCGTTTATGCATGTGCGTATTATTAGGGATTTTGAAAATATATGTATTTTAATTAAATATAAAATTGATATTGACAACAATTTAAATTTTATGATTAACAAAATAGTTAGGATAATGTATAAAGTTTATATAATTGATTTTAAAGTTTGAATAGATTTTTCTTTTTGGATATTTAGATTTTCTTTAGGTTATTTTAATGTCTTAGAAAAAGACTATCTTTATTAAATTTATATTATTTTTTTAAAATAACAGATTTTTAAATAATTTTGGTCAATTTAGGTCATTCAACAAATGATGTTGTTTGTGCAATAAAGGTCTCAATGGAGAGGTTAAAAATTCAAATCATCTATGCATCCACTTACAAGGATTCAAACATGATTGAAATAAAACCTTTGAATTAGGAAGATAATCAGGGTCCATTACCAACAGGCTCATGTTATGTTTGCAATAAGGAGGGAGGGACAGAGAGAGAGAGAGAGAGATAG
Organism: Sequoia sempervirens; assembly: GCA_007258455.2. NCBI lineage: Eukaryota > Viridiplantae > Streptophyta > Pinopsida > Cupressales > Cupressaceae > Sequoia > Sequoia sempervirens. The sequence continues at coordinate 619,425,524 of VDFB02000003.1, read as the reverse complement.
GGATAGAAAGAGGGAGAGATAGAGTGGGGGAGAATGTGTGTGAGAGAGAGAGGGAGGTAAGGAGATAGAGATAGAGAGGAAGATAGAGATAGAGATAGAGATAGAAATAGAGATAGAGATAGAGATGGAGATGGAGATGGAGATGGAGATGGAGAGAGATATGGAGAGGAGAGAAGGAGAGGGAGAGATAAAGAGAGAGAGGATAGAGGGATAGATAGATATGGAAGAGATAAATATAGAGAGAGGGAGAGAGAGGGAGAGAATGAGAGAGGGAGAGATAGAAAGATAGAGATAGATATGGGAAGTGATATATAGAGAGATAAAGATAGAGGGAGAGATGGAAGAAGAAATATTGAGAGATAGAGATTTATAGAGGCAAAGAGATATAGATCTAGAGGTCTAGAGATATGTCTAGAGGGAGGCGTGTCTAGAGATAAAGGGGGAGGAAAATAGAGTTAGAGATGGAGATAGAGTGAGAGAGGAAGAGGGAGACAAATAGATAGAGAGATATAGGGAGAGGGAGAGGGAGAGATAGAGATATATAGACGGTGAGATAAGAGTCATAGAGAATAGAGATATAAGGAGATATAAAGAGAGGAGAGGGAGAGAGAGAGATAAAGAGATATACAAAGAGAATTAGAGATAGATAAACAGAGATGGAGAGAGGGAGAGAGTGGGGATAGATAAAGATATATGGGAAGAGAAAGAGAGAGATAAAGATATATGGGAAGAGAAAGGGAGAGAGAGGTAGAGATAGAGAGATAGATAGGGGGATAGGGAGGGAGGGAGGGAGGGATGGGGAGAGATAGAGAGGGGGGGAGATAGAGAGAGAGAGGGAGGGAGAGAATGGGAGAGATAGGTGTAGAGGGAGAGAGAAGATGGGGGAGAGGGGGGAGATAGCTCAAAAAGATAGAGGGAGAGATATAGATATATAGAGGAAGAGGGAGAGGGATATATGGAGAGATATAGATGGTGAGATAGAGGATACATAGATAGAGATTATAAAGGAGATATAGAGAGAGGAGGAGAGGGAGAGAGAAAAATAGATAGGAAAACAAAGAGAATCAGAGATAGATAAATAGAGAGGGGGAGAGGAATAGGGGAGATAGAGAGAGGGAGAGAAGTAGGGAGAGAAGGAGATATATGGGAAGAGAAAGAGAGGGATAAAGATATATGGGAAGAGAAAGGGAGAATGAGGTAGAGATAGATAGATATATATGGGATAGAGAGGGAGCAAGGGAGGGAGAGATGGGGAGAGATAGCTTGAGAGGGGGGAGATAGAGAGAGGGAGGGATAGAAAGGGAGAGAGATAGATAGAGAAGGGAGAGATATATAAGATGGGGAGAGGGAGAGAGAGGGAGAGAGAGAAAAGGGGGAGAGGGAAAGAGATAGGTAGAAGGAGAGAAAGAAGAAGGGGGAGAGATGGAGAGAGGGAGAGATAGCTCAAAGAGATAGAGAGGGGGAGATAGAGAAGACAAGATAGAGAGATATAAAGGAAGTGGGAGAGGGAGAGATAGAGAGATATAGATAGTGAGATAAAGTGATAGAGAGATAGATATATAAGGAGATATAGATAGAGGAGTAGGAGAGAGAGACAAAGATAGAGAATTATAGATAGATACATAAAGATGGAGAGAGGGAGAGAGAAACAAGGGGAGATAAAGAAAGGGAGAGAGAAGTAGGGAGAGATAGAGATATATGGGAAGAGAAAGGGAGAGAGAGGTAGAGATAGAGAGATAAATAGGGGGATTGGGAGGGATATATAATAATAATATAATTTATATATACTATTATATATAATAATAAATATAATTATATTAAATATACTTTAATTTGTATTATATACAATATATATTATATATTAATTATATTTTGTATTATATTTATATGTTAAATTTTTGTACTATATAAAACTATAGTAATTATTAATTATTAATTATAATCATTTTATATATATATTTAATAATTTTATTAAAAATATAATATATATAAAATAATAAGTATAATTATTGAAAATATAATATATAATACTAATAAATATAATATATATAATTATCTATGTTGCAGGTACAGGATAATAAAAGGTTTAAATGTTATGTTCTGCAACAAATTTTAAGCCATCTTCTCACATGAGCTGACATTCATGGAGAGATCATGTTTAAGCTTTTCCTTATGCCTTTTGTCCATGAGGTCACTTTAGTATGCAGGATTTCAAGGGCTCTATATATTAAATTGTTTCCTCATTCATTTCAAACCAGAGGAATTGAAAGGCTCTTCTAGTGTAGTTTCTTTAAGCTAGGGTTTTCGATGGTGAGAAATGGCATTTCGTCTGTGGAATCTAAGAGTTTGCTTGCCTATAAAACCATGGGAACACCCATTTGAATGTTATCTGACTCAAGAAGCTATGAGGGCAATATTCAAAATTGATGGTGGCAGATTTGACAATTCTATCCGCACAGTGTTGGGAGTTGATGTCACCTGTCCAAGCGCTAGACGAATACTCTTTCCTTCCCAGGTGAGTTTGATTTTCTTGTCCAATTCTTTGGATTTGGTTCAATCTTTGACAAAATTTGAGGAATTGGAAAGAAAATATGTCAACCTCCAATATATTTTGGACAATTTTGTTCCTAAGGCTATGCAAGGTTACAATATTTTTAGTGGAGATGGATACATTGGTGGTCTATTTCTTAAGGATTTTTTGCAGGAAAAGCAAGGATTCGAGGATATCTATGAAGCCATTAGGCTGGCATTGTAGTTTCACAATGATAGCATTCTCCTAAGAGCTATGTCCAAAAGCATCGTCGTTGCATTTGTTTGGTCATGGAAGCGGATATAAGGGAAACATATTATGCTCTAAATTTTTTAAGGGTTCATGCTCCTCCAGTCCCACCTTTGGTATTCAGTTGGATTTGCAGCTCAGGGTTCCCTCTTCAACTCAAGATTTTCATCAAGGTTGCCATGTTCATCATGTTTGTGCTCCTTACAATTTTTCACTTCAATCTTCAAATAATAGTTTTGAGCACTTCTCTGCCAATGTTTGAATGCCTCGTATGCAACATCTAACCTTCTCTTTGGGTCATCGAAGCTTGTTTCAAAGAGGTCTACATTTTTCTGAGAGGTTAGAGGTTGAAGATGAAAGTTCAGTCTATGGTGATTTTATGGAAGAATAATATGGTTTTTATGTATTTTTTTACTCTGAAGTCTGGTTAATTAGTTTTTTGTATAGGTGTTTTAAGTAGTAGTTCCTTTCCAAAATTGAAGCTAAATTTTGGTACATTACCAGCTTCTTATTATATGCTCTCAGAATTGAATGTAAAAGCTTACTTTTTATAATATATATTTATATATAGGCTTTCATGCCTTTTGCTTAAAAAAAAAATATATACATAATTATATTATTTATAATTTATTTTTTGTTATATAAAAATATATTATATATTAATTATGCTAATATATACTTAACTACGTAGGGTAAAGGATGTTGTAATGTTAAAACCTAAATGTGCTCATTATTAGGATCTTGGCCATAATTTTTATTTTAATAAACATAAATCTCGATATGTATTTGTAAATATTACTCATAAAACTTTAACTTTAACTTTACAGATCACCATTTAAATTTTGAACCGATGAAAAATTCATCTCAATGAAATATGAAAAAAGCTGAAATAAAATGTAAAAATGAATGAAATACCAACAGACGATTCACAGAGAAATCAAGTGAATACCTTGGCCACATATGATTAAATGCACAAGAAATCGCTCTGTTTATCAAATCATTCAAGGAAAGGTAGATATATAGTTTGCTAACAACTAATATTAAGAGCTCGCTTCTTCACATTTTGGGAAACCCTAACTAAATGCCATTACAATCCTCACATTTTAATAAGCATACTCTAAACCCTTGTCGAAACCTTATTTTTAGGCTGCAACTCGCCAAATTGGAGAAATGAAAGGTCAATACCAACGAGGAAGAGTTTGGAGGAGCGGAAACCAATAGCGATGAGATCATATAAAAAAAATTCTTTGAATTTTTTGTCTCTAAATCTCAAAAAATACAATATGCTCCTCTTTGAAAACATAAGGTGCATTAATTTGAATCACTAAGAAATATAAAGATCTTGCACATTACAAAGTAGTTAGTATTCTCTAATAAAAATCATGTTATGTACATATATATTGAGCTTCTTATTACATAGTATTTGCATGCTCCTATGACTCCTACCATGGCCACTAAATTCTATTTTCACTTCCCAACAAACTTTATATAGAGCAAGTTATTGAATTGAAAAATATTTATTTGTCTAGGTAAGTACATCAAATATGCATGTAGCAAACAAAATAACATTAGTCCAATAGAAAGCTAGAAGAAAAATTAATAATTATCTACAATATTTCAAAATGAGGTCTACAATATTTCAAAATGAGATCACCTAGTAGATATTTGTCAAGAATACCATCCATATTTGATTTGATTTAATTTTATTTAAATATTGATGTCCACAAGTGAGGAACCGAACATTTAATTTAATTTAATTCAAATATTGTCATTATTTTTAATTGAGGTGGAGGAGTATGGTATCTTTCCTTTGGGTCAATCAGATGCAAATATGATTTCCATTTGAAGCCTAATAACCACTAAAAATTTCAAGACAAGATCGATAGGAGGTAGGTGATGCTAGATGTAATTTGACACATGATTTCTTGAATCTATCATTCTTTCTTTGTCACTCTTCTATTTGGAGACACTACAAACTGATAAAAAATTCATATTCCTTTTCTTTAATTGTGGAATTCTAACAACAACAAAGCATAGTGAAAAAGCAAGTTCTTTTGTGAAGGTAACAAAATGATGAGCACACCCTTTCTAATCAACTTCCTTATCTATCATCCCCATTGCTACTCTCAGAAAGAAGCGGTTGTTCTTCACATTAACCCTAATAGAAATATTCCAAGCACAAAATTCAAGAGATAAGTGATTAGATTTTGATAGTATATTGTATTTTGAACTCCACGCATATTTTATTCTATTTAAGCATAAATTAGAAGAAGCATTGTTTGTAGGATATGTTTTGTGTATAATTTGGTCCTCTTTGCCAAGTACGATAAACTACACCTAGTCTAGGTTAAAAAAAATTACAAAATTCAAATGCATGCATGTCTTCCACATTTGGAGCTACATGTCTTCCACATTTCCTCCACTATGAGTAGATTGTAGTAGTTGTAGGGGAATTTTATGCTTTGGCACAATTTTTTATATCTTTCGTACAAACTTTGCACATTTTTTGTCATTGATGTTGATTTCAGCTGACAAGCCAAGTGTATGAGAGTGGAATTTTGTAGAATATGTAGAACATGAGAATGAGATTCTTGGTATGTTTGGAAAACTGTAAAAAGATTCAATATTTTATGAGTAATAGGGGAATCATTTCTTTGATAAAATGTATAAACACATTCATGTCAGAGTTAGCATGGGAGGAGCAAGTGCTAGAAGCATGTATTAGTAGCTAATGGCATCAGGGATGAGTAAATATGGGAATGGGTATGAATTTTTTGTCTGAGAATTCATCTATAGTAGTTTTCATTGTCGCTTGGTCTAATAAGTTGACTATGGTAACTCATAAATTCGCCAAAATATATAATCCTGAGAAGGTAAAGACGACACAAAAACTCATAGGTTGAGTTTGGGAATCATTCTATGTTAGGTAGTCTATTGCTTAATTTTTTTCCTTACAACAAAGCTAGTCTTTGGAACCCTGTACCCTCTCATGAGATGGTAGTAGTCATAAAATATTGTCATTCAAACCATCATACAGGATCATATTTTTTGGTAATATTTCCTAAAAAAATTACAATTACCAATGGGTGATATGTTTTTGACCCTTTGGGTTCATGTTTTTTGATAAGTTGGGATTTTAGGTAAGATCTAGAATGAAAGAGTCATCTACATATTAGATCTTGGTTCCACTCCTCTATTTGGTTGTTAATTGGTGAATCTTGGTACTCTTATATTTACTTTCCCCTTGTCATAAATAGATTGAAGTAGTAGCCGTAGGGAGATAAAATCTACTTTGGTTGGATTTTATTATATTTTTCGTACGAATTGCTCATTTTTTCTCATCAACATCATTATAGTAGAACACAATATGTGCAAAATGTTGAGGCATGTCACTTGCCATGGTTTTAGTGAGGTTTTTATGTGCTTTACAGATCAATTTATGTTGTGTTGTATTTCATTCTAAAACAATTCTATCGTTATCTATTAAATGACAGTCTTTGACTTGAAACTTAGTAACTTTTATAATTTGCAAGCTCCCTCTCAAATGCCTCTTTCAACTATTATTTATCACAACGATGGAAAAAAATTGAGGGAATCATGTGAGACATTAGTTGGAGGATTTCCTAAGCTAGTATCCTAACAACAGAGTCGGTGTGTTTGAGCATGGAGGGCATTCATTATAAATAGGATAATGTTCCTTTCAATTTTGATATGGATCCCTACAACTAATTTTTTTTGATATATCTATTCATTAGGAAGAAGACAAATATTATGATGCAATGGAAAGATATAGAAAAATTAAACTAATATTGTGCAACAGAAAGTAGTAAACAAAGAAAGAGAATTGTGGATTCTTCAAACTTCTATTGCTGGAGCATCCTAGTCTACTGCAAATCTTATATTTTCTTTTTAGTTTTCATTCTATCTGTAGACTTGGTGGGTGGTGATGTATAGTAAAATGCACAAATAAATATACCAACCACATAGACTACATTAAGAGAAAATTTATGGCAGTTCAAATCATATCATATATTTTGTCTGAGATATTTGATTTGAATGGACACAATATACAAATCCAAGATATATTTTTCAGGTGCAAAGAATGCATAACAAATAAAATTCAAGGAAAATGAAATTGTATCTAAGTATGGCCAAAGGTACATTTGATATGATTTCTTCGAACTTTCAAGAAATTTTTTATCGACTACTGAACAATATTTATCAACATGAAACAACTTCTCAACTGAAACCTCAAATTACAAGTTGTTTTTGGGAGGGAGTTGTCAGGCGTGAGACTTGTCTTAGCTGAAAATTCCACGTACGTTGGCTGCAAAAGATGATCAATGAAGGAAATCTTTTCAATCATAAAATAGGTCATGTAGAGAGAGGTGAACCATTGATTTTATAAGCTAGGTTGCTCTCTTTCAAATTGGATATTCCTTCGACGTAATATGTTGCAAGAATGAAAAGTATGAAGGTATTGTCATTGATGTCAACTAGTTAATTGGTTATCAACTAGTTGCTATTGTTATTGATGCCATGGTTGTAGGTTATTGGTTGATCATGTCGAGGATATTGAGAAAATTGTATTGAAGAAAGGTTGCAGGTGTTCAGTGGTTGCTCTAGGTTTTACTCTGAGATTTAATCCTATGTTTGTGTGGTTTATATATGTTGATCATGGTTGTTGGAAGTTGTTATATCCATATTTTTGGTTGTTGATTCATTGTATAGTGCAATTTGTGTTCACCAGTTGTGAACTATGGTTTTCTATGTTTTTGGCTAAGGTTCGGGAGAAATGTTGTTGGTCTAGATTTTTATTTGGTAAAGTATTATGACTTGTGGTTCGAGAGTTGACTTTCTATGATCATGTTGAAGTTAATTTTGGTATCTAGAAGGATTGTGCTTAATTTTTCTATGTGTTTTACACTTAGTTTGGTCGACCTTATGTTGAACACTATCTTTGAAGATGATGAAGCGTGTTGGATTCATTTGGGTTCTCATGAAGCATTGTTTGGGTCTCCTTCATTCTAATTCCACCCTAGGATGTTCTAGTGCCAACCTAATTTGAATTTAATGTTGGATGGCCGACTTTGGATATGTTTCAAAGTTGAAGATGGTATAAATACAAGATGAGTTAGTGGTGAAAAGTGAGTACAAAGAGATAAGTGGAAATAAATAGAGTAGATCTAGATGTGAGATTGATGTGAATCAGTAAGTGTGTGTGATGCGAGTGTGGTAGATCAGTGCGAAGCCTAAATGCTAGGTTTTTTGATGCAGTGAGTTGAAGGTGTACTCTATCATTCATGCATGTCTACAAGTGGTTGAGAAAATTATGGTGGATTTCTCTGTTGCATTGAGATTGACGTCTCTTTGTAACATATCTCTTTTATCTTCTTTGTATCTCTATGGCAGTGAACACTCTTAGGTTTTAGCCCTATTGGACAGTGAGTCCTTGTTTTGGCATTGAGCCTTGTTTCTTAGGCAGTGAGCCTCTTGTAATTCGTTTTGATATTCTCTATATTGTGAGTTAATCCTCACCATGGTTTTTCCCTCATTGGGTTTTCCACATAAATCTAGTGTTGTTGTGTTTGTGTGATGGTTTTCAGTTTTTGCACTTGCACTTAATGTTTATTCATTTAAGTAGTGTTAAGGATTAGTTCTGGTGAATGATTTAAAGGTTTAATTTTGTGACAAATAATTCACCCCCTATCAATTGTCCTATTCAACAATTGGTATCGGATCTTGGTTCCTTGGAGAAGAGCTTAACCTCTTAAGGAAGGTCTGAGATGGCTGGAAAAGTGACTTATGATTATCTAACATTTGATGGAACTAATTATACTATCTAGAAAATACTGATGGAATAGTACCTAAAGTATTGTGGATACGATGTGGAAGAAATCTTACAATAATCCTTACACTCCTACTAATGGTCCAAGTACGGTTGATGAGATCAAAACACATGAAGTGAACAATAAGGCAAATTACATTTTGAAGAATAGTCTTGTACATTTTGATTTGATTAAGGTTCAGAATATGAAGATTGTTAAGGAAGTCTGGGATGCTTTAGAAAGAGTACATGAAGGTGATGAAAGGATCAAAGAGGAAAAAATTGTAGAATTTGGAAACACAGTTTGAGCTTCTACATATGTTTGAAGATGAGAATGTTAAAGCTTATGTACAGAGATTGGATGAGATAGTATCTAGAATGCGAGGACTTAGTGCTATTGTAGATGAAACGAGAATTGTAAAGAAGGTTCTTAAAACTCTGCCTGATGCTTACAGTGAGAAGGCGTGTGCTATTGAACATGGTATAGATTATAAGACCTACACTAAAGATTTTTTGTTGGGATCTCTAACATCTTATGAGAAGAGGAAGCCAAATTTGAGGAATGGATGCAAATCAAAGATTTCTTTTGAGGCTACAAAAGCTAAAGATCTGGATGAAGAAATCCTGGTGAAATAGAAGCTAACTTTTTGAGAAGGATGAGGAAAGGCTCCAACAAGTATGAAGGTAAGTTACCCTTTAAATGCTTTAGTTGTGGAGAACTAGGTCATTATGTTGCAAAGTGTCCAGAAAGAGCTAAAAGGAATAAACAAAGATATAAGAAAGAAAAGAAAGGTAAGACGATCAACATAGCATATTATGTGAATGAGAATGCTAGTATATCTTATGAGGATTCTAATTATGAGAATCTTGATTATAATGAATGCTTTTTCTTGGCTATAAAGGATGAACCTACTTCTGCTAATTCTAAAAAATATGTGAAGGAATGCCCTCCGGAGAAAGAGAAAGATGAAGGTATTGTAATCTCTACCCTACATGCTAAACATGACAAGAACTATTGGTTTGTTGATGGTGGTTGTTCACATCACATGACTGGTGATAAGAGTAAGTTTTGAAACTTGAAAAATATGATGGAGGCTTGGTTATGTTTGGAGATGATACTAGTGCTAAAATTTGTGGGATAGGTTTAGTAAGCTTTGATGGCAAGCATAATACTAATGATGTCTACTATGTTAAGGGTTTAAGACATAATCTCTTGGGTGTTGGAAAATGTGCAGTAAGGGATATGATCTTGTGTTTAAGGATGAGAGTTGTGAGATCTAGAATAGTGATTGTTGTAGGAAAGAAATTTGAAGGAAATATCTAACAACTTAAGGGTGCTAATGGATGATGCTTTATGACTCAGATTAATGACAGTTGGTTGTGGCATCGGAGAATGTGTCATATGAATTTTGATAACTTGGAGAGGATTAGTGTAGTTCAGGCCATGAGAGATTTACCAAGGATTACAAAGCCTATTAATGCTATTTGCAGGAAATGTTAGTTTGGAAAGCAAGCTAGAATCCATTACAGATCAAAGGAACAATCTACTACTCACTACTAGATTTAATTCATACAGATCTCTGTGGTCCTACAAGAGTGAGAATTCTACAAGGTGAAAGGTACTTTATGCTTTTGATTGATGATTATTCTAGATATACATGGGTTACATCTCTTAGAGAGAAATCAGATGCATTAGATAGATTCAAGACATTCAAAGCTATGGTTGAAAATGAAGTGAATTTAAGGATAAAATGCTTAAGGTCCGATAGACGTGGAGAATTCACCTCCCATGATTTTAATATGTTTTATGAAGTGCATGGAATAAAGAGACAATTATCTGCTCCAAGAACTCCTTAGCATAATGGAGTTGTTGAAAAAAAGAACAAAACAGTTCAAGAGGCCGCTAGATCAATGATTACTAAGGCTAGTTTACCAGAAGTTTACTGGAGAGAAGCTATTCATATTGTTGTTTATGTATTCAATCGAAGTTCAAGAAAGAGAAAACAATACAAAGACCCCCTATGAGTTATGGTATGGAAGAAGCCATACTGTTAAGTATTTCAAGGTGTTTGGAAACAAATGTTACATCAGAAGAGATGAAGAAACTTTAGGAAAGTTTGATGCAAGAAGTGATGAAGGAATTTTTCTTGGATATTCTACTAAAAGTAAATCATACATATGTTTCAATAAAAGACTGAGAAAGATTGTAGAAAGTGCAACTGTCAAGGTTGATGAAACAATGAAGAATTCAATTGATATTGATGGATATGTATCTAATGAACCTAAATGCATAAGCATTAAAGAAATTGTGGAAGAATAGGAAAAGGATGAGTGAGAGAAGCAAAATGAAGAAAATGAAAGAGAAGAAGAAGCTCCAGTGGTGTCCCCTAAGACACCTAGATACGTGCAAAGAATCATTCAGAAAGTAAGATCATTGGAGATAAGACAAAAGGAGTATTGACAAGAAGTAGAGCTGCTACTGAAGTAAATTTGTGTTTACTTTCTGAGATTGAGCTGAAGAATGTAAGTGAAGCTTGTAAAGATGAACATTGGATGGAAGCTATGAAAGAAGAACTTATGCAAATTGAGAAGAATCAAAATTGGGAATTGGTCCCAAGACCGATAGATAAAAACATTATTGGATCAAAGTGGATATTTAGAAATAAGTTGAATGAGAATGGAGAAGTGATTAGAAACAAAGCAAGGCTTGTGTGTAAAGGTTACTCACAAGTAGAAGGAACAGATTTTCAAGAGACTTTTTCTCTGGTAGGAAGAATGTAAGTTATAAGGATGTTATTAGCATTTTATACTCATAAATATTTTAAGGTCTATCAAATGGATGTCAAGTTTTTCTTTCTTGAATGGTGAGCTAGAAGAAGAGGTCTACATGGAACAATCAGAAGGATTTCAGTTTTCAGATCAAATGGATATGGTGTGTAGGTTGAAGAAAGATTTATATGGATTGAAGCAAGCTCCTAGAGTTTGGTATACAAGGTTAGACAGGTATTTGATTCAACAAGGTTTCAAGAAAGGTACGACAGATAGTAATTTATATTTTAAAATTGAAAATGAAAAAATCTTGATTGTGGTTGTATATGTCGATGACATTATTTTTGGAGGAAATGAAACTATGTGTAAGATGTTTGTGGAAGAGATACAAAAGAGTTTCAAATGTCTATGTTTGGTGAGATGAACTCCTTTCTTGGGTTGCAAATCAATCAAATAGAGAAACAATTTTTTATTTCACAGTCTAAGTATGCGAAAGAGATGTTGAAGAAGTTTGGGATGGATGTTTCCAAACCAGTATGTACTCCTATGGTGACTGGTTGCAAATTGGTTAAAGATGATGATTCACCAAGGCTGATCAGAGCAAGTATAGATCTATGATTGGTGGACTATTGTATTTGGTTGCTACTAGAATGGATATTATGAATGTTGTATGTCTTGTGGCTAGATTTCAATAAGATCTTAAGGAAACACATATTGCTATTAAAAGAATATTCAAATACTTGAATGGCACTTCGGATTATGGGTTATGGTATCCTAGGGATACTAAATTTACACTAAGTGCCTATACAAATGCAGATCGGGTTGGATGTGTAGATTGGTGGCATGGTTGAGTAACAAGCAAGATTCAGTTTCCTTGTCTACTATTGAAGCTGAGTATATTGTTGTTGCATCTTGTTGTCCACACGTTTTATGGATGAAACGGACATTGAAAGATATCACAACTTGGTATATGATGATCCTATTTCTAGCTTCTATGATAACACAAGTGCAATTAACACTTTGAAGAATCCTATGATGCACTCGAGGATGAAGCATATCAAGTATCATTTCTTAAGAGATAAGGTTATGGAGAATGAAGTAAAGCTCAAGTATGTTCCAATGAAGAATCAGATTGCTGATATATTTATGAAGGATCTCCCTAAAGATACTTTTGAGTATCTCCGAGAGAAGTTAGGGGTCATTGCCCCTCCTTTCTTGAACTAGATGTAAGTGGAGATGCATCAGTCCGGTGGATTTATGGATCCATCTTTCTTTCGGACTGATGTTTTGGTGGCTACCTCTTAGGGGGTGTAGGTAGTGTCATGTGTTGTCATTGTATGTATTTTGTTTCTAATGCCAAAGGGGAAATCAATATAAAATATATTTTTCCTTTGTTATTAATGTCAAAGGAGGAGAGAAAGAATGTGAAAAAGAAAAGAGGAAGAATATGAAAAAGATTATCTTCTAAGGGGGAGAAACAAAAAGAAAAATATTGAGAAGTGTATTCAAAGCTAGTATATTGTCTTTGATGGTTTTACACATCATGTGTTGCCATCAATGACAAAGGGGGAGATTGTTGCAAGAATGAGAAATATGAAGGTGTTGTCATTGATGTCAACTGGTCAATTGGTTATCAACTAGTTTTTGTTGTCATTGATGTCATGGTTGTAGGTTATTGGTTGATCATGTTGAGGATATTGAGAAAATTGTATTGAAGAAAGGTTGAAGGTGTTCAGTGCTTGCTCTGGGTTTTTCTCTAGGATTTTCTCCTATGTTTGTGTGGTTCAAATATGTTGATCATGGTTGTTGGAAGCTTTTATACCCAGATTTTTGGCTACTGATTGATTGTACAGTGCAAGTTGTGTTCACCACTTGTGAACTGTGATTTTTTGTGTTTTTGGCTAAGGTTTGGGTGAAACGTTGTTGGTCCATATTTCTCTTTGGTAAAGTATTATGACTTGTGGTTTGAGAGTTTAGTTGTTATGATTGTGTTGAAGTTAATTTCGGTATTTGGAAGGATTGTGCTTAATTGTTTTATGTGTTTTACACTGGTTTGGTCGACCTTATGTTGAACACTATCTTCGAAGTTGATGAAGTTTATTTGATCTATTTGGGTTCTCATGAAGTGTGTGTTTGGGTTTCCCTCATTCTAATTCCACCCTAGGATGTTCTGGCTCTGACCTAATTTAAATTTAATGTTGGATGGACTTTGGGTATGTTTCAAAGTTGAATATGGTATAAATATAGGATGAGTTAGTGGTGAAAAGTGAGTAAAAAGAGATAAGTGGAAAGAAATAGAGTAGATAGATGTGAGATTGATGCAAATCAGTAAGTGTGTGTGATGCGAGTGTGGCAGATTAGTGTGAAGCCTAAATGTTGAGTTTTTAGATGTAGTGAGTTGAAGGTGTATTCTATCATTCATGCATGTCTACAAGTGGTTGAGAAAATTGTGGTAGATTTCTCTGTTGCATTGAGATTGTCATCTCTCTGTAACATATCTCTTCTCTCTTCTTTGTATCTTTGTGGTAGTGAGCCGCCCGGGTTGTTATCCCTGTTGGACAGTGAGTCATGTTTCGGACAATGAGTCCTTGTTTTGGCTGGTGAGCCTTGTTTCTCAGGCAGTGAGCCTCTTGTAATTGGTTTTGATATTCTCTATAGTGTGAGTTAATCCTCACCGTGGTTTTTCTCTCATTGGGTTTTCCACGTAAATTTGGTGTTGTTGTGTGTGTGTGATAGTTTTCAGTTTTTGCACTTGCACTTAATGTTTAATCATTTAAGCAGTGTTAAGGATTAGTTCCGGTGGATGATTTAAAGGTTTAATTTTGTGACAACTGATTCACCCCCCCTCTCAGTTGTTCTATTCAACATAATATATATATATCAAATTTTATAAAATAAAATTATAAAAATAATTAATTATATTATAATAATTAAATATAGCTGATTGAGGAAATGAGTTCATGATGGCATTGTTCGTTGCGTCACTCTCTGCATGCTGAGCTAGGGCACCCGTGCCCTAGCTCATTCCAGTTTTGCTTCTTGGGTTTGCGTTGGGTGGGGTGGGCATTTGTTTATGTGCAGGGGGATTCGTTTGGTTCTATGTCTGGCAGGTAGAGTTTGGAGGGTGCTCGACGGTCAGGTTTCTTCCTCTGCTCGCGGCTGGCCTTTGTTTTCTTGCGGTGTTTGGTGGGTATGGCCTGGTGCTTGCGAAGATTGTTGTAGCGTGTGTGGGATTAGAGTGCTCGGTGGGGTGTGGTGTGGTAGAAGGTGGGGTTTGATGTGGCGTAAGGTGTGTGGGTGGTGTGTTGGGGTTGGGGGGTTTGGTGATACAGTTGGTGGTTTTGTTTCCCTCCTCTGAGGAGGTTTGGAGTTGTTCCTTTGGGGCTTCCACAGGCTCGAATGATAGATTAGGGGTTTTGTTCCTCTATGCTGCAAGGGGATTCTTCTGGGGTTTTCCCCAAATGGACTTTTGCTCGGTGTTGGGTTCGAAACCATCTCTACAGGGCTCGAAGGTTTTTGATAATAATCTTTATTTGGTGGATCTTGAAAAAGTTGTGACGATATTGGTAGGAGGGCCTAGAATTTTGAAGATTAATGGATTCCTCGAACGATGTAAAGAGAGGCCGAATGTAGTCATTCTGATGGAGATGCTGGCAGAGGATATCAATTATTTCTCAAGGCATTCTCTTTATTGCAAATTATTGGGTTTGAAAATTTCATTGCGATTCTTGGATTTGTGGGCTCAAAGTACTTGGATGCCTGAGGGGGAGATGGAGATCTCTCTCTTGGAAAATAATTATTTCATGGTCACTTTTGACTGCATGGCTGATCGGAATAGGGTTTTTGAAGGGGGCCCGTATTTTTACAACCAAGTGGGCTTGTTCATTAAGCCATGGCATGTCGGCTTCAACCCGGTGGAGGAACTTCCAAATCAGGATCCAGTTTGGGTTCATCTTCCAAGGCTCCCTGTGGAATGTTGGCATGAGGATGTATTGCACTTATTAGCTTCGAAGCTGGGAAAACCTGTGGGTTCGTCACAACATACACAATTCAAAAAGGTAATGAATTTTGCCCGATTCTATGTAGAAATTGACTTAAGTAAGCCATTGCTAGACTCTTTGGAAGTGATTGTAGGAGATTATTCATGGGTGCAGTAGCTTGATTATGAAACGTTACCTTTCCGTTGTCATTTCTATCATGAGTACGGTCACCTCCAGCGTAGATGTCTAAAGGCCAAGCCTTTGGAGGCTCAATCTCCTCTGCCTTCAAATAACCCACCCAGAGTGGATAAGGGCAAGGATCCCATTCAGAGTTTTGGTGGTAGGGATGATTGTTTCACTTCTGTTAGAGGCCGAAATAGAAATAAAGGTCATAAAAGGACTTTGAAGGACAGGCAGGAGGAGGATACCTCCAATATATTCGAGGTGTTGGAAGAACTTAGCCAACAGGAGGTGAACCCGAGATTTTTGGATCTAGATCATGGGACTTTGGATATGGATCAGCATGGCCCTTCAGTGGAGGAAATGCTTACTTCTCAACAGGAGGGGGTTATGAGAGTGCAATGCATAGAGGAGGTTGGGAATGATCCTGGATAGGCAAAGCTCAATTCAGAGGTGCTTATGGTTCCTCATGTTGATGGGACTTTGGACCTAGGGACAGATCGACATATGGGGGTTTAGGATGCGGTGGGTGGTAGTGTTGAGGCAAGGAAAGATAGTGCGGATAAGGCTCACCTCTTGCAGAAGGTAAGTTCAGAGGTGGGGAAGAATAATTTTAAGTTTTCCTCTCAGTTGGGTATTTTGCAAAAAGATCTTAAAAAGGGGGGGCCAGAGAAAACTTCTAAGCTAGGTAGGAAGAAGGATGTGGAAAAGATTAAGATGATTGGGGAGACTTTGGTGGATTCTGGGTCAGTCAAGACTCTGGATTCACATTTTTCTTCTCCCTTGAAATGACAGTTCTTTCTTGGAATGTATGGGGCTTAAACAATGGTTGTAGACAAAAAGTTGTTCAGGATTTGATTAGGCTTCTTTCGCCTGATGTTCTTTTTCTTCAAGAGACTAAGCTCTCTGTGGAAGGCATGATGGATTTAGCTCCTACGTTATGGAGGAATGGTGATTGCCAATGCACTGGGGCTCAGGGGTCTTTTGGTGGGGTGGCGTGCTTCTGGAATCCATGGAAGATTTGCCCCCAATGGTGGGGGTCTTTTAAATCCTCCCTTTCCATGGTGGATTCTTGTTTTGTTTCTGGGGAAACTGTTCTCCTCTCCAATGTGTATGCGCTGGTGGAGTTGCAGGGTAAGCACCTCTTGTGGTCCAACATTTGCTTAGTTTGAAGCCTTTTCCCTTACCATCCTTGGATTATTAGAGGTGATTTTAATGCTATCATAGAGCTTGCAGAGAAGCGAGGTGGTACTGCTTGGCTGGAGGCTTTGGCGTTGCTGCTCTAGGACAATATCTCTACTCTACATCTTGTGGATATCAAGCCGGGTAATGGTCTATTTACTTGGAATAATAGGAGAATTGGAGATGCTTCTATTTTGGAGAGACTTGATAGATTCTTGGTGTCTAGTTTTTGGTTGGGGGACAGGTGGAGGATTAGTTCTGAAATATTGGATGGTCGAGGGTCTGATCATTGGCCAATTAAGCTAGTGGCTTAAATGCCTTAGCAATGTGCTAGATAGACCTTTAAGTTTCAACTCATGTGGCTCAAGGATGAATCTCTTCATGATTTGCTCCCTGGATGGTGGGATCTTGGGAAGCCAGCTTATGGCACTGCTATGTACACTTTCTCTAAGAGGCTCCAGTATGTTAAGTATAGGTTGAAGAGATGGAATAGGCAACATTTTGGTAATTTGTTTCAAGAAAAATAGAAAGCTCAGGATTATCTTGATCTAATTACCAGACAGATTCATGATCAAGGCCTCTCAGAAGAATTGAGTTTGTTAGAAGTTGTTGCGACTAAAGAGGTTGAGGAATGGGAGTTAAGAGAAGAAATTTTTTGGAAACAGAAGTCCTGTATTGAATGGCTTCAGGCTGGTGATAGGAACACTTCTTTTTTCCATAACTCAATTAAGGATCGGAGGCAAGGTAATGCTATTTCTTCTCTCTTGTTGTTTGATGGGGAAATTTTTTACTCTTCCGCTTCTATATCTGTTGAATGCATTCGGTATTTTTCTACCTTATTCTCTAAGGGTTCACCTCCTGCGGAGGATGGTGAAGCAAGTTTTTTGGACTGTATCCCTCAGTTGGTGACTAATGAAATGAATGAATCTTTGCTCTCTCCTATTTCCTTGTTGGAGCTTGAGAATGTTGTGTTCCAGATGAAGAAAGGAAAAGCCCCTAGGCCTGATGGATTCCCTATCAAAAATTTTCAAGAGTTTTGGGAAGTGGTTAAATTGGACCTCTTAGAGGTTGTTTAGGAATCCTTTATACATAAACAAATGTTGAAGTCTTTGAATGTTACTTTTTTAGCTCTTATTCCAAAGCGGGAGGGGGCTAATTCTCTGGATCTTTTTAGGCCTATTGCACTATGTAATGTGGTGTATAAAATTATTACCAAGTTGATTGCGGAAAGGTTGAAACCTTGGCTTGGTGGTTTAATCTCTAAGGAGCAGGGGGTTTTGTTGCTGGTAGGTAGATCATGGATGGGGTTGTTATTGCAGCTGAGACCATCCATTCTATGGAATCCTCAAAAGAAAAATCTATGTTTATCAAGTTGGACATGGCCAAAGTGTATGATCGTGTTAAGTGGATCTTTCTCTTTAAAATTCTTGGAGCTTTTGGCTTTGCTGAGGATTAGATTGATTGGGTAAGGAGTTGTGTCACTTCTTTTTCCTTTTTGGTGCTTATTAATGGTGAGCCCACTTGTTTGTTTGGTGCTTCTAGAGGCCTTAGGCAAGGAGATCCCCTGTATCCCTACTTATTCATGCTTCTTGCGGATGGCCTAGGAAGGCTCATTCGTGCTCAAGTTACTAGTGGCTCACTTCAGGGTTGGATTTGGCGAAATGACATTCCCCCTCAATCTCATCTTCAATTCGTTGATGATACTACCTTGATGGGTAGGGCAAAGGTTGAGGAGGCTCTCCACTGGCGCAGTGTGTTGGACAGTTACTTGGCAGCTTCTAGGTAGTGCATTAATGAGGGGAAGTCCTTCATTTATTTCTTCCATACTCCTAAGGCTATTCAAAGGAGAATTGTTGGTATTCTTCATTTCCAGATTGGATTGCTTCCTTTCTCCTACCTTGGAATCCTTCTTGCCATTCGTTCTCTCCCCAAAAGGTTTTGGTAAGAGAATCTTGACAAGTTTTGAAGATTGGTCAGTCATTGGACTTGCAGGTGGCTTTCTTCAGCAGGTAGAGTGAATCTTCTAAAGTCGGTGGTCCAGGCTCTTCCTCTTTATAGATGCTTTGTTCTTTCTGCTCCTTCAAGTTTTGTTAAATACTTTGAGAAATTATCTCATCATTTTTTGTGGGCTGGCAATCTTCTTCATAGAAAATGGAGTTTGGTGAGGTGGGATGTTGTTTGTAGGCCAAAGCAAGAGGGGGGTCTTGGTCTACAATGAACGGATTTGAATGGGCAGGCCTTGGCTGCTAAGTTGTATTGGTGCTGGTGCTCACAACAACACATGTTGTGGGCTAAAATTATGACCTTCAAATATTTGGGAGCTATGGAAAGTAGGGAGGTTGTTAGATTCAGTATGGAGGAAAAAGGTTCTATGATCTGGAGTACCCTTAAACGGGGTGTCAAGCTGGTTAAGCAGGGATTTTTTGGATTTGCAATGGGGGTCGGGATGATCTCTTTTGGCATGATTCCTGGGATGGCCATCCACCCGTTGTGTCCTCTCATCCCCACCTCCACGATTTGTGCCAGGTTTTCGAGGCAGTGGGTTGGTGTTATGTGGCATACTTCAAATCGCAAAATCATTTGGGTCAGATTTCTGTGTCCAGATGGAAGGACCCCTTGGATTGGCCTCATGGTGGTGTGGTGGAGGATCGTCAAGAGCTTGCTATGATTTTATTTGGTCATGTCTGCAACTCTCTCCAGGGGAGGGATGTGCTTGCTTGGGGTCTAGATTTGAAAGGAAAATTTTTGGTGGCCTCGGGTTATCAGGTTTTGGATAAACAGGTTTTTGGGAGCTCCCAGGTTACTTGGTGGAAGCATTTTTGGAATAAATTTGCTTGGCCTAAGTGTAATTTTTTCTCTTGGCTTGTGGTCCAAGGTAAGTGTCTTACTTGGCACAATCTTTGTAAACGGGGGTTCCAGGGCCCCTCCATGTGTTTTCTATGTGGTCAGCATGAGGAATGCTTATCACATCTCTTTTTTCAGTGTTCTTTTGTTAAGACTATCTGGCATTACTAGTGGAATCTCTGGAGATTACCGTGTTGCCATGTTTCTTCTTTGGAGGACTTTTGGTTGAGACAGGGATCTTCTCCTGCCATAACCTCTTTTCTTAAAATTGCTTGGAGCATTGGTCCTAGTTTGATTGTTTGGCACATCTGGTTGGAGCGTAACAGAAGGATTTTCCTGGATAAAAAATTGCTCATGGGGCAACTCTGGAGGTGATTTCTAGGGGCTCTGCGGGAGACTTTGACTGCAAAGTGTGACTTGTCTGTGCCGATTGATCCTGGGGAATTAGATGTTGTTAATGCCCTGGGTCTTGTCACAGGGGACAAGAGTATTGGGAGAAAAGTGCATTGTAGGCGTGGGCGTGTGAGGGTTGCTCGTGAGGGCTTTTGGTGTCCGCCGACTCTGGGGGAGCTAAAAATCAATACGGATGGGTCATCCAGAGGTAATCTGGGGCATGCTGGGGTTGGTGATTGGTAGGGATAGCCTTGGAGTGGTGGTTTTTTTCTTCTCTATGTATCGTGGCTTGCAAACTAATAACCTTATGGAGGTGAGTGCTATTCTCATGGCGTTGGGGTGCGCGGTTGGCCTTGGATGGCAACAGATTGTTTATGAATTTGATTCTCAGGTGGTGATTGAGATGTTGAATAAGGGAAATTTGGAGGATGTGAATTGGCAGCTTGTTGTGGTTGTCAGGCAGATTATTTCTATGTGTTCTTCTTTGGATTCCATTGTTTTTCGTCATATTCCATGGGAGTGGAATAGGGCCGCTAGATGGGTTGGCTAGATGGGTGTCAGAGAGGACTGATTCTTGGTATGTGGATGACTGGGGCAATCTTCCTGACGACATGGCGCTTGTTCTTGAGGAGTGGGTTGTGGAGGATATGCGTTGTTTTTTGGGTGTGAATTAATTCTTATTTTGTTGGGCCCCTTTGTGGCTTCTTTCTTTGGACCTTGTAATGTTGTTCTGATGCAATAAATTTTTTACCCTCTTTATTAAAAATTAAATATATATATATAATTTGAAAAATTATTAAATAAATATTTATAAAATGATTATATATATTTATATTTTTTATACAATGTATTCATTTATGGTAATTACAATGTTCTATAATAATACTTTGAAAAGTCTGAATAAATATATTTTAACTAAAAAATGATATTTTTAAATCTAGAAAAAGAGAAAAATAATGCATGAAGTGATTTTTTCAAAAAGAAAAACAAAGATGTAATTTTAAAAATTGCACACAAGCAAATATTGTATAATCATTGTTGTCGTAAAAAAATCATTACAAATAATTTAATATATATTTGTTAATTTTTAAAAAGTTTATATTCTTCTATATAAAATATTATCTTAAAATATTTTTTTAATTATATATTCTCTTACAATAAAAATATAACTAAAATTATATATATATATATATATATATATATATATATATATAATTAAGTTTAGAAGTTTACATGAATATGATGAATTTGGAATAGAAATAAAGATAAAATTACTAAAATGAATGTTTACTTGGAATCTAGAGAAAGGGAGATTGATTCGACAATGACAAAGATCAAATACTTAAAATTTGAGATTGAAAGTGGAAATAAAGAGTTGAAATTTGGAATATGTAGGGACAAACCAATGTTGTAGGGATGGCCTTGAGCCTCATGAGGGCAACCTTGACCTTCAATGAATTAAGGTTTTGATACTACAAAATCTATTTATTTATGTTTCTAATTATAAATGGAAAGTTTGATGTTGTTTGATGGTCTTTGGACATATCTTCCTTTGCAGTGTCTTCTCCAGTAGTTGCATCCTTTTCAACAGACTCCTTTGCACTAACATTTTCCTTTGTAATTTCTTCCACATTCAGAAGAACATTATCCTATGCATTCCCTTCTTTTTTCTCATGCTCATGTTGAGCATCATCATCATGTTGTATATCTTCTTCAACATCCTCATCTAAAGAAGGAATCTCCACATTTGTTTCTTCTTTGTTCTTTAGGGTCATCCCCAATCTTTGTGCAAGATCTGCAACTCTTTCAACGAAATCCTTTCGGATCCTCTTGAGATCATTTTGATCTCTACTCATAAGGGTTTTCACCCTTTTCTTTTTTCTAAACTCTTTATTAAATAATGTAGCCAATGTGGCCTTATTTTCCTCAGAAAGCAGAGCACTAATCTTTTCCAATGCATAGGATTTTAATTTGGCCTCTTCCTCTATTGGTTTCTATCTCCCTCTCAATCAAAACATTCCACAATTTCACAGTCAATTGTTTTTCTATATTCCTCATATCAACTTTAAGAACAACAATATATTTTATAATGGCTTCAACTATGGAGGCCTTGTCCACCTCATCCGCCTTAGTATACAATGTTGCAATTTCCTCTAATGTTCCATGCTAAACAATACCATTGAAAAGTGCATCTACTTTCATAGGACTATGGGTTCTTACCAAAGGTTTCTTCCTTTTCTTTTTTCTTCTCATCCGATGTCTTCTTCTTGTTGGCTTTTGCCTTCTTCTCTCACATGTGGATCACAAAGGCTTGTTTTTCTTTTTCCACTTGAGCCTCTTCATTAGTATCCACAATATCAAATTTGCATTTCTTTCCACTAGCTTCACCTTATAAAGCTTTACCTTTCCTTTTGCAGACCAATTGAGGTCCTTCTTCTTCATCCTCCACATTCACACCTAAGTACTGCTCTCTAGTTACCTTGGTTTTAACTCTCCTCTTCATAGGGCCAACTAGTTGTGTCAAACTGGCCTTTTCCTTCTTAGGCCTCATTTTCAATTTTATTAAAGAAGTCTTCTCCTTTATCAGAGCACTTGTTTATTTTGTAGGAGTAATTGTATCCTTCCTATTTTTTCCATTGGATGAAGGCATAGTCCTGGAGGAATTCTAAGCAACCAGAGGAGTGATAGCTGCTCTACCAGATCTCCTTATGCTTGATGAGCTTCCTAGAGCACTAGAAATAGCCTTAGCTACCTCAACTTGTTCCAGTGTGAGTCCCATTACTTTTGCAAATGTAGCAGTCATTTTCTCCATTGTCTTCTTCATTTGTGATTGCTTCTAATCCAAGTGGACTTCCATTGACTTCTCTTCATACGTCCCATACCTTCCTTTAGAAGTGTCCTTAGGTTTTCTCAACATGTAATATGTGAACTTCACAATCTCTTCCTCAGTGATCTCATATCCCATTTCTGAGATCCATACAATTCTAGGCTCTACAACCTATATGATACATTCATCTTTTGTCACCAAGAATGTAATTTCATTCTTCTACTTCTGCACCATCTTCTGGGGAATTATCTCCCTTTCTTGCATCCTCTTTTAAAATACTACAAAGAATGTCACACAGGCCTCTTCCTATGCCTTAGCATCTCCCAAATCTCTCAAAAATTTCCTGATCTAGTGTGCTATAAGTCTTCCTTTCAGCCACACCACACTCTTTGTACCAAGGAGTTCTTTCAAGAAATAGAATAATCAACATATGATTAAAGTTCCATATTTAAAAGGATACATAAAATCCTTTTTATTTTGTAAATTCTCCATCAATTGTTGTCTCAAAAGTTCACATAGGTCATAATCATCTACTTTCTCCACCATTTCATAGGCAATATTAATGGAAGTTGCAGATATAGAGTTATCTCTGTTTGAAAAGTAAACCTTATTCCAATCATCATTGTTGCATACTTTACAATAGGATTTTTGATGTTCTTCACTATCAATGCCCTCTTGTCATTGTAGTGTCAAAAAATGTCATCATGTACATTTTCACACTTAATTTGGGAATAATTAATGGTAAATTGGACTTGATATTGCCTTGATCTAGTGTTGTGATGAGTTTTACACATCCACATTAGGTGTTAGGTCTATTTAAGATAAATAAACTTAACTCTGCCCCTAGTCTAATGTTGTAAAGTGTATTTAAAAACACCTTCAAATTAAATTTAGGGGGCTTGTAAATTAAGTGGACCTAATCTAGTGTTGTAATGTGTTATACACATTCAAATTGGATTTAGGACCCTTTCTAGCTAAATAGACCTATTTTTTCCTTAATTTAATGTTGTAAAGTGTATTTATTTACACTTTCACATTGGATTTTGGGCCCTCTTTCATTTATGACTTTATATCATCATTAATAGGCCCCTAAGACCCTATATTATGCATCCCAAGGAATATTTCAATAAAAAACCCAACAATATCAACATATAAGCTTAATTTACACACTCCCCGACACTTTAGCACT
The DNA here is from genome assembly GCA_007258455.2 of Sequoia sempervirens. Taxonomy (NCBI): domain Eukaryota; kingdom Viridiplantae; phylum Streptophyta; class Pinopsida; order Cupressales; family Cupressaceae; genus Sequoia; species Sequoia sempervirens. The sequence continues at coordinate 619,401,554 of VDFB02000003.1, read as the reverse complement.
CAAAATAGGAATGAGTTCCATCCAGGTGGGACCCATTAGCCCAATTTGGCGAATGAGTCCCATTTGGCTTATTTTCAAAGTTTGAGCGATAAAAATTGGGTTTTAAGTTTAAATTTCTTCTATGTCAGCCTTTGGGATCAAATAAATAGTCATTTGAGTGCATTGCCTATATAAACAAGCTTTCAAATCATTATTTCACACAAGCCTACATGATATCAAGTCAAGAAAGCAAAGAGTTAAGCATTCCAAGACTTCAAAAGATCATCAAGAGAGCATTCAAGATCATTTTTAAGGCATTCAAGGGTAGATTTCTTCATCAATTATTGCAACAATTCAAGATCCATCATCATGTCAAGCATATCAATCATTAAGCATGTTATTGAGCTAGTTTTGTGATGTAGCATTGAAGATCCAAGATCAAGCATTTTTCTACACCTATTGTCAAGATCAAAGATCTACATCCTTCATGTCCATTTCATGTTGAGTTGCAGATTTACAAGACATCATTTATAAGGCATCTTTCAAGGTATCATTGTTCATGTTTCATGTTTCATTGTTTCATCATTTGGTTTAATTACCTAAAAGGGGTTTGACCAATGCAAACCCCTATTCACTAACAATCAAAAAGTTTTCTCCTCTTTACATGTGTGATTGTAGATCTAGGTTTCTTGGAGCTTGAGAGATCATTGAAGATTAGGTTTCAAGCTTGTTGGAGTTGTCTCCCCATTTGTAAGGTCATAATCTTCACTAAAAGGTCATCTACAGCCCCAAAATCAAAGTTTCGGATTCAGAAACCTAGAGAAGCATATTGAGTAGGCTGAGAAGAGCATATTTAGACCTTGAAATTCAAAAAAATCCAAACTGGACTCATTCGCCATGTGGTGAATGAGTCCCATTGTAGGTGTTTCTCAGAAATTCTTGCAGATTTAGATACCCTTTTTTTTGAAACCTACTCCTATGCAAAAATCTAGAACTAGGACTGATTCGCCCAGAATGGTGAATGAGTCCCACTAGGTCAAAAGTTAGAATTTCTACCATTTTGGGACTCCTTCCAATCCTCTTCAAGTTTCCAGGTGCACACATTTTGTTCTATAACTTTCTAATTTTTTTCTTCTTGCATTTCTAGGTGATTTAAATCAAGTTTCCATCATATTAGGGTTTTACATTTCATCTTGCATTTCATTGTCTTTTCCAAGTTTAGAATTGGTGGTGAACCCCTCGTTAGTTTATAATCAGCCCTTAGGACAGTCCCTTAGCAAATCTCTTACCTTTATTCCACTCTTGGGTTGAGATCTCTAGGGCATCCTTGAATGTTAGTTGGAGAAAAGTGATGTTCTATGTCCTAAATCATAAAGCATCCATTTTTCAACTAATCAGTCATATGCCGCATCGGTGAGCTCCATCATAACTTCATTCTTTATTGACTTAAGCACTGGAAATGGTTCGGTTGAGCATAACCTTGTACTTCCCTAATCACTTCTTTTGTGATCATCCCAGGAATATCCATCCACACAAACTTGTCATAGATGCGGCTCAAAGAAATCCTTACCCAAGCATCATCATGAAAAAAGTTGGGAAACCCTTGCCACACAATGAGCTTCTTCACAACCAAATTCTGATACTCTGGCTTCAATTCAAAGTCTTCACCAATGACCTCATTTACCCACACATCGCCAAGCTTTGAATGATCATATTCCTCTAGTTTTCCATGTATGTAGATTCTTATGTCCTTAGTATGTAGGACACCATAAGGAACCCTCAAAAAAGCACCATCAAGGTCGACCTTCATGGACTTATCAAGATGTTTCTTGAACTTAGGTCAGGTTCTTTTAGTGACTTGAATAACCCTTGGAGTTTCCATTGCAAATGCTTTCAAAATGCTTTCTAAAAAACTAGGGTAAGTGAAAAACTATAAATACCTTCTGCTTCACTTTTTGGCTAGGGTTTTGTGCGCACCAAAACTCAATCACTTTGATCACTCCAATTTTCTTCTTCGCTTCTCTCCTCTTCTCAAATGCTCATTGTAAATGAATTTGATCAAGTGAAATCACTTATAACCCTTTCAAAATTGACCTAATTTCTCATTGAATACTTCAGTCAATAAAGTTAGCAAAACCTAACTGCATGCATAGTTAACTTCAAATGCTCCTCAAATTTCTACATCATGATATTTTCTATTGAGATCTTCTCCAATATATCAAATGCATTGATCTACATTTCATATCCACATGTTGAAGCATCAACCCCTGATCCAAAGCTCTCTTCTTAGTTTTTGGAGGAAACGTCTGCATTAGATGCTGATATAGACTCATCCTTAACCTCTATCTCTTCCTTCTTTTTCCAAATCTCGTCCATCACTTTCTTCATCTCTACTGGATCAACCTTTTTCACCAGATTATTCTTCTTTACCAAATTATCCTTCTTCACATTTCTACTTCTGTAGAACTTAGAAATGTGTCCAGGTCTATTGCAATTGCAACATATGACATTCTTTTGACCAATCTTACTTCCATTCATTCTAGATCTACATTGGTTAGCTTTATGTCCAAATCCCTTGCATGCATAACAATAGCCATTGAAGGATTGAACTATTCTACCATTGTTATATCCATTCATCATTTGACTTCTGCATTCACTAGCTCTATGACCAAATATTTTGCATGTAAAGCATTGATCGAGAAAAGATTGAACATTTTAATTCATTCTGCTTCTACATTATATAGCCTTTTGTCCAAATCTATTGCAAGAATAACATAAACCATTAAAAGATGGGTACCTTTGTGCATTTGGTTGTCTGACCAGTGGTCTTTTGGCTTCATTCCTTTGATTCCAATTTTTTTTGCCATTATTTTTCTTATCTTCAATCTTATTTTCAAGTTGGTTTGTAGTTTGATATGTCTTTGAGCTTTCTCCAATCTCATACCCTAATCTACCTTTGTCTTTAGATCCTTTCTATTTTGCAATCATTTCATCAAGCTTTGTAGAACTCATCTTGAATTTGTCTTCATGACTCCTTTCTTTTTCAAGATCTGATCTTAGATTCACAACTTCTTGTTCAAGCTTTGTGCATTCTTTAGATTTTTTTTTTCACCTCAACTATTTTCCTTTCTTCAACTTGCACTTTCATATCAGTAATCTTTTCATTTCCTTGCTTCAATTGTTCACTAACTTCCTTATTCCTTTCTACGAGTTTCTTGATTTTCTCTCTCAACTATCTGATGCATTCATCTACTTCTTTGACATTTTCTTTTAGATTTTTGTTTTCATCTTCAATTCTTTCTAGATCTTCAAGAGCAACTTTCAGTTCTCCATTTATGTCAAATATACAATCTTCTTATGTAGATCCAATAGTAGGGATCTCTTTCAAAGGAATAGGTAGTCTTCTAACAACCATGTGTTCAACCTCCAAGATCTTCCCCAAGTGGTTAAGCTCCTTCCAAGGAACCAAGCTTTGATAGCAATTGTTGAACACTCAAAATTCTGAGAGGGAGGTTGAATCAATATTATTTTAAACCACTTAAGCATTTAAAAATTTAATCCTCATAGCATAATCAATTTGTAGTGATGAATGAAAGCATGAAAACAACAAACAACATCACATAACACATGAACACCAGATTTTTATGTGGAAAATACAAAATGGGAAAAACCATGGTGAGGATTAGCTCACAATATATTATAACTGGTTATAGTATATTACATAAGTGCTCACTGTAGGTGGACTCACTATCCAAGTGGACTCATTGCCCATTGAAGAAGAGATATATAGAAGAGATATGGAACACAACCAAGTTTTGAACTGTTACAATTGCATCTAACATATGCATGAAATACAATTCCAATGAAGCTCAAAATACAAACTTTACACACTTCATATTGATCTGACTTAATACTCTTCTCTGCTCTGCATTTACTCTATATTTGCACAATTCACATCCACAAAATCTTGTCACACATCTACACACATAAAATATTGAAAAAGATCCTTCATATATATCTGCTTCATCTACAACAACAATTAGGTTGGCCTAATTAGATGTAATAAGCAATATGTAACTTGTTGGCTCAATATCCATACATACACACTTTATGCCAAGATTCAAAGCTTACAACAATTTGAAATAGGTCGGCATGGACCCAAAATAGCACCCACATAACTGATCAATACATAAAACTCATTAGGTTGGCACAGGTAATGACCTAATATCAAAATTTTCCAATTGTACACCCACATTCGAACACACAGACCTCAAAACTCCATGCCATCTGGAATATACCCACAATTGACACCTGTCAACCTTCCCACATAATCGAAAAGCTAGATTCCAATCCACAGAGAAGTGCAAATTCAACAAAACATATGCGCTGAACTAGAAAACGCTTGTAACTGCTAGTTTGAACTTTTGTTACTCACAACTTTCACACTAGGAGCCAAAACAAGATGAAATTTTGGATTTAAGTTCCTCTATCAACCAACAAAATTATATTAGAAGTGTAGAGCAAGATCTTATATAACAGATCAATGCAGACCCAAAAACTGGATGTCCTGTATACCAGAATACCTGTATTGACACTTAGTCAATTTTCATGTCAACTACTTTCACTGAATCAAACCTTCTTGCAAAATTACCTTTCATAATAATTCTCAAACATATTCAAGCCATCCAAACTGATCTGCACAATGGTCTTCATATTGGAATACAATGTTGACATCAATTACAACACTGCAATGCATGACTGTATAACTTGTGCCCATCCCACATGCTCATTGCCAACAAATGCATCAATGACAAACTCCTTATTCTTCCAACTAGGTTTGCATCTCCTATGCTAATGTGACCCATACAATTCATTATGCCTTTTTTTGTTGACTTATTGTTGCAAAGGGATTGTGCTAAAAGGCACAATGGAGATTGTTTTCAAGGAAAGAGGAGAAATATAGACTTGTCTTGGTCACAACTTAAGCTTGTAGATGGTGATGTAAAAGATCATAGACGTGCCACCTAAATGATGCAAGTGAAGGTCCCTAGTAAACCAATACTTGATGCAAAGATGTAATTTAAGACGCTCTCTAATTGACGTCTTTAGATGCTTATATCAATTCTTTTTATTACTAATAACTTGAAATTGTCTAAAAATATATATCCTTAAATACACACTTAAAACTTCTAATCCTTAAAATAATATAACATCATCTAATTTACTAAAATAATCATTCAAATATTAAAAAAATATAATTTAAATAAAACAAACTAAACTACATTAAGTGCTCTTATTTCTGGATTGAAACTGTGCAAATTTTTGATACAACAATTTACACAGTTTCAATCCAAAAATAAGAGCATAAGAGCACTTAATTTATCATAGACTATGGAAACTTGATGCTGTCAAATAAATCACATTGTACAACCTTTATCTAAAATAGATTTCAATGCACATACTCATAACCACAAAAAAAAATAAAAAAATTAGTTCAAACAAATAATTCTATAATAATAATTAACTACAAAGCTTTAGATAAATACTAATCTATAGTTCCAAATTCTTATAGAAAAGCAAAGTGAAATTTATAGTTGAGACAAATTCATGCATATATTTGAATTTTCATATTTGTTGATAATGTTGTTGCCGACATTACTGAATACATATTTGTATGTCATTTTCACAGGCAAATAAGTAAAAGTAGAGCTTTTATAACAGGTGTTCGTAGTCATTACCATTAATGCTTAGCTACCTCGTCTTAAATAATAAAGAAATTGTGAAAGAAGGTCAGGAATTGTTCCATACTTTGAATGTTAGCGTTTATGCATGTGCGTATTACCAGGGATTTTGTCAATAACAAGATCCAGTCGCTTACCAGTCAGCAGTACAGCCTTACCCAATATTTTCTGACCAAGTCAAAACCTTACTTTACAAAGATCCCAAACCTTGGAGCTTCGACAGTTTTGGAATTCCGAAGCTGCCTTCTAATTTCATTCACTTTTTATTTAAGTATTATTACTTCTATATATATATATATAAAATCTTGGGAAATAAGATCAATTAATGTAATTATTAGTTAAATTAATATAGTCAAATAAGTTAAGTTTAGAAGTTTACATGAATATGATGAATGTGGAATAGAAACAAAGATACAATTACTAGAATGAATGTGTATTTGGAATCTAGAGAAAGGGAGATTGATTTGATAATGACAACTATCAAATGTTTAAAATTTGAGATTGAAAGTGGAAATAAAGAGTTGTGAACGACATTCTTTGAATTTTGGAATTATGTAGGGACAAACTAATGTTGTAGGGGGTGGCTTGGAGCCTCATGAGGGCAACCTCGACCTTTGATGAATTAGGGTTTTAATACTACAAAATTTATTTATTTGTGTTTCTACTTGTAAATGGAAAGTTTGATGGTGTTGAGAAGTACTTTAAAACTTGTTATTTGATTGTGATCAAGCTTTTGTTGGTTGATTTAATGATTTGTGATAAATTGGAAGAACAATCGAACAATACATACAACATATGTCATTGACAATGATGTAATGGTTGGTTGGGACATAGATGAAATGCATTGAATGCAAAAATAGTAGTCTAAGTGCAATAATTAAAGTTTGACATTGCAAATGCATGAACTAATGTAATTGTGATGATTGATGTAAATATAATATTATGATACAAGATAATAATCAATATTTTTGTGTATTTTTAGAACATCACAAAAAATAATGATTGATGTTCTCTCGTGATAAAATGATCTAGAATGAATTGTAATAAATTTAAATTTACAACTGAAAACATTACGAAAAAAATGACAATAAATTGAACAAAAAAATACATATTCAAAAACAGAAAAAAAACAAAATAATATTTTAAAACAATAAACATAATTTAAGTACACCAGATCAAACAAAATCATGTGATACGACTATGCAGATAAAACATCCATAGAATATAAAACAAAACCAAAAAAGAAAAAATGTGAAAACATGTACCTTTTATCTCTATAATAACTATATTTTAATTAAACAGAAAAAAGAGTTCACGAGCCATCAAATTCCAGGCCTACGTGGAGGGACGTGAGGTTTTGAAAGCTGTCCAATGTGACCCACAATCTATGGCCTTTTCCCCAAGATCGCAAATACTGTTTAGCAGATGCCCTAATTTAACCGTGGTCGAAACAAGAATCCAAAACAAAGTTTTGTCTGACATTCATGGTCACATCGTCCGCCCTTCTCGATGAATGATAAGCCGTAGTCAATCCCTATGCGGATGTACGGACCTGTTGCACGAGCTCACAAGGCACCACAGTCCAGAGGCTACGTAGAGAACATTCATAAATTGGACATTGCCAAATAAAGCAGTCAGTCACGGGGGTGCTGCTCAAGTTGCAGCCCTTCTTTCCTGCTTTAACTCGCCCGCGGCCCGCGGGTCAGTGCACTCGGTTAAGTCTTAACCGACGTTGTAGCGGGAACAGCGCAGGGTGGAAGTTGGAAGACTTTACAATTCTGTGGATTTATTGACAGCGACAGGACAAGTCGGGGTGTTGGGAAACAGGGAACGAAAGCGACGCCATCACAGCTGCCAAGGGGCGCGGGCCCCACTCGTCACATCGTCAAGTACAGAGGTGTCAAATTTGAATGGGGTACAACTCTGCGCAGTATTTGGTAGCCGCCCAAACGGAAACTTCTGTCAGCTGCGTATCTTTAGCCGTTAAACTCGCTGACCTCCCGATTTCGCTTACCCTCATCACTACTTACCTGCTCTGACTCTTCACTTTGTGTTTCCCCATGAAAATTTCCATATCCAAAATTGCGGAAACTATGATTAATAATCACACTATTCCTGGCAGTTGGTGACAGGTAGCCTCGTTTTTCATGCTTTATGGTAATTTACCTACACACAGTTTGTGTTTGGATAGAAGTGGTTTTGCTAAATTGTAATTTAATTTGATTTTAATTTATTTATAATAAAAAGTTTAGCAAATTGATAGATCTTTGTCAAAGTTTTACAATTATTACATTATCATATTGTTATAAGAATTCAATTATGTAGTTTTCCAAGAGTCAAACTCATTGGTCTATGTTTCATTAGTGGTTCAAAAGAACTCATCTTTCATGGTAATGAGTGGTCCACTTAGTACTCATTGTCTCTAGGTGATGCTCACATAGGTGAAGCATTGAATCTTTTTGGGAGGTTGCCCATCATAGTACTACTCCCACTCAAGCATGCTTAACCATGAAGTTTCTTTCAAGATTAAGCCCATTTATCTTACAACCCCATTTACAAAACCTTCAATAAGTGTTGTGTCTTAAGAACTCATCAATTGATAAGTAGGAGGTATTTTCTAGAATGTCAAATTATGATATTGCTATTAGGATTCATTATCATGAGAGATGGACTTTTGTGAACCATTACTCATGAAACATGGGTCAATGAGTGTGACTTGAAAAACTACAGAGTTGTGATAGCAATATCATAATTTGACAAGCTATGGAAAATGCCTCCTACTTATCAATGTGTTACATGTTTTGTAAAAATATCATGTATTCAAAAAACAAATTGATTGATCAAAGATAAATAATTAGCCGATAGACTACATATAGTGTGAGAATTAAGCCCGAAACAAGTCTCACGTCTGCAAACCACTATTGAGTCATCAGAAACAAGTTTTAGCTATCATTTAATGGTAACCAACTGCCATTTAATGGTAAAAGCCTCCAAATTATCAAATAAAAGTCTCCAAAATCTCACTTATCACATAAAAGCTAGATAAATATTGATTTAACAACTTGATGAGAACATTCTATTTCCATTATTTAACATTTATTATTAATTGTTTAATACAGTCACATGCAACTAGAATTTGCATGCACAAACACCTCTCTAACATATTAACATACATATATTTTTTTATCGATGTAAAATCCTTGAACCTCCTTTAAATGCAAGTGCTAATATATAAATTGTTCTTATAATTTATTAGTATTAAAAATAATCAAATGATTTTTATTTTATTAATAAATCTAGGTAATTATCTATATAAATAATCCAAAACTTATAATAGTTATATTTCAACGGTCCAGCCCTCCCCTTCTTTCAAGTTACAGGAAGGAAAAGAAAACTACTGACCATTGACGTGTTCATACCAGTCTGTAAGATTGAACAATGAGAAAAGTCTTCTCTCATTTGAGAAAAACATGCTTGCAGTGGTCATAGTTAAACTGTTGCAGATTAGGGTGGTAACTCAGCTGCTATGCCCCACAGTCACATGGCCGCTTTAAAAGATTTAAGTATCATGGCCCCACCCCACGGATAAGATTTGATGGCCTACCAAAGATATCAAGGAAAATTCAGATGACTTTCAAGAACAATATTCTCCGCGTTGCTGTTCTCTTGTTTTTCTGCAGCCCTGTTTGCGACTCTTTATCTTATTCTTTGTAATCAATATCTTTTTCAATACACCTTACAAAAATATATATTGTTTGTAAATTTTGAGTTTCAAGTAATTAATAAATACAATCAAGTCAAATGTGTATTAAAGATTGTTTGTTTAATAGATAATATATTACTCTACAATCTTATCATATATTTAATCTTTATTATACATAATATATAATTAAATATGATAAGCAACTAATAAAATGATGATTATGAATTGTCATTAAGTTTACTAAAAAATATACACCCTACTTAGATTATTACGTTTTATTTTAAATAAAATTTATTAGTCATATATTTT